>JBAMMX010000007.1:1356952-1799452 GCA_037126225.1 Dillenia turbinata
TTCATCTCAATTGAGTTCTCCTATTTGGTCCTCATGGTTATCTAAGGTCGCTGACATTAATGATGTCCCCCACGTGGGATTGGGATTAGGATTGTAGGAGCTTTCCCTCGTCCTTTGCAACTTATCTATTCATGCCGTTTGTTTCCAATGAGTGGACCAACATAAGAAATCCCTTATAATCTGAGAGATACATTGTTCTGTGTTTGCATTTTTTTTGTGGCTGATAGCCACCAGTTAAAATCAAATTGTAAAGTTCTTTTTTTTTTCTTTTTTTTTTAACACGTGAGAATTGAATTCAAATCACAGGTTAGAGGAAGGGATTATAATCACTAGACTGTCTCTTTCGGTACAACCAAGTTTATTGATATTCAAGTAGGCGCCAAACTGTTCAAGTTTGGTTATTATACTGTTCAAGTTAATACATTTGATAATTGGATACCGCAAATTGGCAGGATGAATTGGAGATACATCAAGGGATTTAGTACGAAAAGAAGGTTATTCAGGAGCTATTGTTCCCATCAAAAACAAGTCAACTCGAGAGGCTATTGGTGAAGGGAGCGCGTTCACTTTTTGGTAAACCTACTAGCAAAATGGGATTACATTTCATATCATCATGCACTCTTCTATGTGTAAATATAAAGTAATTCTACTACTGGGATTGATGAAAATAATGTATTCAGTCTTCTTACAATGTTGCTTTCTCTTTCCAAGGAAAACTCTTGTCATGCACCACAAAATTAACATTATTTTCCACTTGGTATCCATTTCATTTGTTTCATCCATGAAAGCTATTGTATTCTCCATAAATCATATGGATCGTAAAAACTATTGTAAATAAGTAATAATTAAATTTTTTGTTATTTTTATAAAAAATCTATTAATATTTTTATTTTTATTTAAATAAGAATCTGTAGTGTTGGTGCCCGCAAGGCTTCAACATGGGGTACCAAATACCCCCACCTTCTATAAAAAGAGCCAAAAGAAAAAAAGAACAATTAAATCATAAAATAATATTTTTTTTTACTACATCAAATAGTTTTGAGTTTGAATTATAGTCAAAAATAATTTTGAGCCTAGCCTTAACTGATTGTAGGGTTTGAAATCACATTCTTCTCTCTCTCTCTCTCTCTCTCTCTCTCTCTCTCTCTCTCTCTCTCTCTCTCTCTCTCTCTCTCTCGTGTAACAACAACAACAACATCATCATCATGATAGTCCAAAATTTAGGGTTATTTACACAAATAATACTCCTTTAATTCAAAATTTAAAAAATATGATAGTTTTTTTTTTTTTCCTGAAACAGAGATGTCACGTTTTGTGAACACAACATTCACTATTCATTTCCCTTTCAACCAATTATCATGGTAAAAAAAATAAACAGCTCATGTTGCGATTGTAGATCGCGACATGGGTTTCGGAATCTACAATCGCGATACACATGTCGCGATCAGGAAGAGCACAACCTATATCGCGATTACAGATCGCGCAACCTATGTCGCAGTCTCCAATCATGACATATTCTGCGCACCACCCCATAACAGTCTGTTTGTGTATTTAGCCATCCTTGTATTGAATCAATCATCAAACTCTAAAAACTATATTGAGCCATCCCCCCACAACAGTCTATTTCTACATTGGCACCCGCCCCACATCTTCTTACACATTCTGTAAATATCAATCTACCAACACCAAATTTCAGACAAAGCAATATACCTCAAAACAATCATCAAACTCCAAAAACATTAAACTCCACAAATATCAGTCACCAAATATCAATACTCCACAAATACCAAACTCCACAAATACCAATCAATACTCCAAAACAATCATGAATAAACACCAATATCTACAAATTATAAATATGAAATAAAAGCTATAAAAATTACATAACAAATGATAATAAAATAAATTAAAAATTTTAAGTTACAAAATTAGAATGTAATACATGTAATATGAGAATCTATACTAAGTACTGTATGGAGGTCGTCTAGCATTTCTACGCGACTGATGTCTCGTGGGACTAGGAGCTTGCTTACGCTCATCATGATCCATGAATAGCGAAAATTAAATAAATACTTATGATTGTTAAAAGAATAAACACATTTAGATTTCACAATTTCATGAATCAAAGTTTTAACTAACTTTCTATTAAAATTAAATTAAAATGAAAATATAATTAAAAAGAACTCACAAAATTGTATTTTATTGTGAAAGAATCAATGTTGGAAAACAAAAGGGGCAGCCGTCTTTTTCCTTTAAAGTAATGAGCAGCCACAGGAGAGAATAAAAAGAAAAGAACTAACCTAACTCCTCCTTAACAGTCGCAGGAGAGAGAGTAGTCTAATCTCCCCAATAAGAATGTGTGTCCTCCTTTATATAGCCGGCTGCCCTCTGTTCTTTCCAAAAACTAAGAAAACCTAATGAATAAAAAATGCTTCTCCTGTGCCTCCTGTCAATTAGCAACAATCACCAAAACTTCCTAACGCAATCAAACTCGTAAAAATAATAAGTTTCCTCTCTTTTACCCTTTTTTTTACCAAAAGGTAAAAATCTTGAGATCTTAAGTTACAAAAATAAAAGAGGAGGAACTTCTAAATATTTGTTTACAACTTAAGGGACTAAATAAAAATTACAAGAAATATCATAGTCTCATAAATTCCCAAAAATCCAATTATAGTAAAAGAAAATCTTCAACATTCAAGTTCCCAATTTTCATTCGACTCTTTTGAAATTCACGTGCCCACTTGCTAACGATTAAGAAATGTTGTCCCAATTCCTTCCTTACATGCAATGTCGCCGATTTAGATTAATTTCTCCATTTTTCTTCATGAATGTTCTCCAACAAAACTAATATATCAAATATAAAAACTTAGTGTAATATTTTACTCAAAAATAATATAAAATAAAACACAAATATCATACTAAATTTATCCCTATTAAATTTCTCCACACCTAAATGATACTTGTCGTCAAGCATCCTTACAAAAGCAGAACGAAAATATACTATCTATTTTTCTCCTTCCAAACTCCAAAGTTAATACGCGCCATAAAAGTTCAACCAAAAACACAATCAAAACAACAAATATTTCACAGTATTTTATACCAAAAACAGCAATCACACGTCCCAACAGTTTTTTATGAAATCAAAACAGCAAAATCCGACATCCTCTCCAAGGATTCACTCAAATTCACTCAAAAATGGACGAAAAATATATCAATAACACTCAAATCAACACATTAGAATTGGCATTGTCATATACTTGTAAATATATCAAATCTTCACTATTTAAAAATTTTGAATTTCATACATCAATCTAAAGGTTTTTCATTTGGTTGTAATAGGGTTAGGGTTAAAGATAGAATAAAAAGATATATCAAGGGTTTAAAATATACTAAAGAAAATATACAACTAACAATACAATTTTTCTGCGATAACACATTTGCCCCGCACAAATAACACACCAAAAATACATGATCTTGATACCCATATGTGCTCAACATAGCCAACAGTAAAAAATATATAAAAATATCAAACTTTTTCTCTACGATCCATAACTGAATTGAAATTCTAAAAAATGCAGCATTTTTTTTTCTTTCTTTCTTTTCTCTTTTTTTTTTTTTCATGAAGAACTTAGAACTTCTCAATACAAATAATGAACAAAACTCAATCTCTTTCTTCCTTTCATAGTAATGAATTCCATTTTCATATCAATGAACGTACCAACATCAATATTCTAATCAGCCTTTCCGAATGAGACAAATAAAACACAACTAAATCATGTACTTAACTACATAAATTCTTGGTATAAGGGTTGAAATACAAACCAAAATAGGGTTATAGTGTTGTATTGAAGGGTTTTGAAGAAAGAAAGGGGGTCTCAGACTCAAATTGATTTACTAAAGGGAATACAAATCAAGGTAGGGATTTTTACAAAAGCCAAAATGGGGTAAAATCTAGATTCTTTATAATTTCAATGTATGAAACTCTAGATGTAATCTCGAAATGCATAACATTACAAATTCTAAAATGTTCAATCCAAATGTGATAATCACTCAACAAGAAAGAAAATTCCGAACACAACGAATAAATTTGCTTGCTTTAGACTCAAAACATCACTTTTCAATGAGTTTGTGTCAAATCTTGCATGTTTATCATTCAAAGAAAATAACTAAAGACATGGAAAACTATTTCAAGTACAAAAAGCCATTAATACAAGCTATTCTTCGTATGTTTTCAGCCAACCAAATAGCATACATTAACTACGAGAGTTCGAAAGAATATTTTTTTTTTTTTAAAAACAAAAGATAGTCCCTAAAATCCAATCATAATTAAAGCAAATAAGTAAAATTGAACTAAAACACCTAAAAATCTACTAAACACTCCCCCACACCTAAATCATACATTGTCTCCAATGTATGCCTAAGTGAAGAAAGATCAAAAGAAAACAAGAAAACATGCAAAAATAAAAAGACAAACTAAAAAGTAGGATAGAACAATACTCCCCTAGGGTGGAGGCGGAAACGGGGGACGAAAGCCAATAAACTCAAAGTATGCCATCAAATTCTACTCTAAACACGTTAAACACTCATCAATTGTGCACCGCTGGTCTGCAGAAGACTGGCCCGAAGGAGGAGGAATGACCCTATGCACGGAGGCACCTGCAGGCGAAGAGGAAGACCTCTCCCGGTGCTCACCTGGGAGGTTAAAAGAGTATCATCCTTGCAAGGATGACACAATACCCATACCCACTAAACAATCTAAATCTAACGGGTCCATTGGGCATGCAATATGCAAAGTGTGATCATTTAAGTTCAAAATGTCTAGATTCACAGCCAATTGGGTTATTAGTGATCCTAAGATCAATGGTCTCCTGAGTTTGTTGACATGAGATAAGAATTGAGACGCCACCCAATATCCAAAATTGACCATTTGCTTTGTTTACATACACCAAAGAAAAAATAATTCAGGCTTCGTGCACACAGCCGAACTATCTTTACGACCCAAAAAACTAAAGGCTAAGAATCTATGAATGATTTGTAATGCAGGGTCTTTCAGCTTGCTACCCTTAAAATAACTAGGATGATAGCTAGAAGAATCTAAAGACATGTCAACCCAAATAGCAATATAATCAAAGTTAAAATGAGGTGAAAAATCACATAAGCTATGTTGATACAAAGAAGACTGTGCTTGAGCTTCTTCTAAAAACCCTAATGCAACATTAAATTCAATTAAAGACATATGAAATGTATAATTCAGTGGCCTGAACGAAATTAACCTGGGAGTATATGAAGTGAAATCCTTAGAAGTGAGGAATTGAAATGTTGTATAGAATTCATAGGTTAACTCAACAAATGCAGGGCAAGTTAAGTTCAGATACGCATTCTAGCCAATTACAGATAGATATTGAACAATAGAATCATAAATGTGCAGTAATTGCAAAGATTGAATATGAAAGTATTTGCAAGGAATTATGGGCCTAGTTGAGATTTCAGTATACCTCTTCCTAGTGTCTGCAGTGCTGAATTTCAGAGAAGATTGAAGTTGAGCTTTTGATGGAGGTAAGACTGACTTCCCTTTTGCAATCCTTGATCGAACCTGAGATAGGCAAGCATCAGTGGAAGTACCCGCAGGTTGCTCTGGAGCAGAAGGAGTGGTCGAGGTGGTTTGCACTGATTCTTGTTCACGATTCATTGCAGCAGCAGGGTGTGGTCTGTGAGAAGAGTGATCAACTGTCGAAGGCGGAATAGGGGCTGAACAGGACTAGGTCTCTGAAGGGCCACCTCTGTGCTCGAAAAATGGAGGTAATAATTGAGGTGGGGACGATAAAGAAGCACCCCTATTCCGGTTAGGGTTTGGAGGTCTCGTGTCGAAGAAGATGTTCAAACCACGGTTGCTCGCGGTTACGGCAGGGGAAGGGCTAGGGTTTCTTGTCCCTTGAGGATTCGAAGAGAGGGGATGCAGGGAGGTGGAGGATGACAAAGAGCTAGTTCCCCCATCGCTGTCCGAAGAGATTGAAACTTGAATGAATGTCGATTGTTACGGTAAAGACGGCACGACTGAAGGGCGAATAAGTACCTCTCTATTTCGCAAACCATAGCGATGATACGTCGAGTGTTTCTGCCCCATGGAGTGTGTCGAATGTTGCTCTTTGGTGAAAACCTCTACAATGTTGATGATTAAGCGAGGAAGATGAAGGCGTCGGAAGAGGTTTCGGACAGATTCGGGGATGATGCTTCAGAGACTCTTTCAATCGATGATGTGATGAGATGCGAATTGATGTGTGGATGCAGAAACCCTAATTAATTCCTTCGATTGGGGTAGCTGGATGGAAAGAGGCTTTTGCAGTTGAAGGAGCAACCCTAGTTCAAAAACAAAATTTCATTAGGGCAATGAACAAAAGGAAACGCAGCGTTTCAAGCGCTCTCTCTTCCCCCCTTTTTTGTGAATATGTTAAGGTGACAGAATGTGAGGTTCGTTTGGGCGTGGGCACGCCCTAAGAATGGTCCTTTACTGTGAGTTTCAAGCGTCCTTCTCTTACATAGGCAGCCTTGGACTTAGGTAAAGCATGGGCACGCCCTAACTAGAGTCAATTTCTGGTTATTGAAAAATATGGACAAAAATATCAGAATGGAGAACTTGTTAAGGCGTGGGCACGTCTTAACAAAAGAGCACATCTATCAAATATATATATATTTTTTAAATGTAAAACTCAATCCTAACTAAACTAACATAAATTAGGAAAACAAATTATAAAGGGAAAATTTTGGGTTGCCTCCCAAATAACACTTTTGTTTAATGTCGTTGGCTCGACATTGTCTCCTCAAATCATCCTTCAATGTAGACCAGGTTTATTAGATTTATCTCCTCCACAATTGAGATATCAAGACTTTCGATAAAGGAACCTTGTCGTTTGAATTTGATAGTGAGATTGTCACATTTAATATTTTTGATGCCATGCAACATCCGAATGACTCGGAATCCATTTTTCATGTTAGCATTGTTGATTCTATTGTGCATGAAAATGTTAAACAAAATCTGGTACTTGATAAGATTGATCTTGTGCTAAAAAGGGATGGACAGATAAACAAATCGAGGCAACTCGAGACAAAAAACTAAAGGAAGCTATCATGGCTTTGCAGTCCATTCTGGAGTTACCCCATAGGTATAAAAGTAACTTTCTGCCATTACCTCTATCTAATGAGAGAATTCTTCATTCTACAATGTAGGCTCCAAAAATTGAGTTGAAACCTTTACCTGAACATCTCAAGTATGCATACTTGGGTGATAACGAAACCCTACAAGTGATCATAGCCAAGGACTTGACCGAAATCAAGAAGAGAGCTTGATACTGGTATTGAGAGAGAATAAGATGGCAATTGGATGGACCTTGGCGGACATGAAAGGTATCAGCCCTTCTGTGTGCATGCATCGAATTTTGCTCGAACTTGACTTCAAACCGGTAAGAGAACTTCAACGCACACTCAATCCTACCATTAAAGAAGTTGTATTGAAAGAAATTTTGAAACTATTAGAATTAGGAATTATATATTCTACTTCTGATAATCGATAGGTGAGTTCGGTTCATGTTGTGCCCAAAAAGATTAGATTTCAATCGGTGAAAAATGAGAATAATGAGTTAGTACCAATGAGACTTCTAACCGGGTGGCGAATGTGCATTGACTTTAGAAAATTAAATACCGCCACCCGAAAGGATCATTTTCCTTTACCCTTCATTGATCAAATGCTAGAAAAATTGGTGGATAAATTGTTTTTCTATTTCTTGGATGGGTATTCGGACCATTACCAAATAGTTGTAGCTCAAGAAGATCAAGAAAATACCACTTTCACTTGCCCATTTGAAACTTTTGCATATCGTAGGATGCCCTTTGAACTTTGTAATGCACCGGGAATATTTCAAAGATACATGAAGAGTATATTTTCTAATTTAATTGAAAATTGTATCGATATTTTTATGGATGATTTTACGATGTATAGTGATTCATTCACTCAATGCTTAGACAATTTGTGTAAAGTTATTAAGAGATGCATCAACACTAATCTAGTCCTTAATTATGAAAAGTGTCATTTTATGGTCAAGGAAGGAATAGTGTTAGGTCATGTAGTATCATCTAAAGGCATTGAGGTTGACAAGGCCAAAGTTAATTTAATTGCCAATTTATCTTATCCTACTAATATACGGGAAATCTGTAGTTTGCTTAGTCATGCAGGGTTTTATCGAAGATTCATCAAAGACTTTTCAAAAATAGCCCAACCAATGTTAAGATTGCTGCAAAATAATGTTCCATTTTAATTTGGAGAAGAATACAAAATAACTTTTGATAAATTGAAAATTTTGCTAACTTCAGCTCCTATTTTGCAGCCACCTAATTGGGATCTTCCATTCGAGTTGATGTGCGATGCTAGCCACTATGTCGTGGGAGCCGTTCTTGGACAAAGAGAAGGAAAACAATCTCATGCCATTTACTATGCCTCAAGAATACTCAATCCAGCCCAATGCAACTATACCACAACGGAGAATGAGCTTCTTGCCATAGTCTTTACTTTTAGAGAAATTTAGATCTTATTTATTGGGATCTAAAGTTGTTGTGTATTCTGATCATGCAGACTTGAAGTACCTCCTGTCGAAGAAGGAATCAAAGCCATGACTCATTCGATGGGTATTACTTTTGCAAGAGTTTGATTGAGAGATCAAAGATAGGAGAGGAATCAAAAATTCTGTAACTGATCACTTGAGTCGGTTGGTATGAGAAGAAGAGTCCCTTCCAATAACTGAGGCATTTCCCTATGAGCATTTGTTTGTTATACAAGGTAAGACCGGTAAAGAACCTTAGTTTGCAACAATCACCAAAACTTCCTAACGCAATCAAACTCGTAAAAATAATAAGTTTCCTCTCTTTTACCCTTTTTTTTACCAAAAGGTAAAAATCTTGAGATCTTAAGTTACAAAAATAAAAGATGAGGAATTTCTAAATATTTGTTTACAACTTAAGGGACTAAATAAAAATTACAAGAAATATCATAGTCTCATAAATTCCCAAAAATCCAATTATAGTAAAAGAAAATCTTCAACATTCAAGTTCCCAATTTTCATTCGACTCTTTTGAAATTCACGTGCCCACTTGCTAACGATTAAGAAATGTTGTCCCAATTCTTTCCTTGTATGCAATGTCACCGATTTAGTTCAATTTCTCTATTTTTCTTCATGAATGTCCTCCAACAAAACTAATATATCAAATACTAAAAATTAGTATAATATTTTATTCAAAAATAATATAAAATAAAACACAAATATCACACTAAATTTATCCCTATCAAATGGTCACCCAAATGAATTTAAGTGTTTGGAGTTATATTTTATTGAGACTATAGTGTTTGCCGATAAGCAAATAAAGTTAAAGTAGAAGTACACTATGGAAAATAAATTATAAAATTTAAGAATATAAAATATAACATAAATTTAACATAATATAAATGAAAGGCTTGGGTGGTTTGGTGGCATAAGTCTTTTTGGATGGCTTGAAGCTCATGGGTTCAATTCTCAATATCACAGAGGTTTTTAGCAAATTTTAGCAAATGCATGTGTGAGAACCAAAGGCGAAGACCAAAGCAATTGACATGTTGATCGATAGGTGTTGGAGAATTTGATGGAATTGATCGATAGCAAATGGCAAACAAGGTTAACCGATGGCAAGGTTGGCAAGCCATATTGAATTCTCAATACTACAGCTAAGGTAAAGTGCCGAAAATAACATGTACCGAAGGATGATGGCACCGAAAGACATATGTATACCGATAGTCAAGTGTGGGTAAATATCCCAAGAAGCTAATTGGAAGAAAATGTTGAGTGACAATTAATTTGAAATGCCGAAGGGGGATAACAGTGTTCGGTCAAGGTGCTGTTCGGTCTAATGGAAGGGTACCGAAGAAGAAATTGCATGTGCCGATGGAGTTTGTAGAATTTGTAAATTCAGGTATACAACAAGTCGAAGAGATGTATGGAAGCCTTGAATCCTCATCCAACCGATGACATGCATGCAGCATGCAACCAATGGAAAATTTGACAAATTTAAAAAAAAAAAACAAAAAACAAAAAAAAAAACAGCACTGACAAGTTATATTATCAAGGATCACATGCACCGAAGGAAAAATGATAAATTTAAAATTGAATCTTCAATTACCGAACAGGGCAAAGTAACCGAATAGATATATGAAAATGAGTTCAACAATATACCGACGGGTTTTCACAATACTGATAGGAGTCTCAACACCAATAGATGGCTAGATGACCAACATGAATTTAGAAACTTAATACCGATAGAATTTTCACTTGTAAAAATAGCAAAAGGTCATTACCGACTACCCACTAGAAAAATCAAAATTTGAAAAATTGTTTACTGATCACTAAACCTTTACTGAACAACTAAATCCTACTGAATACTGAACATCAAACATTCAAGCAACCGATGATTTCAGCGATTAGGAACTTAAAAATTTAAAAGTCTATTAACTAAATATTTAAAGGATTTTTATTCAGCTAAAAGGACAAAATTTATATCTCTATCAAAATTAATTATTCTCCGACACTTTTTCAGAATATAAAAATTCTCGAATAGCCTATTCAGGTGCAACATTACAATCTAAACTTATCTGGTGTTACACTTCGAGCCGATAACACTGCACAAAAGAAATTGTAAGTATAAAAACATTTTGTAAACAATAAAAGTAATATAAAATGATAAAGTTCTTTTAATTTACCATGAAAGTCACGTCGTCTGCGGTCAGCCAAAATCCATGTTGATATTGATGTGAAGGACTACCAATCAACATGTGTGTGAATCGTCGATATCAACCCATGTAATTAGGTATCATCATATCATCATCATAACACTCCTCTCCAGTCATGACATGATATCAACGGTTATCCCATATCTGTAAGTGTGCTACATGCTCTATAGTCTAATCACGACCAGTTTTCCCACGTCGATCAGTTTGATGCAAGTTCATATCCATGTGTACGGGAATAGGAATATCCTACTGATAACCAAACTATCGTAAAACTCTCACAGAATGATAATACTCGATGACCTCGAAATATATAAGAGGCACACTAGCTCGCCATATATCACTCCGGACAAGACAATAGTCAGGTAATGTCTTAATGTCGGAATATGAATATGGTATCCAGAGAAACTGAAAAAAAAAAAAAAAAAAAAAAAAAGAAACAATGTGTTAGTTGGACTTATAGTATTAGAAGTAGTGATCAAGCTGATAAGAGAAAGGAAATTTACTCACCCTACCCTCCCTCATATAATCAAGCTGATCCCAATATGATTGTAAAACAAATTGTCCTGTATGCACATAGCTACGAGAAGTATCCCAACTAATTAAAAATGAATCAACATTAAGTTAGATAAAATTATACGAAATCACAATATAAGATAAAAATAGCATGATAAACGTAATAAATATTACATACAGAGATCCTCGAGAACCGGCCAGTATGTTCGGAGCAACAGGTAGTGGATCAGTGACGTGGCGTCTAGTCGGGATAAACATGGTCACTCTCTCCCATGCCCAAAGCTGAAAAGATAACAAAAAAATTAAATAAATTACATAATATTTATATAAAAACATTGATGCAAACCAAACAAGAAAATTGAGAAAAAATACCTATATAAGTAGTACCGGTCCAGAAATCTGTCTAACACCATTAAATGAAACACAACACATAGCCCTGTAAAGTGTCACTGGTACTGTACTACCCTAACTATAAATCTCAGCACAATCAAGATCACATAGGAGCTCCAAGTATAGAAGTTTCATCATCGACCTAGACTTATCGCCCAAAAGAAAACCCAAAAATTGCATAATCCGACCACGTGCGTAAAAGTCCACTAAAGCCTAATTCGAGTGGGGCCCCCAAAAGATATGAATCAAGAAATTCTGTGATCGCCTGCAACTTAAGCCGATCTCCGTGAAAATCATTTGGATTAGGGTAGAAACCCATAAGACTACAATATAAATCCTACCACTCAGTGATAGAATGACTCCCATCTACCCCAATAACTGCCTCTCCATCAACAAGCAAGCCAAAAAGGACTGAAATGTCCTGTAAAGTAATAATGCCCTCACCAACGGGTAAGTGAAAGGTGTGTATCTTCGGTCTCCATCTGTCAACTAACGTTGTAATCAACGCATGTTCATATTGAATATGTCCACACCTATACAGTCCGTAAAAACCCACTCGTAACAAAATCTGCTGAACTCTAACATCAGGTGATCGAGCAACCCAAAATCCGAGATCTGACCGTCGCACCTCTAGGCGTATATCACTACCGGTCTCCCATATAGATTGAAATCGGTATGAGGACTATAGGGTCAAAACACTAGGATCCCGTGGACCTGGGATAAATTTCGTCGAGAGTAATCCATATATATGATCACCACAAGTCATAAAAACCAATAACGACCTCATATTCCCCTCTTGATCTGTTAAATAATTGACAACGATGATATTTTGGTTTCTGCTCAACTCTAACCAATTTTTTCATCATCATTGTTGGCCATACATTACCTTTTTTCAAATTATTCAATGTTGTTTTTCGATTTTTGTTAAAAAAATGAACCATATGGTATATTATTGTTCGCATACATATAGTGATTGGTAGCTTTCTTGCACCCTTCAGCACACTATTAAACGACTCTGATGATTAGTGGTGATGTTCTCCCATCTGTGTCCCCCATCATAACATAAGGTTCATTTATCGAGAAAAATCTCGATCAACCAATTATAAGCGGACTCGCTCAACTTTTTTATCTGGTTCATCACAATATTAAACTTTTTAATTTGTCTTTGTTGTGCCGCCATATGCATTAACTCAGTTAGTGGTTTATTTTTAAACCGTTGACTAAAATTAACTTCGAGATGACATGCACAAAATCTGTGATACACAAATAGTAGTTGGAGATTATAATTTCTCTCTATGGCCCGCAATATTCCGGGAGCCCTATTTGATAGTAGACATACTCCATGTCGATCGCCACTAATGCATTCTCAAATTCTCCAAAAAACCATATCCAATTTACAATACTCTCCTCATCGACAATTGCGAAGTATAAAGGAAGAATGTGATTAGCCAAATCAGTTTCAACAATGATTCGAATTTTCTCCCTATATCTCCCATACTGGAATGTCACATCAACACTAATCACAGGCTTACAATACTTAAATGTATCAATGTATGGTTTGAAAATCCAAAAAACTGAGTTAAAACTCTATCAGTAGACCCCAAAACTTCATTAAACCTCCAATCAACATCAGTTCCAGGATTGCTTAATTGCACAACAGCCATAAACTTGGGCAACAATGTGTATGAAGTCTCCTAATTACCATATACCATTTCTATAGATTTTTGATTCCCCAACCAAGCTTTTTTGTATGACAGATCTACCACATACTCTCTCATATCCTCTACTACATCACATACTTTATAGTCAATACTTTGTTTTATGTGACTTCTGATAAGACGATCCACCATATTAGAGTCTACATTAGGATGATCCCCCTTAGGTATTCAAGGAAAACAACTGTGTTTTGCATTTAATTTTGTAATTTTCCAAATGTTAAACTTTTTTTCAATCTTGCCCAAACATGCCACAAATAGTTGTTTTCATGGTAGAAAGAATACCTCACAAATAGTCGTTCTCATGGTAGAAAGAACACCTCACAAACCATATATTTTGATTACTTTCATGCACTTTAAAATACATGTGCTATCGTATGGACAAATACTTCACAGCATGCTGAACTCCTTCTTTAGAATTGAAAATCATCTCAACTTGTAATTCCGAAATGCGATCATCATCCCATGTTAGACGGTTGAAGTCATTGTATTCATCAACCATCATATCTCATTCCCACATACTGTATAGAAATGGTATATTTTCTTGCTCTTCATCCACTCGATATTCTTCATCTATAACATTTTGATCATCATCAATTTCACCCTCCGATTCATCATCAACAAATGTTTCGACAATATCTGTCTCCTACCCCTCATAGGGCATACTAGAACTGGACTCTCCAAACTCATTTGTCAGAGACATAACTAATTCACAAGGAACACTCAATGCAACATCATTGGAAATGAATGCCCTACACTGTAACCATTCATCTCCAACATTCACATTTGTCAAAATTTCAGTGTAAAATCCAAAATTTGTCACTCTCCCGAATAAACTATCTACGATTCCACCAAATAAACTATATGGTTCTCCCCCAAATGAAATACCTGCGACATCAGACTCATTTTCTACCAAAGGAATAGGTGGATCAACAGGTGCAATTATAATTGGTTCTTGCTCTAAGAAAAGTTCAATTGATGACAAACCCAGGATATATTTAGACAATGATAACACCTCCGGCAAAAGTCATCCTCCACCATTAATACACAATATGAAAAAGAATTATCAGACCAAAAAGGATATCTACATAAAATATTCAGTTTGAATTGTCTAGAATCAATCCTACTTTTACGATGCAATACATTTATGAACTCCTCCCATCTAATATTATTACGAACTACAACACCCGTTTTAGGTCTGACACTATACTGATACTCATTTTCAAGTCCACCAATTTGACCCCTCAATAAAGCACGAGTTTCACACGGTTATCAACTATCTTCCTTCAAATATCATGAAAATTAAAATAAATACCAGCATGAACATCAACATTGATTGACAAACAGGATGAATATTCATAATATTGATTGTAATTGAAACATCAAGAGAATCAGAATGCACATCAGTTTAAACCCAACATTTTGTCTCAACGAAATGTTCAACTCGCTACAATAACCAGAATTAATAATATTGCAATAACCCTAACTGCCACAAGAGAAGAAACATAGCACATTCGAAATTGATATAAACATCAGCAAAGCCAAAACCCTAACATCACAACATGAACGAATAACAGAATGCCCTAACCCTAACCCTAAGTTCTCACAGACACAAGCAGAGCCAAAACCTTAACATCACAACATCAGAGACAAGCAGAAACAATGACCTAGTATCATGACCTAATACAATATCTCTAACATCACAGTATCGCACGGACAGAGACAAAACCCTAAACCTAACCTTAACCCTAGCATGCTTCGTGAACAGAGACAAGCAGGCAGTGATCATGTGCCAAACGGAGATGTGAACAACAGGGAAAAAAAAAACCCTAACCTTAAGCTCTCACATTTCAATTTCGAAGATGTGAAGATTCAAACAGCAGAAAAATTAAGAAAATAAATGTTGCAATGTTACCTCCATGCGTGATATGAAGTTTTGATGTTGCAAGAATGAAGCCAAGTTCACCAAAGGGAATGGTGGGATCTGGGTCCACGCAAGTTATGTCACAAGAAGCAGAGAGAACGAGGGAGAGCGCAAAATGTGAAAGCAGAAAGACTTAGGGATTTTGGGATATAATATCCCAATATTGCAATCTGGATCCGCACAAGTTATGTCCCGATCTGAGATCGCAACATAAGTTTTTTTTTTTTTACCGTGACAGTTGGGATTAAGGGAGAAATGAATCGTGGATGTCGCGTTCGCAAAGCGCGATATCTCTATTTTGGGGGAAAAAATTACCATATTTTTTTAATTTTGAATTAAAAAAGCCCCAAAATTTATTTGACCACATTTAATGCAAAAGCATGGATAGCTGGAAAACGACACCGTTTATGGGGTCGACGCTTCATGGCCATGATTGGCAACGCGTCGTTTTCCATTGACTCGGGATTGAGCGTCGTGAAGAGGAAAAAATTAGCCGCAAACGGTTACTATATCTTCGAGTTTCCAATTTTAACCTTCTCTCACACTACAATTTACGCAAGATTGGGAAGCAGCCCGGTTACAGACGCTCTTGGCATGGACATCATTTCTGGAAAATATCTCGAAAATGAGGGCTTTTTCTTGAATCCTCGATCAAAACACAAAACCAGTATGGCCCTGTTCTCCACCCAGTTATCCATGAAATCAATCATGTGCTCTCCACCCTCTTTCTATATACCGACGAATTATCATCATCATCACTTCATTTCAATTTCACTCCATCAAAATCAGACACTGTGTTCCTGTCCGCAGCGAATCAAAACCCTCTTCTTCCGGGAAATTGATTAACAAGGAGCAACGGTTGTTGTTTTTGCAGTCTCGGAGTCAGAGAGTTACGATTTCGTCTGGAGATGCTGAATCGTCGTCATTTCGAAGAGCTTCTTCGCTTTCGGAGGCAAGCGAAGCGGAATCGCCGAGGTTCATCGAGTTGGCGATATTTGGATTCGCTTTGGCTCTCTGCAGTGCCGATCGAGTTGTCATGTCCATTGCCATCGTTCCTCTCTCTCTTGCTCGTGGTTGGAGTAGATCATTCAGGCTCTCTCTCTCTCTCTCTCTCTCTCTCTCTCTCTCTCTCTCTCTGTGGAAACTTGTATTTCTTGAATTTTATTTGGGAAGCTTTGAAGTTTATAACTCTTGATTGAGTATCTGACCTAGTTCTTGAATTTTATTTGCGGAGCTTAATTTTCTTATAGTTCATGATTGAGTATCTGACTTGTTTCTGTATCATATTTGTTTGAATTCCTTGACGATGGTTGCTTTGGTATGAGTTGCTTAATGATTTTGGAAAGTCCTTTTGTTTCTGGGTAGAGGAACTTTTTGATTAGAGTCAGACTTTTGTTCTTCGGTTCATTTCTTAGACCATGGAGTCCATCCAAAGTCTTGAAAACATAGCAAATTTTAAGAAAAAGGAGAGAAACCTACAATTTGGAAATTGCTTTCCTAGTTTATATGGGTGGGGTTTAAATGGCGAACACAAAGGAACACTTTTTTTCAACCTTTATGCAAACAGTGGAAAAGAATTAAAAAAAAAGGAAAAAAATTGCTTCGGGAGATAAATGAATGCAGAGATGTAGCTTAATGTTCTCACTTCTATCTGCCCTGATGCCTTTTTCTTGTAATTAGATATTTTCTGTGGGTATGCATATTTGATGTTTTTTTTTTTGGGGGGGGTATAATTTTGGCCTCTATTGATTATTGATATTCAATCTTTCATGCAATGGTGTTATGACATTAGATGGCATCTAAGTCTTTAGTGGTGTGTAATGGCAGTCATCTTTCCTCTGGGGATACCTGATATCTCCGATGATTGGTGGAGCTCTACTGGCAATGTGAGTTTTGCTTGGAATTGCAGAGGGCGTGGCTCTTCCTATGAACAGCATGATTTCAAGGTACTTAAGATCGGCATGCTTTTTGTTTGACATGATTATTATTTATCTTTATAAACAACATAACATTTTTATCTAACATGTTCTTGTAGTTAAAGAAATGAGTGACAATCAAAATTTTAATCCCGGTTTGGATCTTTCTCCAGATGGTTTCCTCGAACAGAACGATCCCAAGCTGTTGGAATCATGATGGGTGGATTTCATCTAGGAAATGCAATTTGCCTTACGATTTCCCCAATCCTCATGTCACAGGGTGGACTTTTTGGACCATTTGTCATATTTGGCTTTTCCGGATTTCTGTGGGTTTTGGTATGGTTATCTTCAACAGCAAGCACTCATGACAGAAGTTCTCAAATATCAAAATATGAGTTAGATTACATACAGAGTAAGAGGCAAGGGTCTTTCCTGAGGGAAATTAAACCCAAGGCAGCTAATGTGGTTCCTCCTTTCAGATGCTTGCTTGCTAAACTACCAACATGGGCCTTTATTTCTACAAATGCCTGGCATAGTTGGGTATGACACTGCTTATAGATTGTAGTGAACTATACTCTTTACTTTCTGTTTAATTATTTATTTTTCTTATCTCACCTTTCCATCTCCTCCAAATTCTGCTGGGATTTCTGTTATTCTCTCATGGATGCCAATCTACTTTAACCCGGTTAGGTTCACTTAGTTCCTGAAAGTGGGGTTTGATGGGATCGACTTGTATTAAATAAATAGCACTTGCTAACTTCTACCAAACGGTTGCTTTGTTATAGATATATCATGTTGACCTCAGACAGGCAGCATGTTTCAGTGCTGCCCATGGTGTATGATGGCTCTTCTTGGATATTTTGCTGGATTTATTTCAGACACATTAATACAGAGAGGCACTAGTATCACTGTGACTTGCAAAATTATGCAGGTAAAATTTTCTTTATACTGCAGATCTAAAGTACTGATCTGTGTGCTTGTACTAATAATAAGTGACAATGAAGGTAAATAATAAGGGTGCAATCCGTCCCGGACTTTTTTTACCTTTTTTGCCCTTTTCTTTCCGTGCAATATGAAATACTTTTCCATACCGACAAAATGCTTACTAGCTTTAGCTAGCTGTTGAGATGTTAGAACACTAGCAATGCCAAATATTGAAGACAAATGATGAAAAATGAATATAATTTGGTTTCCAAATGGTCTAAAAAATTCACTATGAGGACATCGTTTTCATATGTTTCCAATAACAACAATAACAATCTACACCTTCTATCCTAAATTTTGGGGTTAGTCATATAAAAGATAAATATCGAAAATCGAAGGGAAAAAAAATTTGATTTAATTTGTGCGGATTTTTCTACGCCACTCATTCCTATCTGATGCTATTTTCTTAATTAAATCCATATCTATCATATCTTTACGAATACATTGCATCTAAATTTTTAATGGTCTACCTTTACGTTTTCTTAAATCTCTTATTTTTAAGTTTTCGGTATTTCTAACAGGTACATCTTTAAATCTTCATTATACATACCCAAACCACCTTAAACGATACTCTCTCATCTTATCTACAATTAAACTAACTTCCTACTTATTACGTATCTCATTATTTTTAACTTTATATTTTCTAGTTTTGTCACACATCCATCTAAATATTCTTATCTCAGTAACAGCTATTTTTTGTTCTTATTACTATTTAATGGGCCCAACACTTAGTGTCATACAATAGCGCAGGTCTTACTGCGATTTTATAAAATTTTTCCTTTAAATGTAATGGTATCGTGCGATCATAGAGGATTCCGAATACCTTTCGTCATTTCATCCTGTCTGCTTGAATTCAATTGTTCATATCTCCATCGATATTGTCATCGTTTTGAATGATGGAATCAAGATATCTAAATCGTTCACTTTTCGGAACTTCTCTTCTTTCTAATCTAATTGTTTCTTCAATATCATGATGATTGCCGTTAAACTTATATTTCATATACTCAGTTTTGGACCTATTTAATCTAAATTCTCTAGATTCCAATATAACCCTTCATAACTCTTGTTTAGTATTAATACTCTTCTTAGTTCTATCAAATAAAATTATATCATTTGCAAAGAGCATACCCCATAGTATTTCATTTTGGATATTTTTTGTATTTTCATCTATCACTGTTGCAAATAGTATAGGATTCTGTGCCAAACCGTGATAGAGTTCAATATTAATAAAAAAGTTATCGCTCAAACCTCCATAAATTTTTACATTAGTCACAGCTATTTCATACATATCCCTAATAAACTTAATGTATTTCAACGAGATCTCTTTCTTCATCAACCACCACCACAACACGTCCCTAGGAACCCTATCATATATTTTTTCTATTTCAATGAATACCATATGCAAGTTTCTCTTCTGTACTCTAAATGTCTCCGTCAACTATCTTAGCAAGTGAATTGTTTCGGTGGTTGGATCGTCTTATCTTCGTTTTCATATGTTTCCATGTGGGCATATTTGAAAAAAGGTTCTCTTGTGTTTTAAAGTTGTTTATAGCTAATAACTTCCTGTCAACTTTTGCTTTTTTTTCACAGAGAGATTGCTCCACAATACGCTGGTGTTCTACGTGGTATGCTGCTTGCTTAATGTCTCCACAATATATATGAACTCTGACTTGATTTGCTTATTTTTGTTAATCATTTTCCCGCTGGCACTTGCTTCTAGAATTACTAGTTTCATTGAAACATCAAGGCTACTACCAGCTGTAGCTATTACTTAGAAAAGCCCCTTTCACATAATGTGTACAGCGTAAGCACTTACTGTTTATTGGGAAAAAGTCAATAATAGGATTAAAAAAAAAGGTCTGAAAATTATTGTTGATTGAAACTGTTTATTATCGAAGACTTGTTATGAATTGCATGGTTTGTTGATACACTTCTTTTAGATTTTTGTATCTGCACTGCCATTCATTGATGAACTTCTTGGATTTAGGGATGTCAAATACATTAGCTGCTATTATTGGAACAGTTGGTGCAGGTTTCGTTGGTGAATTAGTGGGTTCTTTCCAGGGTTTTCTTTTACTTACCTCACTCTTTTATCTCCATCCTGCTCTTTTCTGGAACACTCAATGACACAGGCTAGTATTTGCTGGTTATTTGAACATGTTATATTATTCCGCTTGAGTGCTGATTTGCTAGACTTGCAATATATTGGTGTTTCGTGCCCATATTGTCAAACTTAATGTATTCTAACATGTGACAGTCCTTGACTTTGATTCCTTACAAGTATAAATAAATATATGCATAATACGGAAACTGGGAAAGTTTAACAATATCGAGTCTGGTTGAACTTTATCTTTACCATTGTTACTTTCCATGGTATATAATTTTGAAATTTTCCTGCTGGCAGCTCTTAAATTTGTATTTTTAAAAGACAGTTTTCCTTGAAATATGGGGTTATCTGAGATGAATTTATAGACACCCAAAAATGATAAATGAACGAGGAAGAGATGATAATCCCTGCTATGGTTAATACTTGTTATCTTTGAAAGTAAAACATGAAACGAAAGTAGTGTCCTGCAAATTGAACTATACACACTATAAACTGTGTCATCTTTGGCTTAGAGCTCCTGGTTTACTAAGTATAGCATCGTAACTAATGTGTTATATTTCCTGTATATTGAAACATCTTGCAATTTCTTTTTACATGAACTAATGATTATGTTCTAGATAGGCAATACAGTATAGCCGCATAAATGATACACAATCATTAAAATCCTTCATTCTGTTGTAAAAATCTCAAGCCTTATGAGTCTGCTGTCTTTCTTATAACAGGTTCATGAACGAGAAGGAACTCCAGTCAGTGCACACCATTGGTCGATGCTAACATGTATACTTACAATCCAAGAGGGCAACAAAATAAAAAAGCGGATGGATCAACCATATAAATGCTATAATGCCCTGTCTTGTGAAAAGTTTAGCATTTTTGTATAGGTGGAAGTTTGAAAGAGGAGAAAATGTACTTGATAGTGATTTTTTTACATGTTCACTTGTGATGGTGAACAATCTTCTGGTGAGATACTTAGTGTTGTTAATCGAGAAATGCAAGCCTTTCTAGTCGGTTACTTTCTGAGCTCCTTCAGAGCTTATGTGTTCCAATTTGAGCCCTTATGCTAATTCCATCAGGAAAATTTTGGACTAGATCTTGCTTCAGGGGGTGACTGATTGATAAATGGCATATTTTTAGAAACTCTGGTTGTGGGTAGGCTTGTATTTGGCACCTCCGCACCCCCGGGATCCGTGGTCTGACCACTCAACTACCGCTTTTAAAATACAACTTTTCGGACCACTGTGCTTGGCCTGTGTTTATGCTCTAGAATTCTTTGACCTGGTCATTCAAGTTGAAATCTCCCTGCCCTCTCCAACTTGTCTTTTGTTAAGCTTAAATTCTGTCGCATTCATATTCAAAGTCATATTCTCTCCAATTTTGTATTTGGACCCTTCCGCTTGAATTGGTCATATTCAAAGTCATTAATATATGAAAGCGTCTTTTGAGGATTAAGTCCTTGCATATGAAGATGATCAACCTTACCTAAGACAACAGAACAAAGTCCCTTTGATTCTGCAAATGAATAGAAGAACGTCAAGTCCTGAGATTCGCCGCTCTGGCTCATGGCAACAACAGTCCTTGGCCAAGTATCAAACTGAAAATCGTTCTGGTCTGAATTCTATCAAGGTTGCAGCCAAGAAAGTTGCCAGAGTTTTCGCGTTCTTACTTTTTTGGAAGGCCACATCCAAAGGAAATAGAGCTGATGAAAAGAAAAAACAGATTCAAGTCAGAGGTGTTTCATGTAAGTGATCTCTTTTCTTATACTCTTGGTTTATTCACTTTCTTTGTCACTGACCTGCATGATTTATCTTTTGTGCATCTAATATTTGCAGCTTCAACAGATGATTCCAAAGGAAGCAGCAGTACTAAGGTTTCATCAAAATTAAAACACTCTAATTCATATGGATCTTACAGCTTTTCAAGTGGACAATCTGTTTCTGCAAATTTCTCCATTGAAGAGATTCGCGAAGCCACTGCTAATTTCTCGGAAGAAAATAAAATGGGGGATGGCGGATTTGGAATAGTATACAGGGGGAGGCTCAGAGATGGCTCTGTTGTTGCTGTCAAACGTGCAAAAAAGGTAAAATTCTATTAAACCATTGATGCAGGATCATATATTTGTAAGCCATCAGTCTGTCCAACACTTAAACAACCTTTTGTGGCAGCAAATCTACAACAAGCGCACATCAGCTGAGTTTAAGAATGAAATTCTTACTTTGTCCAAGATTGAGCATCTAAATTTGGTTAGACTATATGGTTATCTGGAACAAGATGATGAAGAGATTATTGTCGTTGAGTATGTAGGCAATGGAACACTGCGGGATCATCTGGATGGTAAGTCAAAATAATTCCCATATTCGAATTCTGAAAGTTTAAAATTCTTTGTTTTGTCAAAATCAGCATAATTGGTCAATGGTGAATGTGATGGAAAGTCAACCCATTCTCATATTCCAGTCCAAAAAGCTAAAGGTCCCATTTTACCCAAGTCATTTGGAAATGCACAATGGTGTTCTGCAGAAACCACCACTGAAGATGAA
This sequence comes from Dillenia turbinata, assembly GCA_037126225.1. Taxonomy (NCBI): domain Eukaryota; kingdom Viridiplantae; phylum Streptophyta; class Magnoliopsida; order Dilleniales; family Dilleniaceae; genus Dillenia; species Dillenia turbinata. The sequence goes on from JBAMMX010000007.1 coordinate 1,379,840, forward strand.
TGTACAATGAATGTATTACACACGCAAATTAGTCTAGAAAATTGCCTACGGCGACTTAGAATTCAAGTTTTTCCCTTGGTAAAATTGCTCAACTAGTTCTAAGAAAACCATCAAACAGAAACCAGGACAAAAATGTCAGACCAATATCAGATTTGATGAGGTTGAGATAACTATACTAATTCACGGTGCAGGAACCAGAGGAAGTGTACTTGAAATCGAAGAACGTCTGGACATTGCAATTGATGTGGCCCATGCAATTACTTACCTTCATACGTACACAGGTAATCGCTCCTTTCCAATTCAGTTATCATTTGGCTTGATGGTTTGAACTGTTATTAATGGAAACATCAGAGTCTGAGCTTTGCACATTTTCATGTAGATCTTCCGATTATTCACAGAGACATAAAAGCAACAAACATCCTTATTACTGAGAAACTGCGTGCAAAAGTTGCAGACTTTGGATTTGCACGAGAGGCTGCTGATGATCCGGGTGCAACTCACATTTCCACACAGATTAAAGGCACAGCAGGCTACCTGGATCCAGAGTACCTCAGGACATATCAACTCACTGAAAAGAGTGATGTTTACTCCTTTGGTATACTGCTGGTAGAAATGATGACCGGAAGACATCCAATTGAGCAGAAAAGACCTATCAACGAAAGAGTAACCTTCAGATGGGTAAGTAGTTTTAAGTCTTAATTTTATGGCGGCATGCCTTTTGCTATTCTTCCAATCCCAGATAGATATTATCATGTCATAACTCTGCAAACCAATTTTGGCTAAGATCAATTATAAGCATCAGTTTAAGATCAGGGATCATCGTCCCATATGATGTTAAATTGATTTATTTTTTATGGGCTCTTCGCTCGTCGCCCTTGTAATGCACTCCTTTTCAGGTCTAGTGCCCACACACTCAAATAATAATAAATAAATTAATAAATTAATAAATCTCTGCAACGGATTTTTTTTGGGTTCACGCCATTACAGGATTAATGTTGTCCTAGGCATCACACGAGGCATTTGCAGTAGAAGTAAAACAGATACATCCTCCTATTCAGATGACCCATTATTCTTGAACATTGAAAACCATTAGGCCTCGTAACTAAGACATGCATCAAACCTATGCATATCTAATGCCAATTGTTTGAGAACAAGGAAAAGGATCCAATAACTTCAAAGAATTGAATGGGGATTCTTATGAGGTGAAAATGATATTGTAGATAGGTATAGTAGCAATAAGGATGACTTATCTGCCAACTTTTCCACTATCATCCCAAAAAATTGAACTGTCTTATGTAAAGTTGTAAGAGTATGGTTAACCTTTGTACTTCGTTATTGACTCCCAAGACTTATGTTCTTTGTGTGAGCAGGCAATGCAGAAACTAAAAGATGGAGAAGCTGTGTTAGCCATGGATCCACAGCTACGTAGGGGTCCTGCATCGAACAAAGCTGTGGAGGATGTTCTAAAACTTGCTCGCCAATGCATTGCGTCTGCCAGACAAGCAAGGCCATCTATGAAGAAATGTGCAGAGATTTTGTGGGGAATCAGGAAAGAGCTAAGAGAGAGAAGCTCATCCCATCCTTCCACTTCTTACCAATCTGTCAACTTCATGGAAAAGGACACAAAAAGGGTTCTTTATACTGATTTTGGGCTCGAAGAAGATGATGTCCCTAGATTTGTTTCTGCTTGAATGAGGGATTTTTGTGGGGGTATAGGCTTCATAATGTATACTATTCTTTGTCATAAGTCAATAACAAAGTATCATGAAACCTCAGAAAAGGACACACTGAAACCAGATTCTTGAATCCTTATGCATGTATTGTGCTAGAAAAAAAAAATTATTTATTTATTTATTTATTTTTGGGGTGAAAACAAAAGCTTGGCTCAACTCGGGTGGCTTATTGTTTCCTGTTATTATGATTGATGAACCCGACATTTGCTTAATAGTTATTGTATCCGGTTAATAAACCATTGGTATTAATCGGGTAAATATTAGAATAAGTTAAGTAATAAATTAAATTAACTAATTTATTTAAAACTTAAATTTTCAAGATAACATGATATTAAATCTTTTTCAAATGAAGTTAAATTTAAATTTTAAAACTTAAATTTTCAAGGTAACATTAACATGAAATTAAATCTTTTTCAAATGAATTTAAATTTAAATTTATTTTTGTTTTTTTTATAAAATTGAGGAGTTTAATATTTAAGCATTTTATGTTAATTTAGTAGTTATAATTTTTTTTTTTAATTTAATGATTTCAAGTTTAAATATTAATGTAATAAAAAAAGAACCAATGTTTTTTTTTATAGTATTAATGTAATTAAAATCAGAAGATGCAACGCATCAACATGTTTGTTGAACTGCCAAAGGATATGGGACTTCATTGGCTGAATTCTTTGTTGATAAGCAAAAGAAAAAATGATTTGAAATTAAAAATTAAAAGATAAGAAACTTAAAATATTCAAAGAAGAGAAAGGGACATCTACGGCCACCTGAGCTCGGGATGCGATGCGACCCATCCCCTATTTCCAAAAAGTAAGATCTATGCACTCGTGGTGCGCGTCTTTTTCATTCAATGCATCCACGTGTCCCTCATTGTCCCGTGCTTACTCGCCCTCTTTACTCCATTCCCATGTGCTCTCATCACTTTCGCTGCATCTCTTCGTCTCCAAATACTTCCAATCCTCTCTCTTTCTCCTTCTCTAGCACTTGTCTCCTTGTCTTTAAATATCATACTGGTTCGCATCACTCTGGAATATCTGCAAATATCTTCTTCTTCCGATTCTACTTTTTTCCTACTTAATATTCTTGATTCGCATTCTCTAAAGGAGAGAGAGCTTCAACTTAATTAGAACACCTCTCGCTCCCTCTCTCTGTGGAAGATTTTATGGCGACTGCAGGAAAAGCCAAGGGAAGTGCAAAATCCCGAATTTCCGGCCAAATTCCGGCAAAGTCAAATCCGACGGCGAAAGTCCCATCCGAAATTGCGGCGAACATCAATTACCACGCTCAGTACAGTCCCCATTTCTCTCCTTTCAAATTCGAACCAGAACAAGCCTTTTATGCTACTGCTGAGAGCGTTCGCGATCGTTTGACTCAAGTAACCACCTTTCTAAAACCCCACTTCTGATTGAAGAAAGTAAACTTCTTTTGAATCCTGATTTATCCTCAAATACCAACCCTAGGAATGCTCGAACGAGAGTATCTAGTCGGCAATTCACTTTCGTGGTGCTGAAAGAATCGTATTGGGTTTAAATATTCACTTAGTAGGTCAAAACTCGGGCTATGTTAAAAATATCTCCTCGAATCCAGCGTTCATTTCACTGCTTAATTATCAGCTTGCCATGGAAATAATTATAGGTTTATGCATTCATTGTAGGTTTGTCACTTGAGCTTGTCTATGGTGCACCGAGTTATCTAAAAATGACTATGTTTATGTTTTATCTATGTCAGCCAACATCACACACTATAACTTATAATAATGTTATTTCACGTTGTGGTGTTGTTTGGCGTCCCTAGTCTAGGCTAATAGTTAACGATTCTATCTCTAGAACAATGTAACCTTTCGTTTTTCTTTTAAAATCATTTTATTTGCATGTGCTAGGAGCCATGTGTTTTGCCTTAGAGGCAAACATGATCTTCATGTTCATTCTGGAAGATGCAAACATGACCCATTTGTATTAGGAGGATAGCAATGAGAGTAGGAAATTGTTTGAGAATTCGAATGAATCATTTGCAGTGTGCAAAGTGTAATGTTTGTCTTTCATTTTTGACTTACAGCAATGGAATGAGACCTACTCTTACTTCCACAAGGTTGATCCAAAGCAAACCTACTATTTTTCTATGGAATATCTCCAAGGAAGAGCTTTAACTAATGCAATTGGCAATCTGGACATTCAAGATGGATATGCTGATGCTTTAAAAAAGTTGGGGCATGATCTTGAGGAAATTGTCGAGCAGGTAACAAAGAGATCTGACGCCGTGCATTTTGATACAGGCCAATCACCCCTAACTGCTTTTATTTATCTGTGTGTGGGAGTAGGAACTCTTAGAGTTGAAATAAGTTGTAGTTCCATTCCATGTTTGGCAAAGATGATGATTGCGTGCAAATAAAACTAGTTCCATTTTATGTGGTACTGGCTTTAATATTAACACTTCATGTTGGATTTTGGGAAATAGCCGATTGCAGCTGAATAAGCGGAAAAAATAGAGACAGTCTTATTCTTTGCTTTGCCTTACCCTCTGGTTCTTCACTCATTAAATTGCAATTTATCTTGAATCGTATTGATGTGTTGTAAACTGTTCAATTGTTTGGATCATTGTAGGAGAAAGATGCTGCACTTGGTAATGGAGGTTTGGGAAGACTTGCATCATGCTTTCTAGATTCCATGGCAACACTAAATTTGCCTGCTTGGGGTTATGGTCTGAGGTACAGATATGGACTGTTCAAGCAATTAATCACAAAGGAAGGCCAACAAGAAATTGCTGAAGATTGGCTTGAGGTTTGATTTCACGCTGCAATGAATTATGATAGAAATTCTCTATCTCAGAGAATGCTACTAAAGCTATAAGTGTTGTGTGGGTCGTGCAGAAATTCAGTCCTTGGGAAGTTGTCAGGCATGATGTTGTGTACCCTGTCAGGTTCTTTGGGCAAGTTCAGGCCAAACCTGATGGATCGTAAGTAGCATCAAACAATTTTTGAACCAGTCTATTAGTGTAGAGATATGATTCAATTAGTGACCTTATAATTTCCTTCTTATCTAGAACATTCAAGCATCCTAATTTTCCTCTCATATATTCATGACATGCTTGAGTTTTGACTGTCGCAGCCGGAAATGGGTTGGAGGAGAGGTTATTCAAGCTCTGGCTTATGATGTTCCCATTCCAGGGTACAGAACTAAAAACACAATCAGCCTTCGCCTTTGGGAAGCAAAAGCTGGGGCTGAGGATTTCAATTTGTTTCTGTTTAATGATGGACAGCATGAAACTGCTGCTCAGCTTCATTCCAGTGCCCAGCAGGTTGATAAGCATTACACTGATAAAAGGCCTATTGCTACAATACCTAGCCCTTCTTAAAAGAATATATATTACATTGATAGCATATTGACCTCTTAATGCCTAATCCAATCACATTCAGATTTGTGCTGTACTGTATCCTGGAGATGCAACAGAGAATGGAAAACTTTTGCGGTTGAAGCAACAATTTTTCCTCTGCAGTGCATCACTTCAGGTCAGTTGCTTTCTTTAAGCTTTTCTCACTTTATTCAATTCTTGTCCTTTTGTTCTTACAACATAGACTCCATTAGATCTTCTCTTTCCTGGAATTATAGCTTGGAAGAATTGAGCCCAAGCTCCTTGTTTCTGAAGGAAGATATCATCACTAGAAGTGGGTCATGGTAGGCAACTACAGGGTTTTATCCGGTTAACTGCCAATGTGGCTCTTAAATAGAGCAGAATGAAGAAACTAAATTTATGTGGCAAGACCTTATGAGTTTGGGTTATCGTTTGCACACAGAGAAGTGGAAAAAGCATTGGCATTAATCTTTGTGTCCCCACATTGTTGAAGAAATATTTACTATTTTCAATTAGTATCAACTGCATATATTTGAGTCATGCTACCATACCAGGCAATCATTCCTGTAACAGGAAAAATTGAGCTGAGGTTGTTTTTGATGTTAATCTGTATATATGGAAGAAAATGTCATCTTTGGTGTATCAAAGCACCAATGTCCTACACCAGATGCTATTTGATTGAACAGCAGTTCTTACAAACTTTAGTTTCTTTCAGCATCCATCTGCTGGTTAATAATGTCTTAACGTTAGGGCTTTCAACAGGATATTATTTTCAGATTCAAAGAGAGGAAGGAGGGAGAGCGTCAATGGTCTGAATTTCCCAACAAGGTAGCAGTTCAACTGAATGATACACATCCTACTCTAGCAATTCCAGAGCTTATGCGATTGCTAATGGATGAAGAAGGTCTTGGATGGGATGAAGCATGGAATATAACAACTAGGTCCATTAGATTTGTTTGCACTGTGTCTCATCCAACTTTTGCTTTTCTATGGCATATTTAGCATTTTTCCAGACCTTGGCTGCAGAAATCATGGTCATATCTGACACAAAATAGATTAATTGATCCAGGACAATTGCATATACAAATCATACAGTCCTTCCTGAAGCACTTGAGAAATGGTCACAACCTGTAATGTGGAAGCTTCTCCCACGCCTCATGGAAATTATTGAAGAAATAGACAAAAGGGTTTGTTATTGTTACACTCTCAATAGTTTTATTCCTTATCTGTGTGCTCAAATGTTATTGTTTGAGTTCTGAAAAATTGATCTTTTGCAGTTCATCAAATTCATACATTATGAGAGAGCTGACCTTGAGAATAAGATTTCGCAAATGTGTATCTTGGATAACAACCCCCAAAAGCCAGTTGTAAGGATGGCAAACTTATGTGTGGTGTCTGCTCATACGGTAAGATATCCATCATTGTCTCGAGCTCTACAGATATCAGTTCTCCATATTTTGTTTTTGTTCCATCTTGTGTCAAACAGGCCTTGTTATGTAATGAGTGCCTGATTATATTATATTATGCATGATCTAACTCTTTCTTGAATATCCTTCTAGGTAAATGGTGTTGCCCAATTGCACAGTGACATCTTAAAGGCTGAATTATTTGCAGATTATGTCTCTGTATGGCCCACCAAGTTTCAGAATAAAACCAATGGCATCACCCCTCGCCGATGGCTCCGCTTTTGCAGTCCTGAGCTCAGTATTATTATCACTAAATGGTTAAAAACTGATCAATGGGTTACCAACCTCGACCGACTCACTGATCTTCGCAAAGTTGAGCTGATACTTCTTTCACATTTGTAATTTTTGTCTGAAATTGAAGCTTTGTTGCAAATGACATAATTCCTAACGACCTTTTCTTCAATAGTTTGCTGATAACAAGGACTTTCATGCTGAATGGGCATCTGCAAAGATGGCTAACAAGCAGCGCTTGGCTCAATATATACAACGAGTGACAGGTGTGAGCATCAACCCCAATAGCCTCTTTGACATACAAGTGAAGCGCATCCATGAGTATAAGAGGCAGTTGTTGAATATTTTGGGTGCAATTTATAGGTACAAGAAGTTGAAGGTACGAATGCTGCTTTTTTTAAAAAAAAAATTAAGAGTGATTTCCAATTGGTAATTGTTGAACATTTGTAGTGTTCAATTCTGTGAAAGTCCAAAGCACTCATAAGCAGGGACAATCAGAAACAGAAACACAAGCTTGCATACAACACTGTTTATGTTTATCTGTAGTGGTTTTACTCTCTAAAGTGATACCTCTCCTGGCATCAACAACTTTATTGATACCTATGAGACATTAATTTTGGGAAATATTTGAACCACTTCTGTTTGGTTTCTTAATCAGCTTTTCAAACCATTTCTTCGTTACTTTGAAATTATTCTTGGATTGGCAGGCGATGAGCCCCGAAGAGCGGAAGAATACAACACCACGCACTATAATGATTGGAGGAAAAGCATTTGCAACATACACTAATGCCAAAAGAATAGTCAAGCTGGTGAATGATGTTGGTGCTGTTGTCAACAATGATCATGAAGTCAATGATTTCCTGAAGGTATATGATCAAACTTGATATTTTGGACCACAAAAATAATTTCTGTCTATGCAATCCTTATGGACTTATCTTGCAGCATTCAGAATTTCAAAGAGTTTTTACTTTTCCCTGCAAGAACCTACTGTTCCACTGAGCTATGTACAAAGTAGTTTGGTTTTTCTCCAGCTGATAGATGTTATTTGGAACATTTCAGGTTATTTTTGTTCCAAATTACAATGTATCTGTGGCAGAGGTGCTTATTCCAGGAAGCGAGCTGTCACAGCATATCAGCACAGCTGGTATGGAAGCAAGTGGCACCAGCAACATGAAATTTGCCCTAAATGGTTGCCTTATAATAGGAACATTGGATGGGGCTAATGTGGAAATCAGGGAAGAAATTGGGGAGGAGAACTTCTTCCTTTTTGGTGCTAAAGCGGATGATGTCCCTAGATTGCGCAAGGAGAGAGAGAATGGATTGGTATGAACATTTCCCTCATGCTCAGTTGCCTAAAGTGGGTGTTGGTGCTATTCTGACTACCTTTTTCCTCATTTATACAGTTCAAACCAGATCCCCGCTTTGAAGAAGCCAAGCAATTCATAAGAAGTGGAGCTTTTGGAAGCTATGATTACACTCCACTCCTTGAATCTCTAGAGGGGAATACTGGCTATGGCCGAGGGGATTATTTTCTTGTTGGCCACGACTTCCCAAGCTATATGGACGCTCAAACGAGAGTGGACCAGGCTTACAAGTAAGTACTAATGTGCATCTTTGTTTCAAACTGTTTGTGGTTATGTCCAGCACATCCTTGCCGTCGTGCATACAGCTCATCGCTTGTGGCTTATGGCTTCACAGCAGTGGTGTTAGCAATAATTAGTAACACAATCCAATGCATTTTGGGTGTTGGTTCTAGCATTGATCCGTTTCTTGTCCACAGGGATAGGAAAAAGTGGATCAAGATGTCAATATTAAGCACTGCTGGAAGCGGCAAATTTAGCAGCGATCGAACAATTGCACAATATGCCAAGGAGATCTGGAATATTGAGGAGTGCCGCGTACCATAATTTTAAAAGGTTAGAGCGTTGGACCCTCCTAAGAACAAGGATCAATGATAAATGTTTTCCCGCCAAATTATTTTTGGGAAGGAATGTAGATGGGCTCCGTATTAGCTCAATAGCCCTGAAATCCCTAGTTTCCCCTTTTTCTGTAAGTTTAGCCCTGAAATCCTAAGTTTCCCCTTCGTCTGTAAGTTTTCTTTGTAAGGCTCATATTGGGCCAGGAGCCACTTATCCTGGGTTATCTGGGCATTGACTCGATCGAAATGAAAATAAAAAATAAATAAATAGATAATCATAATAGTTCCTGCTCCCTTACTTACTCGTATGCGATCGAATGGATACCATACCAGGCGAATGCAACTATCATTAATGGTTAATAATAATAATAATAATAATAATAATAATAATAATAATAAATTATTCTGTGAAAATGAATGATAATGGACTTTATCGACTATTTATTTTATCCTTATTTTAAAATTATTAAACAACAATGAACAATGAGTTTTAATTTTAAAATTTAGAATAGATCCTCTAAAAAACTAATATAAGATACCAAAAAATAAAAAAACTAATAATAAAATATAGTAATTTAAAAAAAAAAAAAAAGGAAACACACAAACATATTATCTAAATTAACTTATAATATAAAAAGTGATAATTTAATTTATTTTATTTTTTCGATATCACTCATTAATCATTTTTTCAGTTAACTACTTAACTGTTATATTTTTGTAAATATATTATATCAACATTTTTAATGGTCTATTTTATTGTTTCACTAAATTTTCTATATTTAAACTCTCAATCATCATAATTGGTGTGTTTTTGGGTTTTCGTTGCACATGTTCAAATCATTTCAAGTAATATTCTCGCATTTTATCCACAATTGAATTCACTCTTAATTTAGTGTATTTCTCTTCATTTCTAATTTTATTTTTTATGATTTTATCATATATCCATCTTAATATTATTATCTCAGTTATAGCCATTTTTCTGTTTTTGTTATTGTTTAATGACCATGAGATCGCAAAGAACTCCAGATACTTTTTTCATCTCATTCAACTCGTTTGAATCTTATGGTTTATATCTCTATTTATGTTATCGTCATTTTGAATAATATATCCAAAATATTTAAAACGTTTACTTTTAAGTACGTTCTGTTCTTTTAAATTAATCATTTATTTATCATTTTGATAATTATCACTAAGCGTACATTTCATGTATTCAGTTTTTATCGACTTAATTTAAATTCTCTGGACTCAAGTTTGTCCATTCATAACTCCAATTTAATACTAATACCCTATTTAATTTCATCTATCAATACTATATCATCTGCAAAAATTATATACTGCGATATTTCATCTTGAATGCTCTTTATAATTTCATCTATTACTATTGTAAAAAGAATTAGAATTAATGTCAACCCCTGATGAAACTCAATATTTATTGAGAAGCTATCACTTATCCCCGCAAATTCTTATATTGGTAATAATTTTAGTATACATATCTTTAATGAGATTAATGCATCTGATGAAAATCACATTTTTCATCAATACCTACTCTTAGAACTTTATCATACGTTTTTTTTCTAGATCAATGAATATCACATGAAGATTTTTTTTCTGTACCCTAAATATCTCAATCAAATGTCTTAGTAAATGAATTATTTTGATAGTGAATCTTCCTGATATAAATTCAAATTGATTTTGAGACACTTTTTCCAATCTCACTCTATATTCAATCTCTTTATCATAGTTTCATAGTATGACTAATAAATTTAATTCCCCTATAATTTGAATAGTTTTATATGTTTTCTTTATTCTTGTATAATAGTACAAGCGTACACTCTCTTCATATTTTTGGTATTTTTTTTATTTGTCAATTTTTGTTTAAAAAATCCGTTAATATTGCTATCCTGATTTCCCTCAAACATTTCAACACCTCAATCGGAATGCCATCAAACCTTATGATTTTATTATTTTTCATTATCTCTAAAGGTTCTTTTATTCCATGAAAATGAATTTTACGTTTAAAATCTTTATTGATCTCTTTTATAAATATTATAATATGACTGATATCTCTTATATTCTCAACATTAAATAGATTATTAAAATAATTTTTTCAACATTTTTTTTATATTCTCATTCCTTAAAATATACTATTGATCTTATTTTTTATACATCTAATATTATTTAAATCTTTTTACTTCCTCCCTCTTAATTTGATAATTCTATAAATCTCTCTCCATCTTTAATTTCTAATTTTTGTATAATTCATTATATATTTTATTTTTTTATTCTTATCCAAGATAAATTCATAACTGGCTACAAATTTTTTTAAGAAAAAAGTCAATAAATAGAATGAAGAAAACCAGAAAAATATACATACATTTACATATATATATATATATATATATATATACATCTTTTAAAATGTCTGAATGACTTCGTCGCAAGAGCATTTTTCGACCCATCTCCTGCGAAAGAAAAAGATCATCTACAAGATAAAGAACAGGAACATAATCACGGGTATATCCACTCAAACTGCAACCGCTCAAAGATAACTACAAATTGATGCCCAGACATCAAAAGGGTCTACAATCCCGAAGGAACTTCCATGTTTTTATCAAGTATATATGTATATATATATACACTACAAATTGATGCCTAGACATCAAAAGGGTCTACAATCCCACAGGTACTTCCATATAACAAGACATTTCTACCAACAAAGCTCCTCAAGGCTGATTATGGCAATCAGCTTGGGTAGAGTTCTAACCATGACAAATATACAGAACCAAGAGCAACCAGTTGAGAGACAAAAGGCAAACTACTAAGAACCAAGATCAATGTACCCACCATCACCTTCTTCCTCATCACTGTCTTCCACACGACGAAAGAGATGCAGACTTAGGAGTGGGTGACCTTGAGAGAGACCTTGATGGGGTGGCACTGCAGCTTCTAGAGTAACTACGAGATGAGCCATTGCGAGAAAGGCCGCGCGAATAGCTCCTCCTCGAATCCCGCCTTGGGGAATATGAAACACTACGGGAAAAGCTTCGCCTTGAGCTTCTCCTTGGACTCGGGGAGACACTAGGAGAGAAGCTACTCCTGGAAGGGTACCTCCTTCCCCTAGGTGATCTGCTCCGAGAGAGACCAGGAGAGTAGCACCTCCTGGAATAGTAGCTCCTCCTGGAATGGTACCTCCTTCCCCTAGGTGATCTGCTCCGCAAGACACTAGGAGAGTAGCTCCTCCTGGAATAGTAGCTCCTGGAATGGTACCTCCTTCCCCTAGGTGATCTGCTCCGAGATACACTAGGAGAGTAACTCCTCCTGGAATGATAACTCCTTCCCCCAGGTGATCTGCTCCGAGAGACACTAGGAGAGTAGCTCCTCCTGGAATGGTACCTCCTTCCCCTAGGTGATCTGCTTCGAGAGATGGAACGGTAACGGCTTCTTCTGTAGTATCGTTCATCAGGTGAATAGTCATATGGGGAGTAAGACCTATCCCGTCTACGCCTGCTGCAAGGGGAACGAGATCTTGAGAGGGACCTGCGCTGCCTGCTATAATACGAAGGGTAAGACCTATACCTGCTATCATATGGAGAGTATGATCTGCGACTCCTATGGTGAGGAGAGTAGGATGGACTCCTAGAACAGTCGGAGGAATATCGAGGGGAGCGGGAATAACTCCATCGGTAAGGAGAGTAACTAGGAGTACGATGACGACGCACTGCACAGAAAATTAACAAAGGTTTGAATGAGCAGAGAACTTCAACCTAAACATGACAATCAGAACAGACAACAAACCCTACCACGAATGGTTCTCAGCCCAAGATACCTTCCAGGAGTGGGAGTGCGGCCTCTGCGCCTCCTTGCCTAAAGTAGATGCAAAAAGCACAAAGTGAGTTTGGGTACAACGACAGATGCCAGACTGTTTAAAATTCACTTGCACAAAGAAGCATAAAGATAGAGAGTTGGAAAAGAATTGCCATCAACAAGTAATGCAATAGGTTATATAAGCACTAAGAAAGAGAGAAATGCAGGGCATACAACCCTCTGGTTTAATAGTCTGTATTTGCTTGTTGTGTTTGATTTGATTGGTTAGTTGTAGTTGGAAGAAGAGCTGCTACACACACCTACGCTGCTGTCAAAGAAACTTCAGGCGAGAAGAAGCAAAGAAGTTGCAAACTCAATATGTATAACCAATCACAAACCATTGATGATCCATAAATTATGAGCTGGGAAAATCAATCAAACGCTGCTAGTTTTTGAAATAAAATTTTGAAAGAGGGGGGAGGGGAAGTTTGCACAAACTGTAGAACGAGTTACCTTCTCCACTGTGATCACACGTCCTTCAAGCACGGAGCCATCCAAATACTTAATGCAGCGATCAGCCTCATCAACACATGACATTGTTACAAAACCAAATCCACGGGACTCTCTCGTCCATGGATCAACAACAAGGTGAACATCAACCACCTAAACAAATCCCACTAGTGTCAACAACGACAAACTAGAAATCAAAATTCAAGGAAACATCATTGCCCCGGTTTAACTCTGACCAATTCCCACCTTTCCTTCACTAGAGAAATGCTTCTCAAGTTCTCTCTTCGTGAGCCGAGGTGACAATCCAGTGACATACAAGTTGTTTCCAGGATTTTCTGCATCACTTGATTCATGGCTCCTGTCAATTGTTTCAAATGAAATCACCAACAATGTCAAAATTAATTATGGGCATTTCAAAACACACACACAAAGTAGCTAACAAAAGCAATGCAGTACCTAGATCGGCTTCTGGATCGACTTCTCGACAATGACCTTGACATAGACCTGCTGTACCTGTAGTAAGGTGATGGAGAACGAGAATACCTGTAACTATAAACACCCAAAACATATTAAAGCCTATACAAGACAATAATAACATCAAATACTGAAAATTGGCATCCGAGAAAGCACATACCTCGATCTCTTGGAGTACGACATCTGCACCCGGCACCAAATTTTTTTGGGGGAAAAAATGGTTCATTAGGGTTGAACATAAAACAAAATCTTGAAAACAATGAATCAAGCCACATACAAACAGCCAAAAACCAATGACTATCCATCTTTAGGAGATTCAGAACATTAAAGATTAGATGCAGACAACGAATTCAGGGAGAACCAAGAAAATAATCGAATTACAGACAATAAACATCCGATAATAGTTTCTTAATAACTACATCTCAAAACGGTCAAATATGTATGAAGAAGATAAATAAATAAAGATTAAATTAGTTGTTAGTAAAACCAAGAACAGAAAATGAACCAAATTCTTTTTCCAAATAGTGATAGAGAATTATGATATCAGGAATTAAGCAACATCAAAAGGGCACAATCAAATTTTAAAAAAGCAATAATAAAAAAATAAATTAAACTCAAAAAGAGAGAGAGAGAGAGAGAGAGAGAGAGAGAGATGGAACTCACAAAAGCGAAAAAAAAAATTCTCAAAAAAGTAGAAAGAAATCAGGTAGAATGAATCTAAAAAAAATAATTAAAAGGCAAGCAAATTATATCACGAAAACAACGGCAAATCGCATAGACCATGAGGAAGAGATAGAACAATTACCTTAAGTATTGATTGGGAAAACCTCGTTGAAGAAGCTAGCACCAGATCAGATGATTCTCTCTCTCTCCCTCTCTGGGGTCTAAAAATTGCCCTAATCTCGACAAACGGGAGATTCTGGTGATTCGAGCATTTTATAGTGGAAGGCCTAAAACGAAGTTTCTGGTGATGCGGACGCCAAACCCAATTGAATTTTGATTTAATTTTTTTTTTGTGCACGTGCTCGTGTGGGGTCCATAATTTTTTCAGCCCCGGCCCAAGTTTGATATGGGCCATTCGGTCATCTTCTCGGCCCTTTTCCCCCTTTTTCTAAGGAGTCTTTTAATTCGTCCGCCCAAATTTATTTGATCATCATTTTATTTTTATATTAATTTCTAAAAAAATAAAAATTATGATCCACTCAAATGGCAAACATTTATGACTCATATAATAAAAAAATACATAAGATATCAAAAAATAATATCGAGACATCTTTTTTTTTATGTGAAAAAATTTTTTTTCTCAAGCCTCTCTCTCCTTGTCCCTCTCTGGTGATTTTGGAGTAGTCAGGCAAAGATGGATCTAATGACAATCGCCATCAACAGGTCGACGATTTTAGGGAGAAGTAAAGCTCTAACTGAAAAGTAAAAAAGAGCAATGAGTTAAAGAAGAGAGGCGATCACCGATGAGGATCGGACTTCGCCACTATATGAATAATATTGTTTTCTATCTCAACCGACTAAAGAAAAAAATTTCAAAATTTAATCAGAATAATCTATGATTATAATATATATATTTTTAATTTTATGATTTGGAATTTAAATTTTTATGTAATAAAAAAAAATTCAAAATTTAGAAGCTTTGGATTTAATTGATGTGCACTCCTCGGAGTTTTTGCGTGAAATTTGGTGGTGGTTATTCATTGGATGTCATCAAAAGTCCAATCTACGAGACACCGTTGGAAGACATTTAGCCATTGGTTTAGTGGGCAACTTTTGCTTGAAATTGTGGTAGTGGAAGATTCCGAGTCGGTGCTTATTATCTTAATCTTAATAAAAAGTCACAATTACCAAAAAAATAAAAATAAAAGTGATAATGAGAATAAAAAGCTCATCAATCTCTTGAAATTGTTTCAAAACTTTGGTCAGGATTTTCGGTGGATGGATTTGTAATCTAAAATGGCGGGCAAATACCATCGCATGAATTGATTCCATTGCCTTACATTCGGGAAATAATGCCACGGCCCCCTGGCATTGCGCCTGGAAATTCTAAAAGGGCTCGAGTGCACAAGGCAAAGGAACAATGTAAAATCAAATTACATGGACAGTTACAAGTCAATCATCATCTCAAGAAGTTGAATAACTAATAACCACATCAAAAGGGCTTGTGCTTCACTTCTGTGAAGAGCCCGGTGGAACCGGTTGTTGATACTGTGGAGCAGCTGACATAGGTGGGGGCGGTGGTGGTGTCATTGAAGCAGGATATAGCGGAGGGTACTGCTGATAAGGCAGGGGTGGTGGAGGCATGTACCCATAACCGGTTGTTGATACTGTGGAGCAGCTGACATAGGCGGGGGAGGTGGTGGTGCCATTGCAGCAGGATATGGCGGAGGGTACTGCTGATAAGGCAGGGGTGGTGGAGGCATGTACCCATAAGATGGATAAAATTGCTGTTGGTACTGCCCAGGTGGTGAAGGCATGCCTTGGCAAGGATAATGCCGCCCGGCCGCCCCTGTTGTTGCTTCTCGGAACCAGACTTGTTCTCACTTGATGAAGGTCCACTGGAAGAGCCGTCCCGAAAAGGAACAAGGGCACCCATTCTCTTAGGATCCATCGAAGGATAACAAGTTCTCTCCTGGTGAGGAGGAGGAGGGATATTAAAGTAGCACATTGGTGGAGGTTGGTTCCGAACACCAGGTTGTTGTGACTGATTCTGCTGCTGGGATATAACCGCCCTTGGCAACATTCCACCATGAGCAAGTGCAGCCTGCTTTCTTGCTTCTTCCGAAATTTCTGTCTCCGATTTTGGTGCCTGAGGTCCAATTGGAAACAATTGTTATGTAAAATTTAGGAATATTTGCAAATCTTCAATGCTTCCAAATTGCCCCCTTTCCTTCTTTCATGACTCCTCCATTATTCTCCAATAAATTTTATTAAATTTTCTTTTTTTTTCAATTTTTTATTTAAAAATAAAACAAAATCAATTGTAAATATTGCACTAATTTATGCCCTATCATCCGCCCCACATCAATTTGAGCCTTAAACCTCTAATGACCAGCTTGTTTGAAAGCTCTTCTGCTGCCTTCTCTGCACCTTCTCTGGTTGTGTATGTTACAAAAGCACAAGCACATTGAAGAACATCCTTATTGATTCAATCTCACCATGTGCATAAAAGTGATATCTTAGGTCCTGCTCAGTCACACGAGCATCAAGCCCACCAACATAAAGGGTTTTGATGGATTCATCCTCAGGAGGCTCCAAAGACGGCATTTCACCAGCCTTGTTAAGGAGCTTCAGGGCCACGGAATCATTTACTCTGTAAAGAGAAGAAAAAAGAACTTGAAACATCTACTACAAATTAGAAGCATCCTCATGGGTACATTACATGCAATGCACAACCTTGTCATGATCACCGAAAGAAATGCACCACCACGGCACCTACCCCTAGTAACGATCCTTAATATTTTGTTGTGATAACTCACCAGTCACAGGCATCTTGGGCCTATAGGGGCACTCAGCGCTCCTTGTGCAATCACCCCGCACATAGAAACTGCAAACGTGTGCTCTGTTCCTTTTTTTATTAAGGTGTAGTTCTTTGAAGCTTCAAAATAGTATCATTTGGGCATGCCTTTCCAAAAGAAGATTCATAGTCTATAACAGCTCTGGCCTGGAAAATGAGAGAATTTACCCACATCATCATAAATGAACCAACTATTAGTTTAAAAACAGAACTTGAAGTACAACTCGAACAACAATAGAAACAACTTCAAAGTTCAAACAGGAAAAAAAATATGGCTCTCATCAACAGCTGCAATCCAGGAAAAGCAACGGGTTATTATCTGGCCCATCAAATGATTTGGTGGCCATAGGTCTCATGTTGGTGTGTTTATTTGAATTGCTTCACAGACTAAGAATAAATAAATATGTGGTATGGCTCAAAATTACAGAGCACACATATGCATGTACACAAATTCAAACATGGCAAACACAAAAGCATAATGCTTTAATAAAAAGGTCAATTCAAGCCAATGCAGCACACATAACTCATTCAATAATCATATTGTATAGGGTCAGCATGACGGAATAAGACACAAGTCTGCAAAGCAGAAATCAACATAAACTGCAAACTCAACCAAGATGTAATATCCCCAGCTCCATGCCCATACCAAGCTAGATGGTTCATGATGCAGGAAGAGACTGTCCCCAAACGCATGTCCTGAGATGAACTTCAAATGGGTGATATACACTGATAGCATATAGGACAGCAAAGGTGATGAAGAAACAAATCAAAATACGCCAGACAAATTTGTAATCCACATTAAACATGACATTAAAAACCTAGTCAGTTATGAAAATGTTAGCCTCTAGCTGTTAACCTCCAATTCTAATTCCCATAATATTTTGCTAATATACTAGCTAGAATTCATTTTCCTGGCT
This sequence comes from Dillenia turbinata, assembly GCA_037126225.1. Classification (NCBI taxonomy): domain Eukaryota; kingdom Viridiplantae; phylum Streptophyta; class Magnoliopsida; order Dilleniales; family Dilleniaceae; genus Dillenia; species Dillenia turbinata. The sequence continues at coordinate 1,397,758 of JBAMMX010000007.1, forward strand.
ATGAAGTGTCATATATTAACAAATTTGTGGGAAATTTAGCTTCGGGAAGAAAAGATACCTTTCGGTCATGCTCCTCGGCGAAGTATTCCCTGTTTACATCACTCTTGGGAATGGCATCATTGGAATTGATGACAGTGCAGTATCTCTAACTTGAACTGGCAACCCATACTCGAGATCAAGAAGACAAACTAGACATACATTTTTCAACTTCTGCAGGTCTAGCAAACCTCATTTTTCTTAAATCTTGCATCACCGCCTGGCCTCTATCTGAAAACAGTGAATGGCCTGGTGCAGATCTTACACTCCTTATCATAATCCGTTTTCGTCTGCAAAAATATGAAAATAATTTGTATGGATATCTACTTGTAACTTGAGAAAATTCCAGTTTTGTGATATCATTTCAAACTTTATATTTTTATTGTTTTTTCTTTATTTATATCATATAATATTTGATGATAATTTTTTATTTAATATTAAACATTTACATTGGTTATGACTTAGTGATTAATCCATCAACTCATTCTTACTTAGACTACTTTAGACTGATTAATTATAATTTAATGATTAATTTATTAAATTGTCTTCACTTAACCGACCTAAATCAAATAATTTCAGATATAAAAAACTTTATAAGATTCAAAATTTTGGTCACCTACTTGAGTTAAATTATTATCTTTTGTTGCACTAAACGGCTCAAACCCATCGTATTCACCCTTGTTTTGGATTTGTGTGGTTTCCAAACAAGTATTATTTCTCGTATTAATTTATTTTCATAATATAAAAATTTAGATTTCTCATGAGCGGAGATAAAGATAGCATACTGCATTAGAACAATTTTGTTAGTTCATTTATTTTATTTGATTGTGGATATTCTTAGTATTAATTTATTGGTATTTTTTGGTTTATTACCAACAATTTCTTTTTTGGTGTGGTAATTAGCATCTCATTCATTTTGTGAGATATTCGATTTTAATTATAACTACTGTGTTAAACGGTCTCCATCATAATTCCATCTAAATATTAAAAAGTTTATATTTAGATTTTTTTTTTTTATAGAATTTGAATCTAAAGAGATTTTTTGTATTTTTTTTTATTATCTAGTTATTTGTTATTCAATACGAAATTTATTATATTTGTACAATAATTTACTGACCCTACGTATTAACCGAATTCATAATACAAATCTAATATACAAAGTCCCCAAGAGTATAATTACTATTTCAAGAACTACTAAGATATTTAGGAAAAAGAAGCATTGATTACTAATTCAACTAATCCTTTATTTTTTATTTCTGCTTTATAAAAGAGTAGGTAATATTTTAAAGGTTATTCTAGCTCTTTCTTTTACTAATGTTGATCAACATAATTTATATTATGTATATGTAATTTTATTATTACAAATAATAGTTAAAAGATATAAATATAATTTTACTCCAATCACAAACAAATTTATTATTGCCTGTATATCGTGGTGCATGAAAGAATGTATTATGATCACTCATTCTCAGAAAAAAAAAAAGAAACTAAAAAAATTTCAAAAATTAGTTCAACATTATGAAATTTAATTCAATTAAAAAAATAAGGTGAAAAGATTTTAGAATTTACGCTTTCCCTATTATAATGCCTTTTACAAAAGAAAAAATTAGCAAGAGGAAAAAATTAGAAACTATTTTTTTTTTTGTGGACTCTTTGAAAAGAAAAATCTAAATTTTAAATTTTAAATTTAAAGAGAAAATTAGAAATTATTTCTGACAAAATTTTTAAAAAGAGAATTTGAAAATTGAAATTTTTAATGAAATTTAGAAACTTCCACCGACTCTTTTTGCCAAATACACAGCTTTAAATATCCGGATCTCCGAACCCAACCCAAGTTATCGACCCAGGAATCAAGACCCGGCAACGGACCGTATTCTCTCTCCTGTCACTCTCGCCACGCTACCGGCAACTTTACCAAGGCGTCGTACGCGAGAACAAGAATAGAAAAAGCCTTCCATTCCAGTAGAAGCAGCAGCAATGGACCGCATTGAAGTGGCGAACGGGCTCCCGTTTCGAGTCTCATTTTCCGGCCACAGCGGCCACCTCCGCGTCGAGCCTCTCCCTCCCGTTCAACGCCCCAAACCCCTCGACCATCTACCCGACTTCATTCTCGTGAGTTCTCTCTGCCTTTTTTTTTTTTAGGGTTTTAAACCACCATTTTCCACTTTCTTGGAAAGTTACGGTTTCTGGAAAGGATGACTCCTTAAAGAGGGAATGACTAAGGAACGGCTTTGGTCTTAGCTTTACTATGCTTGATGTAATTTCTTAATTATAGCTTCTGGATTTGGATGTTTTTCATTATCCTTTATGTTGCAATATTGGATTGCGTCTGCCTTAAAGGGGGAAGTGGCGTTCATGACCATTTCAATTTTGTTATTCTTCTTTTTGGGTTTTGAGTTGAGCGTATTGCAGGTTCACATTTGAAGCACGCGTTGTACATAATAGGCAAAACGCATTCATCTCGTCATGTTTCTGTTTGTATGTCTTTTTATTTGCTTACATTTGAGGCTTCTATTTTGGGGTTCAGCGGGGCTTATCCAAAGGATAGAAAAATCTCGAGTGCAGCTTCTAATGTTTGTCCGGGTTCATGCTTTTCACTGAGCATGGGCCTATTAAGGTCAGTAGCATGAAGTAGGGCCTGGGTTCGCTCGTAGCAGTTAATATGCTCAATTACAAATAATTGATATCTTTGTTGGTTTGACATTCAAATAATCAATTTTTATGTGTTTGGATATTCTCTGATTCTCAACAATAACTGCATAATGTGTGTGTCTTTCTCAAATAGCCGCCCGCCTTTGTAAAGGAAACACCCGAGTCCATAAAAGGGTTTATAGAAGAGAAATATCTGTTTCCAGGGTTGGACCCTTATGAATTTTCTGCTGAAAAAGCTGGGAGGCAATGGGACTTTGAGTGGTTTGATGAAGCAAAAGTGCATTTAGAGCCATCAGTACCTCGGTCGGTTGTGGTTCCCCTCTGGGAATTACCATTTAGGCGCGCATTAGTGGAAGGAAAATGGGAACCAAAGTCCGTACAGGTACGGGGTGTTTTGAAACTTAATTTGTCTATTACTTCATGCAGATTCTCCTAGTTGCTAGGGAGAAGAAACTAAGATCTTACTAAGTGCCTTTTGGCTATTATATGTTCTATTAGAGAGGACACTTATGAAAATGTTTAATATTTGCAAAATTCCACGAATTTTAACTATATTTTGTTAATGTTGTTGTTGACATCATCATCCTTGTTCTTAAGATATTCCCATGGAGATTGGCTCATTTAATGTCTCAGGTAGAGGTATCAGATCTAATGGGGGGAACTCAAGATTCTGGTTCTTTGCCTCGTGCAGCTGGATCAAGTAAAGATTTTGTTCGCGGAAGTATTAATAACCGGCCTTTTCGTCCCGGAGGCTTGGATGAGTCTCAGTCTCTAGAAAGGATTCTTCCTGAAGGAGTACTTAATGGTGAATGGGTTAGTGAAATTCTTGATGGTCGTCATGTTCAGACCATTCCTCCAAGTTTTAAGCAAGGAATGGATCTTGGGGATTTCAAGGTACCCATTTTTCCTAATCTTTATTTTTCACTTTTTAATGGGAAATTCTGTGGAAATTTTACACATAATTTTATTAAAGTTTATGGATTCTCTAATACAAATTATCAGAAGAATTATAATTTATATTGTTTTGCACAATTAAATGTGGTTTGCGCTTTTCTTAATCTTCTTGGCCTTGTTTATTGAAGGGCTTTTCATGCTCTTGGAATGTTTATGAGGACCGAAGGTTGCCAAAGAACTCATCCACTGAAAAGCTGGTAAGCTGCTCAAATTATTTGTTGTGTTTGACTATTTAAACAAGTGAAAACATTTGTTGTGGATTATACGTTCATTTGAACATTGAAAAGTGTATGATGCTTGTTCCTGAAATTTTTATTTATTTATTTATTTTTTGTGACCGAATGAGTATCGTGCACTCCATTGATTTCTCTGCTACTTTATATGCAGACTGAATTGTCTGTGCATTTTGATGACTTATTCAAGAAAGCTTGGGAAGATGATGTGATTGCAGAGCCCAAGGAAGATGGTATGGGTGATGTAAACTTTGAGTTGTATTCTAGCTCAGATTGTGCTTATTGTGTGAAAACTTCTGGCTTAAATCTATATCATTTGTTTGCATGCCCCATGTTTTCACCCTTCATCTACCCCATATCTATGGCATAGATCCACTATTGGAATCCGAAACTAATGACATTTTTTTTTTCTCTTGTACACATGTGTAAATGCCTATTTCACTCACTGTCTGATATTGTTGCTGCCTTCATTATTAATATTTTTATGGACTTAAACTGCATTTTGAATTTTATTCTTGCACTTCGTACTGCTTTAATTCAGACATCCTTGCTTGGCTAGTATTCATATTGCTGCTGTTATGGTTTTTTAATCCTACAACATCTCTTAGAGAATCTTATCATGCTCTCTTTGTTTTATTTTAATCTATTTTATATTTTGTTTTTGTGAGTAGTCTGTGATGATTTTCTTTTGGCCAATGTAATGCTGTCATTCTCTCTAAAGGTAACGCATCAGAATCAGTGTCTATTAAGCTGGAAGATCAAGTTGATGAGTTGGATGCCGCTGTTAAGGCTGGAGACTCTGAATCATCGGCACTAGATAAACTTTTGTTTGTTGAATCTGGAGTCCCATCATTAATGTCCGACAAAACCAGTGATGATGGTGGACAGCAGCAACCAGAGGTAACAGTTTGTTATGTAGTCCAGTGAGCTACCTAGGAGGTGATAAGTGTCGTGTTTATCCATTGTTTTGTATGGTATTTTGTTGATGATGGGTTGAATGTCTTAACTTAATTGGTTTCTATAGGCCTGGGTTGTCTGTGGAGATAGTGAAAGTGAATACATAGCAGATCACTTCCATGACCTGGTTCCTGACATGGCTTTAGAGTTTCCATTTGAGTTGGACAGGTTCCAAAAGCAGGTATATTTTTCAGCACAATTTACATTTAGTCTTTTTGCAACTTGCCCATTTTAATTAGTCAGGGAGCTCAAATATTATGTATGCAACTTAGATTAACCCTTTTGCTACTTGTCATTTGCTACATAAATGATTAAGGTTTTTTATTTTTTTTTGGATATAAAAGAAAATGATTAAGATTTCTTATAGTGGAAGCGGTGTTACATATTATCTTGAAAACTGAAACTGGCAAAGCAGTGTTATCTACTGAGCAAATGAACACAACTACCTCTTGCCCTTTGATATATACAGGCAATCTATTATCTTGAAAAGGGAGACTCTGTTTTTGTGGCAGCTCACACATCAGCTGGAAAGACAGTTGTTGCGGAATATGCATTTGCTTTGGCTTCAAAAGTAAGAATTCTTTCATGCTCGGCTACCCATTTGGAACCTTGTGTCTCAGTAGTTGAATCTAGAAACTATAGTGAGTCTCATATGAAATCTCGTTTTGTGATAGCCATGCAGATTTTTCTGCTAATATATGTTTAATGATAATTATGCAGCATTGTACTAGAGCGGTGTATACTGCTCCAATTAAAACCATCAGCAACCAAAAATATAGAGATTTTTGTGGGAAGTTTGATGTTGGCCTTCTCACTGGTGATGTTAGCTTGAGACCAGATGCTCCATGTCTAATCATGACCACAGAGATATTAAGGTCGATGCTTTATAGAGGTGCTGATATTATACGAGATATTGAATGGGTAATGAGGCTCATTTTCTGTCCTCTTTGTCTATCGTATTACTTTGATTAGGCTTTGTATTTTCTTTTAACCAATAAATCAGCTTTGAGTTGATCCAGAGATTTTTCGTTTTCTTGTTTTTGTAGGTCATATTTGATGAAGTGCACTATGTCAATGATGCTGAAAGGGGTGTCGTTTGGGAAGAAGTTATTATCATGCTTCCAAGACATATCAATATTGTCCTTCTTTCAGCCACAGTATGTTGTGTTGTGTGAAGATTTATATTTTAGATGCTCATTTTGTTTTGAATTTTTACTATCATTATGAATGTATTGCAAATGCTCTATCCTATCCTTCATATTCAGCTTCCGACTCCTTGAATTTAAGTTACTATTGTACAAAATTTTCCACTTCCCTCAAATTTGACATATCTGGTCTCACAAGTTAAACTAGGCTGATTGGTGGCTGTTAAGCTCTCTTAATTTTTATGGCATTAACAATTGGATGGTGAGATTTCTCAATCACTCGTTCTGCTGTTCCTTTGACTGGCAAGTGAAAGTCTTCTTCTTTTATCAGCCTTCTGGAAGGCATCCATTCAATGGTTATTTGCCTGATATAGAACTTATGTGTTGCAAGTTTTGATTATTTTGAATATTCACATATTGAGTAATATGGTGTGGTACTTTGTGAAATGCAGTCTTCAGTATAAACTTTTCTTTGCTCTTTTCCTAGGTGCCAAATACATTAGAATTTGCAGACTGGATTGGTCGGACAAAGCAAAAGAAAATCCATGTTACTGGGTAAGTAGAAATTCGGCGAGATAATTTCCTTGTAAGAACTAAAGCCTGAATTTTGTCTATCCATATTTCTTGTTCTTTATTGTTGGGTTTCTCATTTAAAGTGAAAGATGTAGCAGAGATGCATATAATTTGATGTTAGATTTTTACTCAGCTTTTGCACCGTTTGACATTTTTCTGTTGACAGGACTACAAAAAGGCCAGTTCCCTTGGAGCACTTCCTATTTTTTTCGGGCGACTTGTACAAAATTTGTGAAAGTGAAACTTTCCTTTCACAGGGATTGAAAGCTGCTAAAGATTCATACAATAAAAAGAATCCCAGTGCAGGTGGAAGTGGTACAGGATCATATGCTGGGTCATCATCAGCCCACAGTGGGGCTCGTACTCAGAAACGTGAAAGTTTTGGTCAAAGCAAACAGAATAAACATTCTGGTTTTCAAAATTTACGGAACTTTCATGGGGCTGTTGGGGGAAATCAAAGTAATGGCGGTAGTCAAGGTAATTGGGGGTTAAGGAAATCCGAAGCTTCTTTGTGGTTGCAACTTATAAATAAGCTTTTGAAGAATTCATTCTTACCTGTAAGTGAGGAATTTTTTATTCTTACATGCTTTTAGTATTATGGAGGCAGCGTTCATGAAAACACTGAATTCTTATGTTATTGCCAACATTCATTTTATATCGAGTTAATGGATCAGTGGAGTTTAGTAACTCTATTTGCATTTTAGTGCTTGCAAGTTGCATCTATTTCTTTTTGTTTGACGTATCCATTTGAGACTTAAAACATCCTTGCAAAGGAATTTTTGTCATGCTTGTAATAATTCAAATATTGTTTATTTTGGAATTTTAGGTGGTTATATTTTGTTTCTCAAAGAATCGTTGTGATAAATCCGCTAATAATATGCCGGGAATAGACCTTACAAGTAGTTCTGAGAAAAGTGAGATTCGTCTTTTCTGTGAAAAAGCATTTTCACGATTAAAGGGATCTGATAGGAATCTGCCACAGGTATGATGGATTACTAACTCATTTGATTTGCTTCAAATCAACTTCTGGACTCAGATGTGTCATATTAATGCATTGTACAGATTGTAAGAGTGCAAAGCCTTCTTCGTAGAGGAATAGGTGTTCATCATGCTGGGCTGCTCCCAATTGTCAAGGAAGTTGTTGAAATGCTCTTCTGCCATGGTGTAATTAAGGTATTTTTGTTTTCCATTTAAAAATTTTCAGTCTTCCATGATTATTGTATATTGCCTTTTTGTGTGAAATTGAATAAAATTAGGCTTTTTGAGATGCTATGACAGTGTGTGTTTCTTGTCCTCGTTTTTGTAGGTACTGTTTTCAACTGAGACATTTGCAATGGGAGTTAATGCCCCAGCTAGGACGGTGAGTTATATTTCATGGCTTTGTTTCAAGTCATTATTTTCATCCCAGCAAATGTCTGTTTCTGGACAAATTTATGCTACCAGTTCTATGCTTGTGTGTGTTTGTGTGTATGATTTTTCTTATTTGAGATCAAGAGTTATAATCTACAGAATGGCACTTTAAAAGGCAGATGGTGATAGGCAATGTGTTATGTCTCAATTTCCAGATTTGAGTGTAAAGAGAAGAAATTAAAAGCAATTCTCTGAATTTTCATTCATTCAACTTTGCTCGGTTACAAGCTTTGTTTCGGTTGCAGAGCCAAAGCTCCACCCTCAGCCTAAGCTGCCCAATTACAAGAATAATTCTCTCTGCCCGCTCCTCACCCTTTTTCACCCTTTTCTTCTCACTCTATCCATTAGTTTCCCCACAACCACTTTAGATTCCTTTAGGGATGATGGTTGATGCACCCTTCTTGCGTTGGTATACTTTCAGTTTCTTGGATTCCACCTCAGTAGCCACCTCATTGTCCAGATGGCTCACTGGTGATCTGTTCCTGCCTTTCGATCCTTCCTCAGCAATGATTTGTTCATCCACAGTCTTCATGTAGTCCTTAGCATTACCAATAGCTTCTTGATCCTCCACAGTCTTCAATTGGTCCCCAGTGAGTTCATCCCTAACACAATGTTGGATGAAATAAATGGCATAATTAAAGGCTGGGTGGCAGCAGCGATGAGTAGGTGAATCTGGGGGAATCAACCTTGTCAATGTGCTTGGTTGTCCTTAGCCAACACTCCCTGATCCCATAAGCACAGATTGTCAATGGCTTTAGTCATTACTATGATAAAAAGTGAATGGTAGCTTTCCTCAGGGGTGGCATGTTCATTGCTCCCCCATAAAGTTCTCCTCGAAGATACAGCCCTTTCATATTAGTGGTACACAGCCCAGCTCATAATTAGGACATGGCCATTTTAACGAGCTTGCGAAATCTTAATTAGTTGTGGACGTCAGTTGGTTCAATAAATAGGTTAGGGATCAGATTAACGGATGCGATGGTGCCGTTACTTTATGGTTGGTTCTTTCATATTAATCATTACATAATAGGTGTGGTATATGTTTGTTGCAAAATAATTCTACAAGATCTTGGAGAAGATGTGAAAAAGATGTGAAGTTGAAAAAACATTGAACTGAGAAGATGCAGTGAGAAACCTTTTCATTACTTTCCTGAGCTTTTATTTATTATTATTATTTTAAGATAGAAGCGCATTTTTTTTTGAATGCCCAGGTCGTATTTGATACTTTAAGGAAGTTTGATGGCAAGGAATTCAGACAGTTGCTTCCTGGAGAATACACACAGATGGCTGGTCGTGCTGGCAGAAGAGGACTCGACAAAATTGGCACCGTTATTGTTATGTGTCGTGATGAAATCCCAGATGAGAGGGATCTGAAGCGTGTCATAGTTGGCAGTGCCACCAAGCTTGAGTCTCAATTTCGACTGACCTATATAATGATCCTGCATCTCCTTCGTGTGGAAGAATTGAAGGTAGTGTATTGTTTTAAGAAAGCATTGAATTTCTGCTGCAGCATGAAAACTGTCATAGAGTGCAAGAACATGTTTTTGCTCATGTTTTGTGTAATTTTCAAAAGCATGATGCAACTTAGGATACCAACTTCGGCTCTTTCCCATGGCACTTTAGTTTGATTGCAGCCAAAACCCCAAAAAGAGTACAAATGATGATAAGAAGTTAAAGGTTTTCAAATCTTTCTCTATGGGGAAGAGGAAGGCCATCACCCTGTCCTTACCATGCCAATTAGATATTGTGGTGAAATAAAAAGACTATTGAATGTCATTCACAATTGATTGTCCAGCTTATTGTGCATCCATCCTTGGGACTTCACTAGGCTGTTGAATGCTGCTGCTGTCTCAAGTATGATTGCTCTATTGAGATTTATGATAAATGTATATAGTACCGTGGATATTGATGCTAAAACACAATATTCTCAATTTTGTACCGCTACTGCACTGGCCATGTTTAGGCAATTATTTTTCCATTATTTTCTTTCCCAAAAGTTTTACTTGGCTTTAGTGCTGCTCAAATTCAATATCCATAGTTGACTTGGACTTGGCCTGCAGATTGAGGATATGTTGAAAAGAAGTTTTGCTGAATTTCATGCTCAGAAAAATATCCCAGAAAAACATCATCTTCTAAAGATGATGCTTTCCCAGCCTAAAACAGCTATTGAGTAAGTGCCTTGTTGGAATGTGTGTATCGATGTGTGCGTGGAACATAGTACTCTTTGATGGAATGGAGCTAATTTATTTTCAATTGATATTGCACTATCAATTAAATTCTATTATCTTTGGTCGTTATTCATCATGCCTTGATATTGGCATGTAGATGTATAAAAGGTGAACCTGCAATTGAGGAATACTACGAGATGTACTCAGAAGCTGAAAAATATAGGGACGAGATCTTAGAGAAGGTTGTGCAATCTCAGGCAGCTCAACAATTCCTTACACAAGGGAGGGTTGTAATAGTGAAAGGAGAAAGGGTGAGATCTTATTGCAGTTGGTTTATGTTGTTGAAAGATATCCACTGCATATAATTAATGATGCTGTGCTTTATTTCAAATGCTAAAATAGTTTTGGTGCTGCTTTGTGACTTTGTGAGCATTCCAAATTTATATGGAACTTTGTGGTTTTGGGTGGTTAATGCTATGTTACCTTCTTCTGGAGCTCGGTGTGCTTTTTTTGAATGGGATGCAAGATCATCCACAGTCACTGCTCTGATTTGATATATTGGAGAAAGAATGTTCTCATAACAATAACACACTAATTACCATAGTGGTGCTCAGGACAACAGAAGTGTGCTTTTCTGCCTGTAGCAGTAATTTCGCTGCTAATATATTTTGTGCCCCAATTTTAACTCATCAAGCTTCCTGTACCCTGCAGAGTGATGATTCCAATGCTTCAATTGAATTTGTGATGGAGCATCATGGGATATACTTTGCTCCCATATGCAGCAAAGTATAATTCTACACCATGCTGCTCTGGCTGTTTATCTATTATGTATATTTCAAGACATTTTAAGATATGTATTTTGCTCAAGTTAATTGCTAACTGGAGACCTAGGGCCCCACCTTGTTTTGGAATGGAAGATTAGTTCTCGATGTTGTGGACCGTAATCTTGTTCCCATTTGCCATGTAACTCCATATATGACAATATAAAAGTCATTCGCTAGCTGGAAACTTAATTTGATTCTGATAATATTTTCATGCTTGCTAAAGGTTTTATTGATAATTTGCAGGCCCAGGATCACTTGTTTGGAATTGTTTTAAAAGCACCTTCAGCTAGTGTCAAGCAATACATTGTTCTGGTATTGATGCCTGATTTACCGTCAGCAGTGCAAAATTCACCAACTAGTGGTAGTTTTCAAGATAAACAAAGTTCTGGTTTTGCTCAAGGATACTTCATGATCCCTAAATCAAAGCGTACTTTGGATGAGGAGTATTATGCGTCTGGCACTCACCGGAAGGGATCAGGTAACATCAACATAAAATTACCTCATTTGGGTACTGCTGCTGGAGTCAACTACGAGGTTAGGGAAATTGATAATAAAGAGTTCCTCAGCATCCGCAACTGCAGAATAAAGGTTGACATAGGAGGACTTTTGGAAGATGACAGCAGCGTGGCTTACTCCAAGACAGTTCAACAAGTATTGGATCTAAAATCTGATAAAAATAAGTACCCTCCAGCACTAGACCCAATGAAAGGTATGGTCAGTACACAATTTTAATACTTTGATTATATTTGCCTTAAATGTGTATGTGTCCGGTCAAGCTTGCAATAGTGATAGTTGAAATCACAAAGAACATTCAAGATGAAATACCATAGTGTATGTTTTTTGCAGATGATATAGTGTTGGTCGATGAAATTAAAGGGTATTAGTGCTAAATTGGAGTTATGGAGGGACACAAGGGAATCTAGAGGATTTAGATTGAGCCAATAAAAAATTGAGTATATGACATGTACGTTTAGTGGTAGTCATCAGAATAATGAAAAAATGATTAAATTAGGAGAATAGGATGTACCAAAAAATAAACATTTTAGATATCTTGGATCCATTATCCAAAATGATGGCAACATAGATGAAGATGTGAATCATAGGATCTAAGTAGGTTGGATGAAATGGAGAAGCGCATCTGGAGTTCTTTGCGATCGTGCGATACCATTGTATTTGAAGAGAAAGTTTTATATAATCGTAGTAAGACCTGTATTATTATATGACACCGAGTGTTGGGTCATTAAACAATAATAAGAACAAAAAATGACTATAATTGAAATGAAAATATTCAGGTGGATGTGTGATAAAACTAAAAAAGATGAGATTAGAAATAAAGAGATACGAACTAAATTGGGAGTGAGTTTGATTGTATATAAAATGCGAGAGTATTGCCTGAAATAATTTGGACATGTGTAACGAAAACCCAAAGATGTACCAGTTGAGTGAGTTGAGAGTTTAAATATAAGAGATTGTGTGAAATATCGGGGTAGACCGTTAAAAATATGGATACAAATTATTTGTAAAGATATGATAGTTAAAAGTTTAGTTGAGGAGATAACTTTAGATAGGAATGAGTGGCGTATGAAAATTCGAACAATTTAAACAATATCTCGTCATTAATTTTATTTTTATTTTCATTTTGTAGTGTTATTTTCTTTATTTTGTTTTAAAATTTTAACTATATATGTATATATATTTATATATATATTTATATTTATGTATATATATTTTATCTATCATATATTTTTAAATATAAAATTATAAATTAGTTTAATATTTCATTTTCAAATTTCATTCCAAACATTACCAAACACTAGCAATGGAAATCATTCTCAAAAACAGATTTCATTCTGGACAACACCAAACAATATGAATGGTATGAGTGGAATGATTTTCTGATACCCAGGAATTTGAATGAGAATGGGAATGACAATGATTCTAATTCTGATCCCACTAGCAATCCAAACGGGGCCTAATAGCTTGAAGCCTGTTGTTGGAAATGTTATATGAAGATAAGTTGAGGATTTTCCAAAAGTTCCATTCATCTTGTAGTCATGACTTGTCAGTTGGTCTGCTTTTTAATAGAAATCCCCTGACGTTAGCTGTTTAAGTGAAAAATTATACACTGTATCCTTATATGTTACATGCTCAAATTTTACAGTGATACCAAATTAATTGTTGAATGTTCTTACTCCGTTGTTATCCATGCCCTACTAAGTAGCTTAGATTCTTAAGTCATCACCTGAGATTGGAGTTTGGCAATATGGGGAGATTGGTAACTTCACAGAGTAGTATTGCTTCAAAATTCACTGGTGATTGGCCTAATGTATATCAGCCACCCAAAAGACTCTACATATTAAAGTGGCTTCTTTCTTGGATTGAGGGTTCAGATGATGCAATTATCACTGTCTTTCTTTTCCTTTTCATTTGTGAAGAAACACTCAGTAAGTAGCAAATAGGAAGGTCATTTTGCTCTGTTTTTTTCATGGGCTATAACCACCACGGAAAATTATGTAAATATCACAATTGGTATATATAATTGCTTGGTATGATAATCAGTTGTTTATTGACCCATTTAGCACGAAAATGATGATATTTCATTTTGACACATAAAATTGGAACCAGCAGTTCTGCAAATTCGTGCCCTTATGCAGAGGTAACTTTAACTCTACTGTCGCTTTATTTGGGCAGCTGATGAGTTGCTCATACATGATTCTTCCCCCACTGCTGGTGGTGAATAAGTCTTGAATTCATTCTTTTAGCTGCCCTCACACCTTTTTCCACCTGATTTAGTCCACTAAGCATTGTAATCTTGAAGGACAGATTAACCTTGGAAATCATAGTAACAGAGTACCTTGCGTGGCTTTTCTTTTGAGACAGCATCTTACTTTATTGAAGGACAGAAACTTCAACAAATAAATTGATTGCACCATAAATTCAAATATATATATTACAGTATTGTTTGATTGCGGAGTTATACATGTATAGATTGATCTGTTTATGTTGTGCTACTTCAATATTATAATTAGGGATCTTTGCCACAATTAAATCCTAATAGAAGAAAGTTATTCTGTTTCCATGGAGCTAAACAGTGTTGGTTATATTGGTATATGGTTCCTCCGGTTTCTGGAGTACTTTTGGGTCCAGAAAGAATAGTTTTTCTTGCTATCAGTATCATATTGAGTTTTGTTGTGGTACATTTATTGCAGATTTGAAGGTAAAAGATATGAATCTTGTTGATGCATACAACAAATGGAACGGTCTTTTGCAAAAGATGGCACAAAACAAATGCCATGGCTGTGTAAGATTCGAGGAGCACATAAAAGTAGCTAAAGAGTTAAAAAGGCACAAAGATGAAGTAAATGCTTTGAAATTTCAAATGTCAGACGAAGCACTTCAGCAGATGCCAGAGTTTCAAGGCCGGGTATGTTTCCTTCATCTCTCTTTCCTTTTAAAGGTTGTGTCTTCATAATGATCAATTTTCTTCTTGTAACTTATCGTTGGGCTGATCCATGATTAAATTAAATCATCTGAAAGTCTTCAGCTGTACATTGCAGATTGATATTTTGAAGGAAATTGGTTGCATTGATGATGACCTCGTCGTTCAGATGAAAGGTCGCGTTGCTTGTGAGATGAATTCTGGTGAGGAATTGATATGCACGGAGTGTCTGTTCGAGAATCAGCTTGAGGATCTCGAACCTGAAGAGGCAGTGGCATTAATGTCAGCCTTTGTGTTTCAGCAGAGGAATTCTTCTGAGCCCTCTCTTACTCCAAGGCTTGCACTAGCCAGACAAAGGTAATTTAATGTTTCTCATCTTTCAGAAAAGTGAGAGATCTATTTTCATACTCTTGAAGGTTGTCTTATTATTCAGAGTATAGTAGCTGCAATATAATAAAGAACCTCCAATTATCTACAGTGGACAAAATCTTGAACTTTAGGTCACCATAAGCTTTTTTGCTCCATTTTCTTAAGCTGAGGTTTTCAAAGATCTGAACTAAACCTGTAATCAATTTATACATGAAATAAAGTGATGATGTCTTGTGCATAAACATGCACACAAAATAGAGAGACCAGTGAAAGGGTGAATGGGAAGTTTAAATGAAAATATGTCGAGGTGGCAAGAGATGGCATGTAGCTTATAATTTGTTTTGGGGTCTATTGACCAAATGAGTTTGAAAATTTCATTGGAAAAATGTGCGCCCTTGACATCCCTAGATGTCCCTTGACAGCAGTTTTGGGTAAAGTATAAAAAAATAATAATAAAATAAAATAAAATAAAATTACTTCCAATAGAAGACGTTTTAGAAGAATGGTTTTGTCATTCTATTGACCAAATGAGTTTTAAAATTTCATTGGAAACATGTGCACCCCTGACATCCCTAGATGTCCCTTGAAAATGGTTTTTGGTAAAGTATTAAAAAAAAAAAAATTACTTCCAGTGGAAAGAGGTTTTAGGAGAATGGTTTTGTCGGTCTATTGACCAAATGAAAATATGTTGAGATGGCAAGAGATGACATGTAGCTTATAATTCGTTTTACCCTTGCTGCACTTCTTATCAAAATGAACACATGAATAAAATGCCTGGCCTTGCATGAAACTCTGTTGTTGGATTCTTTGGAAATTAATGACTGGGAGATGTTGAAGATGGAAGCTCTGAAGACTGTGGCTGGTAATGGGTTTGCAGAAATCTGAGACCGAGTTGTTATAATTTAAAATTTCATTGGAAACATGTGCAAGCTTGACATCCCTAGATATCCCTTGACAGCTGTTTTTGGTTTTTTTTTTTTTTTTTAAAAAAAATACTTCCAATAGAAGAGGTTTTAGGAGAATGGTTTTGTCCGTCTATTGACAAAATGAGTTTTATACAGGGAACTGCTAGTCTGAGTAAGGAATGCAACTTTTGATCTCAAAATGCTTATATTTGCAGAAAAGAAGAAATTGGGGGAGAGACTTTTGGGAGGAGGATTACTAACCATGCTAGGATGCAGATTATATCACCATAGAACCCTTGGGTCATTTAACTTACCGCCCTCAAGTATATTTTGGCTAGTCCACCAAGAAAATTGAAATTACAGAACACCTAATGCAATTCAAATCTAATTGTTTTATCCCGAGTTTGTTATGTTCTTTTTGTCATCTTGATTCTAGATCTGACGTGTAAACCCTGTCTAGATTGTATAATACAGCAATCAGACTTGGAGAGCTTCAGGTGCAGTTTAAACTACCAATAACTCCTGAAGAATATGCTCAAGAAAATCTCAAATTTGGACTTGTTGAAGTGGTCTACGAATGGGCAAAGGTTCCTATTATACACAATATATTTGTGAAGCCATCTTCAATTTCTGTCATTGCATATAATCTTTTCATCTTCTCTATGGCAGGGCACTCCTTTTGCAGATATCTGTGAGCTCACCGATGTTCCTGAAGGCTTGATTGTGAGAACTATCGTCAGACTCGATGAAACATGTCGTGAATTCAAGAATGCTGCGGCAATTATGGGAAACTCTGCCCTTCACAAGAAAATGGAAGCCGCTTCAAACGCCATAAAAAGGGACATTGTTTTTGCTGCTAGCTTGTACATTACAGGTGTACAATAAATGCACCACCCAAGTAAACTTGGGTAATTTAAATCATAACAAGAGATTCCGGAGGAGGTAATGTACCAGTATCATGGCAGCCATAATTTCCCTTATCTGCTGCGATATCGACTAATTTAGTTTTATAGCGGTTCTGATTCATTTGTACAATATGTAACATTAGTCGTGTGTAATGCAGGTTAGATAATGCATTGTTCAATACAGATGTAGTTTTCATGTGGCTAGATTTTGTTTGCAGTCTCAGGTATTGAAGACACTTGGTGGCTCTCGCTTGTTATTGTACAATGTAGATTGGTTGCCAAAGCTTGATTATTTTTGCTGTCATACAGTGCTTTATTAAATTTTTTTGGGCTTTATTTGGAATTAAATCTTGCTATGGTTTCATTTGTGACATGCTAAAAATTTTGAATTGAGATTTTTCAGCATATATGGTTTTTATTAAAATGTGTCATGGTACTATTTTTAATGGAACTATTTCTCTTTCATAGGTGGATTTGAGTGTTAACATTTTTTTTAAAGGAAATGTAAATATATATTTCCTTATTGACAAATACAAAATAAATAATTCCAGCTCATAGTCTACCTAAGAATTACGGAATTAAAAACATAAATATATATATGTACGGTTCCCATGCAAAATATATATTACTAATTCTTTTTCAATTTTTTTTAATTAAAATGATGAGGAGAGGATGACCAGCGGTACTACTATTAGGCTCGAAAGAAATAGTAAGTTTTTTAGAGGAAATGTGTGTTTTTGTGTGTGTAAATTATTATTATTATTTTTTTTTCTCATTGACAAATACAAAAGAGATGACTCTGGCTCATGGTCTGTCAGGTTGCACGGAAATGTATCGAAATTGTAAGTAAACATGTAAATATAAAATATATATATAAATTTTTATATACATATTAATTATTTTATAAAAATAATAGAATAATTATTTTTATAATAAAAATTTAAAATGATTAAATATATAATTATTAATTATAAGATAAATAATATAAAAATAAATATTATAATTAAATAAATAAATAATTTATTAAATATAAAAGCAATATGTAAATATAAAAATATATAATAATTCTTGTATAAATATTAATTAATTTAGCGTATTGAAATCTTTAAAATATCGAAAATGTTTGGATATTTTTAAAATGGAAAAACATTAGTGTTCAAAAATTTTGGAATATCATAGATCTAACCATAAGAATTTTACCTTTTTGTCACATATATTTCTACATGATAAGAATTTTGGGGAAAGAAAAATCAATGGAGTTGAATTTCTTTTTTTTTTTTTTTCCTAATCGTGAAAATTATGTGATTGAAATTAAAAATAGCACTTTTGATAGAGTTGTTAAGGTTCCAAGAAGGGTATGAAAGTACAATCATTCATTACAAGGCATTGTTTCATAATTTACTTTTTATGGTATCCATTTTTAGTATTAAATATATTGTCTCCATGTATGGAAAAGATTTTACTTATTCATTTCATCCTAAATACACCTAATTAATATTTATTCATAATTTCATTTTTTCGCTTAGATTATTTTTTTAGTCTCAAATAAACAATAATTAATGCAAGAGTAACCGGAGTTTTCTCCGATTACAAGTATAACAATTTGTAAAATTTGTTTAAATTCTCGTTCTTTGTTTGTTTGGTCTAACTGTTTATTTTAAAATTTAGATTATTATTGCTATTGTCACATAAGTTGTTTGTTGCAATAATAATAATATTTTTTTTTTAAATCTCTCAAATAAAGGACAATATATATTTATGATTCGAATTTACTATATAATTATTAAAAAAATTTATGAAATTTTTTAAATTCTTAAAAACTCTTTTCATGTTTAGTGAGTATGATCAAATGATATATATTGCCGATGAGCTTTAGCTCAATCGACATCTTTCCCTTACTCTATTGTAATAGACTCGCGAGTCTCACTCTCTATAAAAAAAAAATCAAATGATATATATTATTATTTTAAAAAATAATCTCCAAAAACGAAGAAAAAAGGGAAGATTTGTACCATGAATGCTCCAAAATTGTCAATAAAAGAGAAAAATCCAATAAAAAAATACTTTTTTAAAGATGAGTAAATATATTTTTCCACAAGAATTAAAATTTAAAATACGTGGTTTAATTACACTCAGGTCCACATATTGCCAACGAACACATGTCACGTCAGTTTTCCGAGAAGTAAAAAGGACCCACTGTATTTTCATCTGGACTGCAGCACAGAGAATGAAAACCCGATACAAAGAACCACTTGGACATTTTGAATTTATTTCTCTGTTGCTATCTTTTTCTGCATGAAACCGCTCCTCTCCACTTTGCATTCTCTCTCTCTCACACACTCTGAGACTGTTTTTCGGAAAGCGATCTTAGGGTTTCTTGGTCATTATTCTCGTTGATTTTGATTCTCATTATTCTGCAGCTGCTTTCTGTTTTCATTCTCCGTTTTCATCTCTGAGATTTTTGGGCGAAAACTTGAATTATCAACCATGTCGAGCCCCATTGGTTGGGATAATCGGGTCATGTGAGTTTCTTCCCTTTGATCTCTCTCTCTCTCTCTTGGATGGATGTTGAATCTGTGTTGTTTCGTTGTAGGCTTGAAAGATATATCTACGACTACTTGATGAAAAAGAACTGTCACCAAACGGCCGAGATTTTTAAGCAAGAAGCCGGTGTAGAGATCGACGAAAAATCTCCTCCCGGTGACTTTTCCTCTCTCTCTTAATTCTTGTTGGGAATTGCTTGAGGATTTTTTTAAAATTTTTTTTAATGTAATTACTGCTCTGTTACAAGTTTTTTTGTTTGAATCTTAGATGGGCGGATTCCCCTTATTTTGCTCCATTTTGGTTTTCCTTTTTTTGTGGGTCCCTTTAATCATCTAGATGGCATTCAAGATGTATGATGTATCTAATGCTAGCTTATGCTTTAAAATGTAATATTAAACCTGTGCAATTTCGTATGATGGACTTATTGATTTGTCATATGCGTGATGAATTGGTATTATTAAATTTTTCATTTCATTTTAATGTTCCATAAATGCTAATCTTAAATTACACTAGTTATTCCAGATGCTCGCCAAATCTTTGGGGGGGAGGACAGAGGTTTTTTGTATTCATCGGAACCCCCCCGGCCCACATCACCATTCGATATTTCCCGGGACAATATTGTTCCTGAAATTCTTATCATGTGTTTTTATGATGACAAGAATGTAGAAGTTGAATTGCTATTGAGATAGTCAAAGTAACCACTAGACTTTTCCTTTTTTTGTTGTTTTTGTTGCTTGGTGTATATTTTGTTTTTCTTACCACTTTTATGATGACTGAGGTAGTCAAAGTAACCATAAGACTTTTCCTTTTGTTGTTGTTGTTGTTGCTTGGTGTGTATTTGGTTTTTCTTTCTACATAAAGTTGTCTAATTGACAAGAATGGCGAAGTTGAATTGCTATTGAGGTAGTCAAAGTAACCACAAGACTTTTCCTTTTGTTGTCATTGTTTTTGTTGCTTGGTGTGTATTTTGTTTTTCTTACTACTTTTATGATGACTGAGGTAGTCAAAGTAACCATAAGACTTTTCCTTTTGTTGTTGTTGCTTAGCGTATTTTTGGTTTTTCTTACTACTTATATTGTCTAATTGAAACAGACACATTCGTTTAATGTTGGTTTTCATATTAGTGTTACTCGTGATTCACCATCTAAAATATGTTTTTTTTTTTTTGGGGGGGGGGATTGTGCTTTCTTTTCCTGCTCTTCAGCAATTGATGTCCTGGATGGTTTCTTGCATGAGTGGTGGCTAACCTTTTATGATATGTACTGTGCACGGCATCGGAACCTTCACCAGCTAACCGACAAGCCTTCCATTTTGGTAATTACTTGATCAGCTTGTATCTTTCTATGTGCTTTTTAAGAGCTATAATTTCTTGTGATGTTTGTATCAGGCTGAAGATGAACAAGTAATCAACACACATGGGGACATTTTCCCTGGGAAACACTCAATGAATGCACAATATACTTGGCATCAAGGGGACAATTCTGGTTCTGGTATTATGCCTCAACACTCTTGAATGATCAGCCATGTTACAACAATTTGACTAATTTGGAAAATGGTTTTAAATGAAAATAGGTTTTTGTTTTTTTTTTTTTTTGGTGAGAGTAAATGGCAAGACATTAATCATCTCTGATCCCATTAAACAAAAATTGGGATGCTTAATTCCTTTCAGTCAAAACATAAAGCCCATCAACACTGACATAAGATGTATATCCTCAAAAAAGGTTTTCTAAGATTTGTTATTTTTCTTACAGTGAACATTAGGAGATTGGTTAATTTTCTTACAGTGAATATTAGCTGGTCAAGGTCCTTTCCCATTCTTATTTACTGAGTGGACCACCCGTCTCCTTGGTATCTTTTCATGATTGCACTGTGAATATTAACTGAAGGGTGAGGTGGGGAGAACCTGCATAACATGAGACAATTCCAAGCCTCGGAAAGGATTTAACAAAGATAAGAGTGGCGAGTGCATAGGTTTGGTAGTTGGTGCTGTCTCTTGTCCTCGTCAAAGAGATATTGCTTCTTGTTTGTTCTCGTCATTGTCTAGAGTATGCCTGTGGGAGTTAGTATTATAATCATATCATATCATTGAGCATTATTCTAAAGTTGGGATATGCTTTATCATTTTATCTGCAGGATTGACTGCAGAGAACATCATTCCATTGTCTGCTCTGGGTTGGGCTCCGTCTGTAAGTAGATTGAGATGGTATGTTCAGTGACTGGAGAATTTGCAGTGAGTCTAATCTGACTTTTCCTGTTACAGGATGTGAAGAGGGAAAATGAAGGCTGTCTATCATCTGAAAGCCAAAAGGAGCTGCTGGCATGTGGAACAGAATCACTGAAACCTCTGAGAAGCCTCGCGGATTTGCTTCCTCAAGACATAGGTTCTTCGGCTGAAGAAGTTTTGAAAATGGCAAGTATGCCATCTGCTGAGGTAATGGTGGTGATTTAAACTTCAGGGGGGTCAATAAAAATATGCTGTTACATCTTCATATCCCTCTGCATCTTCTTATGTGAGATGGTTGCTAATGCGGCTTATGCATGAAAGTCTGGAGACAATTGCTCTCATTTGCATTAAATTAGCACATAAGTGAAAAACAACTTTGGTAGCATTAGGGCTTCAATCTAATTCCTAATCTAACTGATGGGATTGTAGGGAATTGACACATTGTCTCCTGGGTTTGAGGATCAGATGCTTCAAATGCTCTGTGCCATGGAACAAAGCCAGTTGGAACTGAAAGACACTATTTTGTCTAAGGTAATATCCATCACATTTTTCATATCATGTACAATGAAATTGTAGTAGAGGTATGAAGTGTTGATCTCATAAGTAGTAAAAATCCCTTAATTGTTAAAAGTGGTTAGTGGAAAGTAAGAATAATAGTTTAAACCTTCCCCTTATCATGCTTGTGATTGTGGACATTTGATAATATTTTCTGTACACAGAACAAATTGACAAGTTGCTTATAAGTGCATAACTATACTCTTTTGCTATTTTATAGAGCATCGTAGACCTTCTTGCCTTTGAAAAGTTTTCTTGGACAACTCTTGGATCAAGGTCCTTAACTAAGGAGCATCTTGGAGAGTGCAATGAGCTTAGCAGTAATAAGTGCAATTAAAATCTTTTCCACAGGCCATAATAGACCCTAGCTTAGTAAATGAGTTTTGATTGTTTGGAGAGGAATGACTTAGCAGATCAGATTGATTCTGATGCATAGTGTGAGTATAGAACAAATGGTTTAAGAAATCTGATTCTAGAAAGTGGAAACCAACATTTTAGATGGTTTTTGCTCGACTTGTGTGCTGGTCAGTTCAAAATGAACTCAGTTTCATGCATGTCATTTTGAGAAACATTATAACTAGGATTTGACCATATGAAAGCAGAGCAGGTGACTTATGGGAAAAATATCAGTACATAGTGTTCTTAGTTGGAAATTTTACATAGGAAAAAAGGCTAATTTATACCAACATGGTTTCACCTGATGCCAAATTTAGTATACAGAGTGGGATGGATATCATCAAACATCAAGATAACAAATGAAAGTGATAACTAATGTAATGAGGAGTAAAAGTGCAGCACAGTAGACAGGCAAATTTTAATATTTGGCATAATCGCCTGCAAGGGCAAGTGTTGTTGCTTATTTTCGACATCAACTGCTTTTTGACTTTGATAAGTTAGTAAATGTTCTGCAACTCTAATTGGTCAGAGCATCAATAAGAGAAAGAGTCCACTAAGTTCTGAAGTTGGAAGCAATAATATCCAAGGAGCAACTCCTTTTCCTGTGGAAACTTCATTTTCAGCTTGCAAGGTCTCAGATGATATCAAGTCTATGTCACCTGCTGATGACAATGATGATGGGGCAAGCGCTTCTATGTGCAACCTGCAAACTGCAATTGCTGAAGTTGGTGGTAGTAAAGGTAAGAATGAACTTTTTGAAAATTCAGGATTAGTTGTGCCGTATTTTTGCACTAGGAGTGCAATTTTGCAAAATTTCTGGTGACTGCTATGCTATATGTCATATTTATCATTAAGAAAATGCTGCGTTGCAAGGTCCAGAAGCTGAAGTAAAACAGCACTTTCATTTACCTTTACTTATTTCCTTTTTTTTTTTTTTAAGCTTTGCTGTGAGTTAATTTTCCATGCATCCATGTTTTCTTCAAAGATGCAAAATTATAATATCTAGATGTCTTCCACTAATCAGTTCAGAACATTATTAGATGGTGAATTTTCAGTAAGAAAGTCACGTTGTAAATGGAAACTTTCAAAAATAGGCCATGTATTTTTTACTTAAAATAGCTGATAAGAAATTTACATGTGACTTGAGGACATTATAGCAGTGTTAGAGATTTTTTTGGGAGGGACATCGACATTCTATCTCTTGTAATTTTCACTTTTTAAGAAATATTAATGGTAGAGAGATTATAGAGTTTTCTTCCTTAATTCCTTCTTATAAGGAAATGAATCTTTCCTGTGGATACTAGAACTTGAGGTCTCAATGTTTTGGGTGCCTTTTTCTGCAAATCTTTCTTCCAAATCTTATTACCCTTCCCCCAAATCATCCTGTTTCATTAACCAATTTTATTTAGAAGGCAAATGTTCCCGCCAAGATTAAGGCTTTTACTTTGTGTCTGTTGCTTATCAAGATCAATACCAAGGACTTGATATAAAAGAGGAGACCTTCTAAAACTATTTGTCCACATGA
The DNA here is from genome assembly GCA_037126225.1 of Dillenia turbinata. Lineage (NCBI taxonomy): Eukaryota > Viridiplantae > Streptophyta > Magnoliopsida > Dilleniales > Dilleniaceae > Dillenia > Dillenia turbinata. The sequence goes on from JBAMMX010000007.1 coordinate 1,421,572, forward strand.
TTGTGTCATGTGCTATGGTAAATCTGAAACTAGAGATCAGATGTGTTTGCATTGTCTTGTTGCACTGGAGATGTGGAATAACCCATTTTCTGTTTCCGATAATGACCGATGTTGTCTTACGAGCCTTGCTGAATTGTTTCTCACAAAATTTAGTGGTTTTGGAGGATATAAAGATGCTCCTCCGTGCTGAAGATGTGCATGGTTATTCCTTGGTGTATTAGAAGGGTGCTAAGTGCTAGAATTTTCATAAATTGGATCATGAGTTCTTCCCTTCTAGAGATTTTTCAAGATTATTTTTTAGAGGAGTTGGAGTGAGATTTGAGGGTACTCTTTCACTAGTTTATGTATTGTTCCTTCTCTCACCTCTTAGGATTTTTCATCCTTGAAGTTTTTTCATGTCAAGGTCCAAAATTTTCAGTCTCAACTTCAATAATCTGATACACATCAAAATAAACTTCTTGTTATTTGTTAGACCTGTGAGTGGGATTCAAATGTCAAAACTGGAAATTTTCTCTTGCAGTCAAGGAGACCAATAGCCATTCAAGCACAGATGGATTAGCTTCTGGGTTTGCAGATTCTTTGTCTGTGAAAGGGGTTTCTTCAGCCAGTGACGATCCAAGTATGAAGCTATAGAAACATGACTTTTATACATCATCCTCTATCTTTCTTTTTTTTTTTTTTTTTGATATAAATCCTCCATCGTTTGAGCATCTGCAGATTCAGGTCTCCTGGATCTTTAAGTGAGATTCTCTGTTGTTCCTTCCTGCCAATGACCCCCTCCCCTTTTTCTTTGTTCTTCTTTTTGTTGAGTTTGCACTCTGACTCTTGCATAGACTTTGGTATATCATATTTATTTCACATGCTTTTTGAATAATTTCTTTTATGTCGTGAGATTCTGGACGAAGACACCGACAAGGTATGTCCTTGGTGGAGAATGAAATTACTTGGTATTCATGACGGAATAACAGGCTACAGATTCAAAACTAACTTATAATGATGTCAGATTAAGTTGAATGCAGTTGTCACATACTAGGACTGGATAGATTAAGAACTGATAGTTTTTAAGTTATATGGTGACCGTTGTCCCACTCATGACAAGTTGTACATCAAGTTGGCCAATTTTAGTTGCACAATCTATTGTGTGAAAATTGCAGTTTATTATTTGTTGCTAATATACCTATTTTGATCTTTATAACTTTATTAGCACATTTGATCTTCTGTGCTTCTCTGGATCTATCTCTTGGTTATGGACCTACTAATATCTGATTAGATTATTAAGGGCATCTAAGACCTGTATGCCTATGACTTCTGAATAATGGCTGATCATACACACAAAGAAGAATCATGACAAGGTATGTTTTGAGCTTGGAAAAATATTAGACATCAGATTGTTCAGCCACCCCTATTCCATTAATTACAAAGACCAAAACCACTTACTATCGATTATACACTTATTGAGGTCACACCGAATATTTAGTGCTAAAAAATGGGGGGGGGGAAGTGCAAACGATTTGCTCAGCTTCACCTAGACAATTTAGCTGGTTTCTGCTCATTTTGCAATGTCGTAATTCATATTGAAATGAGGGTCCTACATGTGATTTAGCTCGATTCCAAAATTGCGTTATTGGTGGTATTGACTTTTAGTGGGAGTTGGATAATTTTGTCAGTTATTAGAAAAGATATGAATTTCAGAGAAAAATAATTAGAAAAAAAAAGCTTTTACTGTGATAATATCTTAATTTTTTATATTCTAAAATTCCCCACTTCTTGCATCTTGTCTCTATTGATCAAAAAGTGTTCTATTGATTAGGTAAATTAGTGAATATAAAGATACCTCCATGATAAAGATTGAGTAGGTTAGTGTAAAAAAAAAAGGTGCTAGATTAGTGTCCTTTTTATAATTCATGCTTTTATCTTGTTGTAGGAGTCACAAGAACTATGGAGGTTTTTCAATAAAAATGAAATATAATGTAAATTACATGCCTAATGTAAAAGAGTTGTTGCATTTTAATTCCAACGTCAGTGGACCGTTAAATACAAATATGTGGAGCCCTAATTATAAGGAGCATTTGTACTGGTAGCATGTAAAAGCATCAATTATACAAAATTCTAAGCTAACAAAGATATTTTTGTTTGATCTTTTTATGGGAACCAATATCGGAATTTCACATTTTGAAGTTGTTGGAAAACAGTAATCTAGAGATGCCATATGTGAATCGAAGATAATGATTAGGTACTGCCATGAATGACTTTAAACACAAAAAGATATTTAAAGCAGAAAGGATGGAAGTAAATAATACAAGAATCTATTGAATCAAAGATGAAATTACTTCTCATCCCCAAAATGATATGGTAGGGCTACACCACCCTTGCTGTTTGTTCTTTCTTATTAGAACAAGTTAACATTTATAATAAGCTGGTCTTCAGGCAAATCAAACATCCTTTTATTTGTAAATGGTCATATTATACTTCCTGATATGGGACGGATGTAGCCATGAATAGTGGTGTGAAACTTTCTAAAATTGTAAAGTAAATATGGGATCTTCACTGTTTTCCTTAAGAGTTTAAAATGTGCATATAAAAATTAACACAATCTAATCTAACTAGTGGCCTAATTTATGCTTAAAAGTGGAAATAGAAGAAAATTTTTCTCTCCTGATTCAGCATATTTCAAATAATTAATAGAATGGAATTAGAATTTTGGCATGGTGTAGCATGAGGGGAGTATGTGTTTGTATTAGAAATACCTCCTTCAGCTTTCTACTTTAAAAGATCACCACGCTTGAATTAAAATCTGGTCCTATTGAAAGTGAAGCTACAAATATATCAAGTTTAACTCTGTGCGTGTTGGAGATCAGAAATCACACGTTGACATAATTTTTATGTGTGGTGATGTCGCGATGAGAGCTGTAATAAATAGCTTAGTTTAGTAGTCACGAGAACTTTTGCTGGATTGTACCATAGTTAATGTTAAATTTTAGAAAATTCATGTTTATATTTAGGTCATCAACGTCAACCGTTGCAATGTGTAAGTTACCATTAGAAGGGTTGCCCCTTAATTATTGTAATCGGAAGGTGAAGTAGACTAGAGTCATCCAAGATCTTGAAAATCAAAGATGAAGTTTCATCTGGAAAAGCACTTGCTCCATGCATGCTATTGCTTCCCACTTGATAACATGGTGAGGCTCATCATGTCCTAAAGTAGGAAGTAAGAGCATTCAAGGAACAATTATTTCACTTGCCATTGCAATGATGATGGGGCAAGCACTTCTTTCAACAGCTCATAAATTGCAACTCTTGAAGTTGGAGATGCTAAAAATAAAATTGAACTATTCTGAATTGAGCATTAGTTGTAGCGGTTGTTATACCCCCCGTGGGGACCAAAATGGTTGCAGCTCCTATTGTTATAACCCATTCTTTGAATCTATGTGAACCCACTCGATGACACGCCTTGTATGTTGTGGTGATGTCACATGGAAGGCCGTGACAAATAGCTTAGTAGTCACTTGGAGTTTTGCTAGATTATACTACTCATTGATAAATTTAGCATGTAATTTATGTTAAACTTTAGAAAAAGTTCACATTTTCCTTTTGTGTCACCAACTTTAGAAGTTGCAATTTGTTAGCTGTCGTTAGAAGTGCTCGCCCTTTCATTTGGTCATCAGCACATGACGTGGACCTGATTTAGTCAATTTGAGACCTTTTCAATCAAAGCGCAGTTTCAAATGGAAAAAAAGCTTGCTCCTTGCGTGCTATTACTTCCTTCTAAATAACCTGTGAGGCTCATCTTGTTCTAAAGGGGGAAGTAATAGCATTCAAGGAATAATTATTTTCCAATTGAAACTTCATCTTTAGTTTACGAGGTGTCAAATGACGATATCAAGTCTACTTTTATTACTGATGACAATGATGATGGGGCAAGCACTTCTATTTATTCCTTGCAAATTGCAAATCTCGAAGCTGGTGGCTCTAAAATTAAGAGCAAATTATTCTAAATTCGACATTAGTTGTGCTCTACCGGCTATAATAAACCTCATTAGGAACCAAAATGGTTGCAGCCCTGTTATTGTAGCCCCTTTTTTGAGTCTATGTGAAGTTTTATATGCCAAAGTTTTTACATACACAAGGCTCAAAATGGAAGAGAGAAGACATGCAAACACATGAGCAATACATGATATTTGGATGTAAGTGAAAGACATAAACACTATAAATAAATTGCTGCTAAAGAATAAGGATCATGATCTTGTAGACCCTCAATGAAGTTTTTCTATAGGTTTTAGAGGTAAAAATGTGGATCCAAATCATTATTGTAATCGTAGATGTAACGATGCCAAGTGTAATGCGTTTTATGCAAGGAGTTACCCGCCATTAACAGTTTTTTGACACTTAGCATGTGGTGGCTTGTGTTGAAAACTAATTTTTAAATCCTTCTAAAGCTGTTATTCATCCTTTTCTTGCAAGATTAGATACTCTAGATCATAAAAAGGATTTATTTATATTGTTATTATTATTTATTTTAAATCTTAGTGATCTATCTAAGGTACTTTGAAATGTGTATGTCACTCTCAACTTGGCATGATTCAACAATGTTTCCCCGTACAATGATCTGTGCAGGCCTTATATTGGATGATTTGACTCAAATCAGCAAATACGAGGCGCCTTATCTTGCTCCTTGGATGTAATTGCTTCCCACTTTATTACCTGCCGAGGCTCATTATGTACTAAAGTGGGAAATAATAGCATTCAAGGAACAATTTGTTTTGCATTGTGAATTCATCTTCAGTTTGTGAGGTCTCGAATGATTATATCAAATCTACTTCTGTTGCTGATGACAATGATGATGGGGCAAGCCCTTCTATTAGCACCTTGCAAAGTTGGTGGCACTAAAGGTAAGAGTGAATTATTGTAAATTCAACATCAGTTGTGTCATAGCGGCCGTAATAACCCCCATTAGGATCAAAATTGGTTGCATCCCCTATTGAGATAGCCTATTTTCTGAATCTATGTGAAAGAAGTATTTTATGCCTGAGTTATAAAATAGAAGGCTTTGCCTCCTAATCAAAATGGAAGAGAGAAGACACACAAGCATGTGCTCCATACATGATATTTGGATATAAGTGAGAGAGATAAACACCATAAATGAATTGATGCTGATGAATTAGAATCAGGATCATGTGGACCCATAATGAAGGTCATCTATGGTTTTAGTGGCAAAAATGCCTATCCAGATCATGATTTTAGTTGTTGATGCAATGATGCCAAGTGTAGTGTGAGAGATTTAAAGAGTTACCCATCCCTAATTGTCTTTTTCGACACCTAGCATGTGGCAGCTTGTATATTAGAACTAGTTTTTGATTCTGTCTAAAGCTGTTATTCGTCGTTGAGATTAGATACTCTAGATCATAAAAAAATTTGTTTATATTATTGTTGTTATTTATTTATTTTATATCTTAGAGACATACCAAACTTCATCAAGATATTTTGGAATGTGTATACCACACTAAGTTTCGCATGATTCAACAGTTCCCATATGATGATTTGTGCAGGCCGTATCTTGGATGCTTTAACAGAACTTAGCAAATAAGAGGAATGACAAGGCAAGACTGTCATGCACCCAAGCCATATGAGAAAGTAATATGAATTAAAAAAAGAGAGTTACGAATGCCATTATAGATATTAAGTCTCAGTTGATTTGAGAGGAAACACCTGGCATGTGTCTAGTAATATAGAGAGGCCTTCTCTAGCCTCCTAACAGAAGTCCTTGATATAAACTTAGGATGCATACATAAGTCAACAGAGTTAATATTGAAAACACATTGTAAAAGAGAGTACGCTATTGAAAATTGGTCATATCTTAAAAGATAAACACAAAAGGATCGAATGCTAAACACAATGAGTCATACTTTAGCGAGTCCCAATTATCTTCATTAACTAAGTTGGAATTAGATCGAATATGTAATCTTCGAAATTGTAGTCATGTTCAATTTACTAGAATCAATTAAATGTATATTGGGGTAAGATAACATTTGATAATTCAAGAAAATAGGTAGTTACACCTGTGCTAGTCGTTGATAGTTTATAAATGGTTCCAATGGTGATGTGGGGATTTTAGCAACACTTTAGAAATTGAAGTGCTTTTGAAGTAACATCGTATAAGGATACTTGACATTGCATAGAAAAGTAAATTAGGTGTCAATGCTTTGGACGATTATAATGTAACGGGAATTAGGTGCGATCATAGAGAAGTTGAGAACCACAATGATGATAACAACAAAATGATGGTGATGCAATTACTAATCATTTTTGTGATATTTTGATGGGCTAAAAATAGTTTCTATTTTTTTTTTTTTTTTTTTTTTTTTGCGGATTATTCTCTAGTACGATATGGTATTGTTTGGTCTATTTTGGATGCAAATTTAGCAAATGCTATTTCAATTCTGTCATCATTGATGCTATTGGGCAAAAAATTTATGATGACAAATTTGGATAAGAAGATATTTGCAACCAAGTAGGGAAGTATCTGCAACAGTAAAGAACAGGGAGGATTCCATTGTTAGCAATGTATATATTTGCACAATATGAGTGATGGTTAGTTTTGGAATCAAATTCTATTGTGACTTGGAAATTTACTCAAACTTGTAGGCATGAAAAGTCTTCTGGAAAACAAGTTTGGGGCCAAATCAGGAGTATGCCACTAGGAAAAGAAGAAGCAAGATGTGAACATAGTCTCTAAGTTATGGTGGTGTTTCTGTGGCATTTGATTCAGTGACATGAACAATTCAAAAATGTGAATTACATCATTTTCCAGGAGAAAGATACTAGCACTATTTTTTGGATACTAAAAACAGGTGGCCATGGCTGTGAACTGGCAATCTTGTGATCTTGTTAATAGATAGGGAAGATACAACTGCAATAGATATTTGAAGTTTTGTTGTACTGATAATGTATTCAATTAGTTCAAGTTCAGTAATGTTAGTACATAATTTTTTGGCAGTTAGATCTAAGTTCTTTACTCAATTACTAGTGAGAATTTAAACAATAAGTGGTTGTTAATAAGTTGAATGGCCCATAGTAACTAAGAAAAATAAAATTGAAAGAAATTGGTGTTTGGGTTGTGCTGAAGAAGAAAATTCTGTTCAACCTATTATTGAATGTGCGCGACAATACATTGCTAAATAGGACAAGAGTCATGGGATAAGAATCTATAGTCTAAAAGATGCAATAGTGGCATTTTCTTTTTAAATTCATGATTTACTGGCCTTGATTCTAGCATTTTTGGGGGGGGGGGGTAAAAGATAGTTTCGCAACTTTACATATAGAAATTCTTCAGAATCCAAAGTACTGCATACAAAATCCTGTGATTCCATTGATTAAGTATTTTTTGATTTGAACGTATGTTTTTTCAATATTGCAATCCACGAATTGCCATTTGTAAATGTTGATGAATTCCAGCTTATATTACTCATCCAAGAAATGCAACAGTATGACAGATATGTTCTGCAATTAATTACCTTATGAAATATTGCATTTTGCCTTAAAGCATCAGAATGCCTGATTGATTGCTATTGGTTACAAGTAGAAATCATCAATCATACAAATTATATTTAAATCTAATTCCACTTCTATTATGTCTATATTTAAATCTTCCTAGCTTCTGTGACTAGATTTGTAACTATGAAGACTGAAACATAGAGAAAATTAGTGAATAGGCACATTATCAGATGGGCACACACATATACACGAACCATACAATTATGCCCTTACGTATAAATTGTAAGACTACACTAACCCTATTGCACGCTTCTGAATAGCATCTTACTGTAGATGGAACCATATTTGGATGGGTGCCTATTGAGTACATCTTCGCTGCATTATCAGTGCTATTCTTCCTCATAAATCCTTAATTTGGGAGCTTTATACCCTCATGTAATCTTGTTTTCAATATTGTGAGCAGTAAGCCATTTTGTTGTTGCTAGAGGCGGCAAGTTGCATGGCATCCTCTTCTTTATTACTCATCACCTAAATGACTCCACAGGTTACTCCATGCAGTTTGACATCATTCACATGCCATTGTTGATACTTTCCGTGATAATGGTGATTGTTACTGAAGAGATTTTGATCACTGCATTGGGAGTCACTTAAGGCATTTCTTTTCATCCCTGTATCAAGTAAATGTGCAGAGAAGTAGCTTTGTGACCAGCCTTACTAATTCCTAAGTGTTCACATGAGGCATTTCTTTTCATCCCTGTATCAGGTAAATGTGCAGAGAAGTAGCTTTATGACCAGCCCCACTAATTACAGTGTTTGTCAATTTTATTGAAACGGAGTGGCTCTGCTGTTCTTATATCACACTGCAAGTGTAGTAGGTTATTTTGTTTGGAAGATTCGTTCAGCTTACAGTTAATGCTATGCATTAAGATTAAGACCAGTTTCAGCAGTGTCCAGTGGGACTCTTTTCTTGTTTACATCTGTTGTTATGGTATCTATTACAAGTACGTTGTAATATCTACGTACAGAAAAAACCAAAATATGCACACACATCACAATTACATGCACCAACCTGCCTGATCTCATACTGACATGCATAGACATATTATTATTCAATCTTCAATACAGATATGACTCACATTTCGTTACTTGCAGATTTCTGCATGTAAAGTGTCTTTGAGAAGCATTAAGTATACACAAGGCAAGCATTTGGGATAGCTTCTTGGAGACAGATCATGCTAGCTGAGTGGAAGGTCAGCATTCCAAAATTTTCCTGTTCCCAAATTTAAAGATCAGAATTGACTACTGCTATCTTGGTGTTTTTGTTTTAAATTAACTCAAGACTGTTCAACAGTTTTTGCAGAATCGTGATTGATCTGCTTTGTTATTTGACTGCAGATTGATTTGTTGGTGTACAACTAAATTGCTAGAGTATAGAATAGGATTGTTTAACTGTCAAAGGATGTTCTTTTATAGGCTTGACTGAAAGCATACTTGGGTGAATGAGGACTTGTGCAAATTCCTGTGGGATGGGCTGATGTCATTTTCTAGATCTAGTTTCAAGTTCTGTTCATGTCGATGAAAGATCAGTAACTTGTAACAGTTGGATTAAACCCACGTTGAAGTCGTAGACGACGACAACAATAACAATAGCTGCCAACTGTGGAGATGGAACATAAAATGAAGTGCAGCAAGAAAAGCAGAAAGATGGGGTTTCCTTCACATTTTTTTGTTTCTTTTGTAGGTTAATCCACTCATTTTGGCTTCTATCCCAAAAGCACACAAACAAGTTAAATAAGTTAGTGAAAATCTTGTTTACCCTTCTTTCTGTGCCTCCTACAATTTGTTAAATATTTTAATTCTCAATTTCTTTGCTAAGACAAAATTTTGAGCTTCGCCATAGGAAATGGGTGGCTAGACCCTGTGGCAGGGGATGAAACTCCAAGCACGCCAGCATACAGAAGGCCCTTGACTTTTCTGTGGCCCCCGTACAAGTCTTAACTACGATGTGCCAAGGGATTGGTAATAAATTTTTGTTCACAAGACGTTAATATGATTTATTTATTTATTTATTTTTACTACACGTGATTTGCTTAAAAATAATAACTTTGATCTTGAATGGCATACATTGCGTTTTGATAGCCACTTATCAGATTCAACATTAGATTCACATATGAATCATAAAACATAGTCCCTTTGGGGACATCAAATCATAAAACATATCTCGGCCTGCACCTCTAAATTATGCATGTTTGCCGTGGAAGTGTCTCTCTATCTTTTTTCTTCATGTTCTTATGCCGATTCTGGTACTTGAATTTGTTTGTTTTTCCCCTTTTTTTTTTGGGGGGGGGGGGGTGGGGGGGAGGGTATCGAGTTTGCTAGATATAATTGCTTTGCTTGTACTTCTTCACATTAATTGTCTGTAGGTTTATTGTCTACAATCATGGTTTTACCTGCTATATGGGCACTTTATTTGTGGTTTGCCATTCAGCGGTTGCACCTGTATAACCTTGTCTAGCTATTTTACGAACTTCAGTCTTGGTCATAGTATGATCACTTTGAAGACAGGTAATAATGTGATTTGGCTAGCAATTTCTTTGCTACTTGAGTCTTGCAGTTCTCGTCGTGATGAGCACATTTGCAACCGCCTCTTGAGCCCAACCTGATATACAGAAAATTCAGAATGGATTTGAATGGGGGCAACACATACCTAAATTTTCGATTCAAAATGAAGATATTTTTATACAAAATATTGGTTTTTATAAATAAAAATAATATTTTATATAAGATAATTTAAGAGTAATATTATTGGATAATTATTTTTATATTTAATATTTTACCTAATTTGAAGTGAATTTGATCTTAATCTTTTGATGGGCTCGATTGTTCCTATTCTAGGGAAGTGAGAGGTTGGTCCCCAAGGGGACAGGCGACCACAACCTCCTCTTCTAACCCCTTATAATCTGGAGTTCAAATTTCATACAAGAAAAAAAAAAAAAAAACAAAAAAAACAAAAAAACAAAAAAACAAAAAAAAACAAAAAAAAGCGGGGAGATGTTGAGAATTTTACAATGAAAAGGGCCCAGAATGAGGCCCAACACAATTTAAAATAAAGCCCAAAATATTGCTTGGTGATCAAGAATGAGTAATGAGGCCCAACACTCCACAGCATATGGTTCACGCAACGGCTCTCTCTCTCTCTCTCTCCCTCTCCCTCCCTCCCCTCTTCCCCCGCTCCCTCTCTGTCCATTATTTCTAATTCTCAAGGTCTTCTTATCCCCCCCCCCCCCCCCAAAAAAAAAAATCTCTCTCTCTCTAGTGATTTCAAAATTCAAACTTCGTCGAATCAGTTTGAGATGTTGTCGATGACGAAGTCGCTAGGTTTACTCTGATGGACTTCTATTCGGCGATCTTGCCTCAAAAACTTCTCTTGATCGCGATCGGAAACGAGATTTTTTTGTCAGGGCTTCGGAACCACCGTGGGTTCGAATTTCCGCAATCGATGTCAAAATCAAACCATCTGGGGTTTCCGGTTCCTGAGGCAGATCGCATGGAGCTTTTGCTTTTGGAAGGTATTCTTATTTTAATCTTGATCTTGATTTTTAATCTGCACTAGGCCCAAAGGTTCGGTGCTTGATCATCAGTGATGGAAAAGCAATTGAACAAAAGCCTAAAACTTTTCTCGCCTTTTTTTTGAGGCAATTGAACAGAGTCTATCGGTCCGCGAGGATGATCGTATAGGATCTTTTGCATTTAATACAACCGTTATCGTCAAGTGATTAATTTTGAGAGTTACTTATTTCTCCCAAATTTTGATCGCGTCCATGAAACTGGATCTAACAAGTATGCACTAAACTTCATTCGAACCTTGAAACAGCTAGAGGAAGACCCTGCGTATGATGTACTATGCAGACCATGATGGTTTTCCTATTATCACCTTCATTGACACACCTGGGGCTTTTGCAGACCTCAAGTCAGAAGAACTGGCCCAAGTATATGAACTTAGACTTATCATTTTTCTTGATTGGTTGGACTATATCTGCATTTTTAACACTTTCACTTGGATTACAGGGTGAAGCCATAGCCCACAATTTGAGGTGAATGTTTGGTTTGAAGGTTCTAACAGTATCTAATGTAATAGGGGACGGAGGCTCTGGTGTTGCTTTGGCCACTGGATATGCAAGTATACTGTTGATGCTTGAAAATGCAGTTTCCTATGTTGCCAGGTACATGTAGTGTACCCACTTTCAAAAGTCCTAGATACTTATGATATTTACTTTAAGGGCCAGTCTTATATGTGTTCCAATGTTCCTTCACATGTTAGCCTGCATTGCTGATTGTTGTGCTTTGCTCTGGTCTTCCCTTAGATATGGCCCAGAGCCAGAAGCATGTACAGCAATTCTGTGGAAAAAAATGTCAAAAGCTTCTCCTAAGCTGCAAATCAGTATCAACTATCTCATGATTTGACTTCCTTAAAGCTCTTTTAAATTGATTTAACGAAGTTGAGCTTATTACTTCTCGGGCAGCTAGAAAGCTAAAGATAACCGCTAAATAGTTGTGCAAACTGGATATTGCAGATGGTGTCATCCCTGTATAATTCTTTTCCTGATTAAATATCTGGTAGATTTTTTTTTGGGGGGGGGAGGGGGGTTTATTTTAGACCAACAATAAACAACTTATAGCAAACCATTTGAATTTGCTTAAAGATTTAAGTTTCTATCATTGCAATATTGCTCTACAACTTTTGATTCAACGGTTCTTATAGTCTCCAATTTTTGAGTCATGGTTAAAATAGTTGGAGTTGTCTAGTTTGTCTGTGTATTATCTTCAAAATTGAGGCACCAGTGGTCTAGTGGTAGAATAGTACCCTGCCACGGTACAGACCCGGGTTCGATTCCCGGCTGGTGCATACACCTTTTTTTTTGGTCGGATAAAACTCAACTTGTTGTTTTTGTATGGAACTTGAGAATCATCAGAGTGAATTCTTGAATTTGCTTAAAGATTTTAAGTTTCTAGCATTGCAATATTTCTCTACGACTTTTGATTCAATGGTTCTTGGAGTCTCCAATTTTCAAGTCATGGTTAAAATTGTTGGAGTTGTCTGGTATATCTATATATTATCCTCCAAATTGAGGCACCAGCGATTTAGTGATAGAACAGTACCCTAGTACGCTGCCATGGTACAGACTCGGGTTGGATTCTCAGCTGGTGCATGCACCCCTTTTTTGTCGACCCGAAAATTTATGATAAGACTCTATTTGTGATTGTTATTGTGTGGAACTTAAAAATCATCAGAGTGAATTCTGCACAATTTTTAAAATTAACGAGTTAGATAAGGAGTTAGATTTTCAAACAAGTCAGGTCATACTTAATTTTTTGCTTGTCATAGGTCACGTATGGTAGGTCTAGCTGCTAAGGTTGGCCTTTCCTCAACTCTGCCGACTTGTATCCACTCCCCCGTGTCAGCAACTATTTTTTCTTTTTTTGTATTAATTTGTTGCCAAATTAGCAAATGAGTTTTTTAATTGCTAAAATCACTTGCTAATGACCCCTTTTTAGCAGTACAACGCCCTTCACAATAGGAGAGGGGGATTATGGAGGCTCTGCCCCCTTATACCATTGGACTGGTGGTCTATACACAAAAGCACTGCTAGTGGGACTTGAACCACATGTCATGGACCCTGCTTATGTTGGAGCTAACAAAGATGGATACAGATCAACTCTTAAATCACCAAATTATGAAATTCTGTAAACTTGGTGGGTTTCTAGAAGATATTCCAGTAGATCCCGAAAAGAAAGTTAACATGAAGAAGAGAGAAGATCCTTTTCTAAGGGTTGGGGCATTTGGAAGGATACATGACCGTGAGTCAGAGGATAAGAGCCAAAAGCTGAAGCAGCAAGTTCTGCTAGCCGAGGAGTCATCTGCAGAGCCACCTACTTCCAGCTTAAATGACATGACAGAGAAGCTAAAACTGGAGGTTGATCAGGAGATTTCAGGGGCAATTGGTGCCATGGGATTGAAGGCCAGGCTTGAGGAACTCATGAGAGGAAGTAGTTCAAACAACAAAACCATAGTCCTCAGTCTGCAGATTAAGATTGAGAAGCTTAACTAGGAAATCAAGGAAGGCCTAGAAAAGGCTCCTAATCATGACAGTTTGAGCTATAAGCTTGATTTACCGGGAGAAATAAGTTATGCGTAGCAACTCTTGAAGCAGAATGACAGGACAATAGCTCTGAAGCATGAGATCAATAAAAGATTCAAAGGGGAGCTGGATCGCCCATATTTGAAGGAGAAAATTGACATGCTTAAGTCGGATATTGCAAATGCTGGTGCCCCCAAGGGTCAGGATTTAGACACTGAGCCGAAGGAGAAAATGAGGAAGGTGCAACAGGAAATAAACATGAAAGTTGCTAATGTTTTCGGGTCATTTGATTTGGATGTTCCGGAAATAAGACCATAACATTGGAGTAAGCAGGCTGCAAAGTAAAGCAACTGAATAAGGAAATCAGGGAGGAAACTGAAAATGCTATTAGTTTTTGCAATATAAGGAGTAAAATAGATCTTTTAAAGTTGGAAGTGGGAAAGGCTGGAAACAATCCTGACGGTGAGTTTCTTCCTCTATAATAGGAAAATATGAACAGCTAAAAGAAACATTGCTTGATCCATGGAGTGGAGTCTGCCGTATAGGATAGGATGGTTGCTTTGTACACCAGGGAACACCGACCTTTTCCTTGAGTGAGTTAATTTGTTCTATAAACTGGTTTAAATTTTTGAGATTTTGCTCAAGTAAATTTGTTTCCTATAGGGATTTACAAGATGCTTACATCTGCACGTTAACCACATTTAATGGAACAAGCGGGTAATATAGCACAATTCCCACAATACTGACTCCTTGAATTGGAGTAAAATGATTTCTTATCCTTAGTAGACACTATAAGGACAACATTAATCTGACATTTGGGAATCTGGTAACGAAATCAGCATGCTTGATTGGTTAAGGTTTATTTTCTGTTTGGTGCACTAGTTGAATTTGTTAAAACCCTTGTAGGCTGAAGATTGAAGAAACCATGGTGATGGACAGATAATAACCTTCACAAATTTGAACGTAAAAATAGATGAATGGTGATTTGATACCATATTAAAAAGAAATTTAAATATAATTTTGATACCATGTTAGATATGAAAAGGCAATATAGAAAATTGGGTTTATATAAAAAATTTATTATTACAAATATAAAAATATAATATTTTAAAAAATGAGAACATAAAAATAAGAAAAGTTAAATATTCATAAAATTAAATTAATAATTGATTTGATTTTAATTTCTAACATATTCCAATGAACCAAATTCTGTATCGTACATAACTTGAAAACAAAGATATGGTCAAAGGGTGGAAACAATAAAAATCTCGGATCAGAATTTTATTCGATATTCTTATGTTTGATGCCATCTCTAAATGTAAACATTCAGAAAATTTTCGTTCAAAGGGATGAGCCACATGCTTTAGAAGTAAAGGGTTGCCCCACGTTTTCTGAATTGTTACACACGTAATTGAAGATCTTGCCTTTTCTCACCTTGGATGCCAAATTCAAAACAACATTAGCCCACCAAAGCAATAATTGCAAAAGAAGAAAACCTGGGGCCAAGCCACCAGCCGAATGGCAAGAAACGGATAAGGCCAATAAGATATTTTTCATGAAAAGCGTTGGTCGTTGTTGATATTTTCTCTAAATAAATATCCCTCATGGTATAACATCTGCGATCTCAGTTCTTACATCACACAAAATAGAGCGAGAGAGAGAGAGATGGAGTGCCGTATGAGACCAGATCGCAGTGACACTCATATGTCAAGAGAGGAAGAGGCAAAGACAGAGAGAGAAACTAGAGACTATTTTGATACCTTGGCTCCAAAGAGGCACACAAAGCCCCAACGCAGTGAATACTCTTCCCAGTATCATGATGCTCTTTCCAATCCCAACACCCAGGTCATTCCTGAATACACCGAGTTCCAGCGTCTCGAAAATGATACCCAGGTTGGTCTTTTTTCTGTTCTTCAGTTTATTTCTTCAGCCCTAGTGAATCCTATTCCATTCCATTCATACCAATTAGATCTTCCTCTGCTCTCTTTGGGCGTGCAGAAGCTGGTTTACAATGCAAGCGAAGTGACAGAGGAATTCGTGGAAACTGAGTATTACAAGGATCTCGATTGCGTGGATAAACAACACCACACGGTAATGCCTCCAGTGTAATTTTTTCTTCCAAAAAGTTCTTCACACGATCATTGCTGAGAATCGAAATCCACATAGTAACTTACACACTAATGTCTAAAACATGCAACCTGAAATTTCTGATTTCCAAGCCTAAGCTTACCTCAAAAACCCCCTCGCTGGATCTGAAGGCTTCACAGGCCTGTCATGATAATGAGGATGATTTCCTTATCTCCAAGAACAAGATCATTGTTGTTCGTTGCCTGCATTACATTTTATTGCATTAGTTCAATTATGCACAGAGAGGGAGAGAGAGGTGTATTAAGCTAAATTATTAACCATTCAACCTCATAAGAACAAAATTGTGAGGCCTAAAATGAAGAGGAGCACGCCATACTAATCCAAATAACTTGCAGACGGGTACTGGATTCATCAAGATGGATAATACAAAAGGCAACAACTTCAGTCTGGAACCCGATTCAGGGACCGAGTGTCATGCTTCTTGCAAAGGAAACCCAGCAACCAATGACTGGATCCCTGCTGCTGCTGATGAGGTAAGATTGAATAATTGCACTATCGCTATCTCCAGCATTCCGACAGAAGTTCTTTTACCAATTGTTGGTGCAATGCGATGATATGTCTCAGGTGATTCTAGCTTCAGACAAGCCCAAAAGGAGTGAGAATTAAGATGGAGGCAAGCAGATGCACGAATTCCTTCTATGGAGCTTATAATAACTGTGGTCTTGATTGGAATGTTGTTTCACTAGTTATGCTATATCAATTATGTATTTCTTACCTTAAACTGAAAAACTCTGTGTTCCCAAGTGTACTTTCCAACTCTGAAAAGCATAAACATCGGAGTCTCCTCTGAGATGCTAGTCAATATTAGAGTAATCTATCCGTTTTCATCACCATCGAGCACAATAAAAATGCTGTATAACTTCGGCTTTGTGAACTTTTGCAGCCACAAACATCAGCAGCTTCCATTTTTCCCATTTGCATATCACCTTTGGTATCTTCGAACAGACATAGAAGGATACATTCCTACAGCAAGGAAAAATTAGGTGGGGGAATGAAGGTTCAAATCAAAGCCCAACTGGTCTATATGCTACGAATTTAAATTTCACACCATGTGAGTCATTCTAGTGTAACTTCTGATTGCAAGTGCAGCTAATCAGACCACGAAGGCAATTTTACAAGAAAGAATTGACTTCAATCAGATTTCTATAGGCAATATGACTTCCAAGCTCCAGCTCTGAGGCCAAAGAACATGTACCTTGTAAATTCTATGGTTCTGATATCGATAACAATGGCAGGATCATAATGACCTGCTCGATCTCCGTGGAGCTTGACAAACCGGATGAAATGATATTCGGTATATCATCCGCTGTTGAAACTTCTTCCTAATGAAAATAACAAAGGAATGCTCAAGGATCCACCATCCATGGGAGAAGATACACGAACCTTGTTGGTGATGTTTTAGTACAAGGTCGAGAAAAGTCGGTCTATTGGGATGGCGAGCTAGCTTACATCAATCATCTTTTTCTTCAAATCCAAGGGTTTTCTAGAAATCAAATATAATTGGATTTAGCTTCTCTTTCAGATGCTTCAATGTGAAAGGTGAGTAAGCACACCCCCTTTCAAATTAGGATTAGGTTCGGCAGGCGACAGATACTCGTATCGTGCTTCTTCGTCTCCACCCCTCTAAATTTGGCGCTAATTGTGAATGTAAATTCAATCCTTTTTTGACCTAAAACTAACCTAGACCTCTCCAAAACTCCCCATTCTACCCCATTAACACCATTACTAGACCTCCGCAACAAATCCGAAGCTGCGTTTGTACGAGGGCTAGGGTTTAAAGAAGTCATTTCTTAAAAACACAACTTAATCTAATTTGGGAGCTTAAAAAATAGTTTTAAACAGCAATTTTCTGGAAAACTAATTAATCGAATAAATTAATAAATGTGTATGATCAAGATTGTTGTGTCGACTGATGTTTGAAGAAATGCAATCTAGGATACAAATTGCGACAGAGAGAGAGAGAGAGAGTTTTGATACATCGTGGAGGAGAAGTAAATACCTTTCTCGGCCTTTTCGCTGAGATCAAATAGAGGAGAAGTAAACATTTGATACATAGCAGAGAATCGTCGAGGAAAGCCCTTGAATCTGGAGATGAGAGGGCATGGTCGTGTATTGCGCATGCTCCCCGCACATGCGTGTTGTCGGTTTTAGTTTTAGCCCGTTTATTTATTGGGCTGGGCTCTACACGCCGTGGGTACGACAATAACAACCGCCTAAACTTTTTCTCGTAAAATTTGAGATCGCTTATAAAAGATAAATATTAAAATAAATAAATAAATAACATAAAATAAAAATAAAAATAAAAAAAGGTAAAATATATATAAAGAGAGAAAAAAGAGTTGCTTTAGTTTATGTGGATTTTGTAACACCGATATTTCGGTATATTCATATTATACTTCTTCCTCACATTTATATATGATGTTTTTCATGTTTCATAGAGCGAAATTTGCTAAGAAAATTTTTCGTTAAAACTATTTTCGAAAACTCTGACCCTATTGCCAGATATTCAAAAAAAAAATTCTAAAATGACTATCGATTGTCTAATAATAATAATAATGGCTGTAGAATGTATAAAAACGTCAGATTTGAGTAAATCTCACTTCATAGACCGAAATCGCAAATTTTCTGAAAAATCACCGCTAAAAATCTCAGTCGAATCGAATGTGATTAGGAAAAATTAAACGATCACGTTTTGACGCGGGATAAATTAAATTAGGCCTAATATAAGGTTGTGGGTCTAATGTACAATTTTGAAAAATTTTGGGATCAATTTAAAATTTCTATAAGTTAAGGGATTTATTTGCAATTTATAAGAACTTATGAGAAATTTAATAAATGCTCTCTTCTCCAAACCGTGAACCTTGTATGAGAGAAAAATGATTTGTGGTTTGAAGCAAAATGATCCAATGGTGAGGAATAAATATAGAAATGATGAATGGTTGAGATTTGTGCAATTTAACATATGTTATCTCATAAACCAAGACAAACCAAAGTGGAGAGAGTGAGAGAATGTCTTGGTCGGTTGTGTGAGGAGAGGAGAAATGTTTAACTTTTGAAAAAGTTAATCCAAGGGTGGAAAATCAATTTTGATAAGATAAATAAATGTGAACCATTGGATTTGAGTTAATAGGAGACAAACTACTATTCATAGTGGGAAATTATGAGTTGTCTTGAAAACAAATCAAGGGTGAGAATTAAATTTGAAATGGGATCTAAATTGTAGGCCACTGGATCTTGGTTGGTGGGAGATAAGCATTTAATGAAGAAGTGAGAGTTAGTGGGAAAAAGAGTGCTTATAGTGAGTGAAAGAGTGTTTGTAGAGTGGGAATGGAAGAGAAAACGTGAGAGAGAGAGAAGAGAAAATCGTGGAGGAGAGAGAAAGGGAGAGAGTGAGTCTTGTGTGATTAAGTAAATCCAAAGGTTAGAATTGATCTTGAAATATTTGATGACTAAAATTTGATTTGAGTAAAGTTAATAAGTTTAAAAACCCTAGCCTCCTTCCATTCTTCAAAAACATGAGACTAAGAAGCCAAAAGAAGAAAACTCTCTCCATTTTGTTCTCTCAAGAACCGTGAACTCTCTCTTGAAGAAGAACATGATTTTCTTGAAACACCACCTAAATATTTTCAAATAAAACATCTTCTCTCAAACCCTAGAACAACATATCCAAAAACTAGAACCAAAGGAGAAGTCTAGCTTGGTGAACCAAGAGGAGAATCGTGAGCTTCAAGTGGAAGAGATTTGTGGTTTTTTCAAGTTTCATTCAACATTTCTAGATAAGAAAGTTATTTCTTCATTTCTAGTATAACATATCTTGATTTAGAGTCAAAATAAGAAAGTTAACTTGTTGAACCTAAGGTGGCCGAGAATAAGGAGCAATGAGGAAAGATAGATCATTTGAAGAGAAGTCTTGAGTTGGGCTTGAAACATCAATATTTGAGGTAATGAAAATTCTGCACTTTGTTTAAGCTTAGAAACCTTATATTAGTGTTTTAATGTGTTGATTGTAACCTAGATTAGGGGTAAAAATCAAGTGATCGAGACCTAGATGTGTGTAGAAAATTTTCGGGTTGTGGAAAGTTTAGTTCAAGTTTTGAATAATCACAATTAGAGGTAAGAAAACATGAGAACAAGTGTGAGAAAAATTCAGACTTGTTGGCCGAAAACTTGGATGTGAGTAAGGTGTTTTGGAGAGCTGAAAATTCAGTTTTAATGTACTAAGTGTGTGTACTGAATTCTAGTGCGAATGTGATGTATATGTATGTGTGTTTGTTGATTGAAATAAAGGAGAGAAAAATGTATAGTGTGCAGAAAATTTCTGCACTAAAAAGAGATTGAAAAGAGATCATTTCATGTTAATCAATGAATGAATTGTTAAGGAAAAGAGAAAGAATGTGTGCAAAATTTTGTAGTAAATTGGTGAATGTATGTATTTGCATTTGAAGCCAAGAGTGTGAAGGATATATAATGTGTGCAGAATTTTGTGGGGAGATGGTGAATGTTTGTGCATGCATTAGGGGCCGAGGGTATGAGGAATTATATGTATGTGTGTGTAAAATTTTGGGAATGAAATTGGCATGCAAATTGGAGGCCTATATGTGTCTGTTGTGATAAAATGTATAGTTGTAATGAATGTGTAAGAAATGTATAGGAATTGGAGTGTATGTGTTTATGTAAGGAATGTAAATTCTTGTTTACTAATGTTCGTGGTGAATGTTATGATGTGTACATATAAATGAGCACACATATAAATGAGCACACTAAGTTTTGAACCTTAGCGGACTGAATTGTGTATTCTTGGGGATGAGCATTTGAAGTGGTTGTTTTGGTGATGAAAAAGGGAACAGTATGTAGGTTTCTTTTCTGCGCTCTAAATGTCTTCATCAACTGGCTTAACAAGTAGATTGTTTTAGTGGTGGATTGTTCTGATATAAATCAAATTGGGTCTGAGACACATTTATCTCACGTCTCAATTTATGCTCCATTACTCTTTCCCATAACTTTATAGTATAACTTATAAATTTAATTTATCTATAGTTGGAACAATGTTGTATGTCATATTTATTCTTATATAACGGGATAAGTATGCTCTATCTTCATATTTGAGACATTTTTTTATTTGTGAAATTTTGTTGAAAAGAGTCGTTAATATTGTTATGCCGAATTCATCCAAATATTTCCACACCTCAATAGGAATGTCATTAGATCCTATAGGGTACTACAATCGGACCTAGCCTTCTTCGTTGGATTTCCCAAATCCAGTCCATAAACTTTGCTGGCTCAGTGGAGCAACCTAAGAACAAACATTTAAATGAGCCAATTAATAAATAATTGGTTTAATAAAATATGACATTAGATTTTTTAATCAAGATTTTGGATTTGAGTTTTGAGAATGGAAAAAACTACATTATGAGGGTAGTCTCAGAAATGAGCCACTATAAACCTCGAACTAAATTAGTTAGAATATGATTCTGGATACCAGTGATGTACACAAAAAAAAATTTAAGGGCTGAAAAAGAAAATTATAAATAAATATTATTGACGATTACTTAAAATAATTTTTGCCACTCACCATAAAAATGTAAAATATGAAATTTATTTGAATTCTGTTCATGGAAACAATCAAAATGAACTTGAAACCTATTTTTATAATTATTACTTAGTACCATCTGTTAAAAAAAATATTAAGTAGGACGCACTCACAGGCTTTTATAGAGTTTATTTTGATTTTCTTTTAATATACAAACCCTCACATTTTATATAGTTATAATTAGATTTCATTTTTTTTATTGCATCTCTCAATTTTTGAGAGAAAGTTGGAATACAAGATATTTTCCGATATCTACGAAGCAGGGGCACATGAATGCCATGAGATTTTTTCGATGATAATTATGTTTAAACAAAAAGGCAAGAGGAAACGGATGATGAATGCACTGTTTCCGGTCGTCACACACTTTTCGGAAGATTGACAATTCACATAGTAGTTCCCTTGGATCATAGCAAACCACGTGCCTATCACTTCCCCGCCCATTAATGCGCCAGCGAGACATTTTGGCTTCAGAACAAGAGGCTAAACCCACCTGATTTGCTTAGAAAGATAGTAAATTTTGTAATCAAAATTTGATAAAATAATAAAGAAAATTATGTTAATAACATTTTATAAAAAGAGATTTCACGTAAAATTAATCAAAATATAATTTTAAATAATATGAATTTTAAAAATAAAAAATTTATATTAAGAAAATTTTTTAAAAAAATAAATTATTATGATTTAAATTGTTAAAATATTATTTTAAATAACGATTACCGATAAGTGTAAAAATGTTCGGGGAAAAAAAAAAGCATCGATTATAGTCCCCTGAGACCCAAATTTCAAAGGGTCTACAGTTGATTGAGATGACTGGTGAAGAGCTCGAATCGAACAACCTCCACTAAAATTATGGGGGAGAAAATATGTGTTAAACCTATGTCTTCTAATAGCCTGACTTCTTCTGCACCAGCTTTGTTGTTCAGTGTACTATGAATATTTCGCTGTTCTCTTCTCTCTTGGCTTGTAGCGTTCACAATGGTTGGTCACCGGACAAGATGCATGCATTCCCCAAACTTAGAGGCACGGGCAACTAATTGCAGTAGCTTGAGTTAAGATTAGCTAGGTTACTTCCTTTTTCACCTTTTTGTCATTGGCCCTTTCTGGTTTGCTATTATTCTCATCCGTTCGATTATTGAGGTTTGAAAATTCTTTAAATACATCCAGGTTCTATTTTCAGGAATTGCTCAAACCAGTTTCCATCTCTCTCTCTCTCGGAAACCATGTTTCCTAGTATATGTGTTCCCCTAGGCAAGCTCCTGCCTGAAAATTCAAGGTAAGCATAAAATGCTTCCTAGACTTTAATTGTTTCTTACAAGGTTTAAAGTCTCTTTAAATTAGAGTTTGAAGAATTATACATCCACCCTCGATGTGATGAGAACAGCTACACCAATCCTAGACTTTTGGGCACCAACCCGAAACCCTTATTCAATAAACTAACAACACAACACACTACAGTGACATTCCAGTTATGCACCTTAATTGCATTCTAATCTTGTAGGGCATTGGCCCCACCATCTACCCCTTTCATAATTCTAAATTCCGACTCAACACAGGTTTTCCTGTAACTTCATTGTCCGCTGATTTTGTTTCACAATCAAGCATGCTTCATTATTTTCTTTCTCTTAATTCAAAATAAACAAAAAAAAAAAAATGATATAGGAGCCAAAGTATGACTAATATTTGATGTTCTAAGTTGAAGGGCGTAATTATAATTTTTAATTCTGTCTATACACGTAAAATAATCGAGAATCATTTTCACCCACCATATCTAATAATTCAAAAAAAGGGGTTCGTACTATGTAAACTCTTGCATGGTAACATTAATCAAGACTTCAAATTTTGAGGATGACCACCACGAGTCATCATAATTCCACAAGATTAGTTAAATAGGCGAATGTAATTTTGCATACGTGCAACAAATCATGTGGGGGCGGTGTTCATGGTAATGTACTAAAATTGAACCGAATTGGTAAGGGTAATTAACACAAGAGATTAGGGTTCCATGGGTCCAAGTGTTTAAGGATTATCTCTGTGTTTTAATGGTGAACATCTATTGATTGAAATTGAATAGAAGGAAGACGAAGAGCAGAGAAAAAGACCTGTATTGGACGAGCACCAGAGACTCGCTTCCCTTCAACACGGTTCTAACAGACACTCCCAAGATATTCGCTCTCAGATCACAGCGTCCCTTCAGGTCTCCTCCTGACAACTTCACCATTTATTATTATTGTTTTCAATTTTCTTTCAGAATTAAAAAAAAAAAAAATTGTGATGCTAATTATTATCTTATCCTGCGCACCCGCAACCGGCGCTCTCTCTCTCTCTCTCTCTACCATTTTGCCCCCCTCTCTCTCTCTCATCTATACGTTGCAGAGACGAAGGTCCTGTAAGGAGGACGAAGAAGAAGGGAGAAATGGCGACTAAAGTGTCGAATTTCTCAGATCTGATTCAGCGAGTGACAGCCTCTTGTTTCCTTCATCCACTGGCGGCCGAGCGTGAAGAAATCTCGAAAATTGGGCACAAGGACGAAGACGACGACGAAGACAACGAAACCGAAACCATCGAAGATCAAGACGACGACGACGGAGACAAATTAATTGAACTAACAGACGAGGAAGACGAGGAAGAAGAGAGAGTTAGAGTTTGGAAGAGAGAGAACAAGAAGAGTTCGGAGAGAGAAAGAGACATGGAGGAACTGATGGTTGAAGTGTTCGATGCGGTCTCCGTTATGAAGAGAGCGTACGTTAGCCTACAGGAGTCGCATTGTCCGTGGGACGCGCAAAAAATGAGGAAGGCTAACGTGGCGGTGGTCGCGGAGCTGAGGAGGCTCGGTGTTTTGAGAGAGAGATTCCGCCGGAGTTTTTCGGACAGGAAAGGACGGCGGATGACAGCGGTGTTGTCACTGAAAGAGGTGGTTGCGCCGTATGAAGCGGCGGTGGAGGAGTTGAAGAGAGAGGTGAAGACTAAAGGAGCTGAGATTGACAATCTGAAGGAAAAGCTAAAAAGCATGAACAGTGAAATTGGAAAGAAGGGGAGGTCTCATTCTCACCACTCAAAGAGGAAAGTCAGCTGCATCAGTCAAGGTAAACCCTGCTCTTTCCGTAATTTTGTTCCAAAAGGGGGTATTTTCGTCAACAGGGTATGATTACACCAATGAATTTCTGCCGCGTATGCAGTTGCAGCGTCGCCGGGAAATGAAATATTTGAAGCAACAATGAGTCAAGTGAGAGAATCAGCAAAATCCTTCACCGCACTGTTACTCTCTCTCATGCGCTCCGCTCGCTGGGACATCGCCGCCGCAGTCCGCTCCATCGAGGCCGCAGCAACCACCACCACAATAACCACCGCCGCCGTCTCCGTAGTCGGAGCTCAGCACGCAAAATACGCGCTTGAGTCCTACGTTTGCAGGAAAATCTTCGAAGGCTTCGATCATGAAACCTTCTACATGGACGGAAGTCTCTCTTCGCTTCTCAACCCCGACCAGTACAGACGTGACAGCTTCACTCAGTACAACGACATGAAAGCGATGGATCCAATTGAACTTCTTGGGATATTACCAATTTGCCATTTCGGGAAATTCTGCTCCAAAAAGTATCTTTCCATAGTTCACCAGAAGATGGAGGAGTCCTTGTTCGGAGACTTAGAGCAAAGAAGACAAATACTCGCAGGAAACCACCCGAGGAGTCAGTTTTACGGGGAGTTTTTGGGGCTAGCGAAAGCAGTTTGGTTGCTGCATTTGCTGGCATTTTCAATGGAGCCCTCACCCGGTCAGTTCGAGGCGAGTAGAGGAGCAGAGTTTCACCCGGATTATATGGAGAGTGTTGTTAGGTTTTCCCATAGGATTCCGGCGGATCTGGTTGTTGGGTTTCCAGTTTATCCCGGGTTTAAGCTTGGGAATGGATCGGTTGTTAAGGCTCGGGTTTATCTTGTGTCCAATTCCTAGGAAGAAAATCATCAAATTGTTAAAAAAGCATGTTCTGGTTTGTTTTTGTTAAGGTCTAGGGTTTAATGGTCTCTGTATGAGTTGCTGCTAATTAGGAATTAGACTATCAATGTTTGTATTGAAATGCATGGATCTTGAGCTATAATGCAGTATGGTGTTTTACTGAGAGAGCTGGGCAAGTTGATTTAAAGGCAAATTACTCGATGCCTGTTATCTGATTTCCAAAGATTCAAATTCCTATAAGAATTGAATTGATTATAACAATCTCTAGATATGCTAAGACCAATACTCAAAAATGATGAGTATGGTGGCTAGCTTGGTTCCAGTGGTATCCCTTCGCATGATGAAAAAAGAAAAAAGAACCCAGAAAGGGCAACTTGCGACAGTAAAAAGACATTGGAGTACTTCTGCTAGTATCTTTTCTTAGGTTAAAATGTGAAAGGCAATTTCAAGGGAAAACCTGCGACTGTCTTGCGTGCCAAGAATCATGTTGCAGCAAAATCCGTTTATGCTTCAACCCTGATCAGTCGTTTAACCTATAACGAAAATGAGAAAAGAGATAAGCAACTTCTAATGCTTGAATGAGTAGGAAACTGCAACTAGAAACCTCAGATCAAAGGAGTAAAAATGTGCATTTACGTTGAAGTATAAAAAATTGTTCCTTCAAAGAGATCCCTGTAATTTTTTCTTTTCTTTTCTTTTTTTTTTAATTCAAAATGCTTGTGGATGAAATAAGACCCTACAAGTGGCTGAGTGTGATAAAGCTCTCCTAGCTTAGGCTTGCCAGATTCTATAAGAACGGAGTACAACCTTCCCAAAGTTTCCCAACTTTTCTTCTTGTTGTCTGTTTGATTTATTGGAGCCTTACACGCCAATAATTGCAATGTTGAGCCCTTGACCATGCTAGCAGAGACCATTGAACATGTTTGCAAGCAGGATGAATTTTGTTGCACCCCTCCCAACTAAAAACCGAACCAAACAACTTAAGAGTAAAACAAAGCAGCACTAAAGCACTTCCCTTGGTGATGACTGGTATATTTTCTGAATTGGACTTTACCAAAACTGAGAATAAGAAGAAAGGCAATATGCAAGACTGCATTTCTCACTTACTTGTTCAAGGGTAAGAAACATGATCACGTTCCATGATCCAATTCTACCAAATTTGGGAACAAAACCTTTGTAAAAGGTGAAAAATCCCTGCAAAACATTAGGTAGCACAAGTCATATAAGGCACTAATTTCTATTGGGTGCTTAAGCTATAACAGTAAGAAAAATTGTGAATCACAATTAATTGGTTACAGCAAGTTAAATATTCATAAGAAAGAAGATTTTTAAAGCAGAATGTGTTCGTGCTATGTCCATTTTAATTCTGGGTTTGGCTGGATCAGATAAGACTACATGATCATTTTAAGGGAACAACATTTCCCTTGCCCTGTATGCCAATAAGCGCACAGATACCTCATTCTTTAAAGTCTTGATGAAACAATCAACAGTACTTCTGTAACTTGAATCCCCCATCATTCTGGATTTCGCCTAGACTACAACATGCAAAATTCAATCTGGTGTTAGCTTCGTGGCATAAACATGGGCCTAAAAAGATAGTAATAACATTAATGGATCAATTACAAAAAAGAGACTTTTTTCGGCCTACAAGCAAGCCTAGTGGAGCTTGTATGGCCCATTCCACTTATAGTCTAATTTATCATTTATAGTGCTGTTCATTTTTGGCACAGAGTGACTAGAAATTAGAATCCAGATCCAGTTCATAGAGATAGAAAGCTTACAACATCAACTGGAGAGCCAATACAGACAGCAGAGAAACCAGCACCGAGACCAGCAAGGAGATGAGTTAAGACACTGCCGTGAACCCTGGTAATTTCAAAATAGTCTGCCCGTGGACCCAAAATACAAATTTAGAAAACAAATATGTGAGATATAACAAAGATAAGACATGTTAAGCCTCAGGATTGTAAGTTCAGCAGCATTTATTGTAGCATTTCTGGCAATGTTGGGACCAAGCCCAGTCCATAGAGCTGTCAATCCTTCCTAAATTTGAGTTAGATTAAATACTTAATTGCATAAATTGATAAAAGAAGACTGGCAAGAAAATTGAAGAAGACTGACTTGTCTCACTATTGTGTAATAGGCATCGAATGCACCAGAATAACGCCTGGGCACCCCAGGTGGCAATTTTCCTTCTGCTTGAAGTCGAACTTTCACAAGATCGGTGGGATTAGCCACTGCTATTGCCAGAGCACCTATTCAACAAAAAGATATAAAAATATAGTAGATAAATTTAAAAGAAACAATTCAAGAATCTAAGCCCTTCAGACTGGAAAGGCATGAAATTTTAAACTGGAATTGTAGATTAAATTTAAGAATCAAACATTCAGATGAGAAAATAGGAAATACTAGTACCTACCCGTCATCAGAGCAGCAAGAATGTTTATGAACAATGAAACTACCCCCATGTAACTGCTTCCAAGAAGAAACACTTTAACCTATCCAACATGTAACATTGACAACATTGTAAATTGAATCATCAAAAGATTTCCAGGATAATTACTTCCTTGTGTAATAAACTCACAATATCATACAACCCTATTCTCAAACCTCCATAAACAAACTGACGATGCAACCCCAGAACAATTCCTTTCCAAAGTGCTGCATAGCCTTCTTCCATAGCTATTGTAACAACAGTATCCAAAGTGCCCCTGTATTTGGCTACACCTATTCCCTCCCCAACTGCAGTTTTCTTTTGGAGCTGAAGCATAACTTTGGCTGTGTCCAAAGGTATAGTACATAACTGCAAAATGGCAATGAATGCATAGATAAGCAAAAATTTTCCATAAGCGAATGTTCATTCACACATTAGTGATTGCTGTGCTAGTGCTGCATAGGCGTATCCAACTTGTAAATTTTTCCAACTTAAAACAAACCCTAGTCACTGTCCTTTGCAGGGTAAACCCACACACAATGGTCAACAACCACAGGCACCACATAAGCACAAAGAAAGTGTGTGTCTGTGTGGGCTCATATGTGAATTCAAACTCGTATAAACTCTCTCATTTAACAGCCAATATGTGCAAACAGGGGCAAAGGCGCAGACCTGAAATTTTCATTTACAGAAAGGAATTTTATGTACATAATTTCAAAAATTATAATCTAAATGTTGCTTTTTCGACTAAAAATTGTAACCTCCGCACCCTAAAATTATAAAGCCAAATGCATGTTGTATGAACGCAAATTTCTGATTTCAACCCAACCCATGTGTTGAAAATATGCCAAATTTGGCTGCTTCAGCTTGACATTTAGAATGTGCCATAAGAAATGAAAATACCGAATCTACGCACACATGACAAAATAGCTGCTTGACCTATTATAGACAATAAAATCTACTTCCTCCAAAATTTATTGGGGATTTGGTTTTTGGTTTTTTTTTTTGTTTTTCCTCCCCCCTCCCCCACCCACCCCCCAAAATATTTTTTTTTTTTCTTTTTTTTTTTTTTTAAAAAAAAAAAACCCCCCCTTTCCCCCCCCCCCCCCCCCCCCCCCAAAAAAAAAAAAAGAAAAAACATTTAAATCAATATTCAGCACCACGAACTTACGGATCGGATAAGCACAATAGAATGTCGGCAACAGATCAAATTTGCGCTCAAAAGAGTCGAATTTCGCAATGAAAGCATGATCTTACAGAGTTTTTTCACCCAATTTTAGCGAATTCGATAACAATGAAAGCTGCGAGAGAGAGAGAGAGAGGAGAGAGTTATAAGTACCTCGGCAAAGCAAGCGGCCAAGGCGCTACTGAAGAAGGTACCACCGAATGAGATTTCGGATTCAGGCTTAAGATCTGCCATCGGAGGGCAAAATGTAGATATCGGAGAGCGATTTAGGAAGACGACGGAGATACTGTTGGGATTTTAAAGAGAGAGAGAGTAGAGTGTAGTTTGGTTAAGGACCGTAGCAACGGATGACCCGTTCTAGTGCAGTAGATGCTGATACTGCACCAGCTCCCACCGGACTCCATTATTTTTCTTTTTTTCTATTTGGAGTTATTAAAAAAATAAATTTTATAATCTCTAATTTTTGGTAGTTTCTGTTTACCGTGCCTGCATGTGCCTGCGCTTAATCTGGTGTACCGGGGTTGACGTATGGTGTGCTCTTTTTGTCCTCGTGGTCAATCATCCATTTTTATTTTACTTTTTTTTGCTCTTATTTTAGAGAACATGAATAATGTACGGTAATATTTAAAATTTTATTAATATTGTGCATTACTAAAAAAAAAAACTTATAAACATAATAAAATTATAAGAGCCCTTTAGCTAAATTTTGTCTCAAGGGTAAAAGGAGATGGCAGAGGTGACGTTATTTCTAAAAAAAAAAAAATTAACATTTTTAATTATAAAATTATAAATTTAAATATTATTTGTTTCTATAAAATATTAGAACTCCGGTTTTTGGCATATTATATTTCGTAGTCCTAATATAAAATTTCTAATTTTACCACTAATATATTGCATTCTTAAACTATGGAATAAATTTCAATTAAATCTCATTCGTGTATATGACCCGAGAGGTCAAGACATGTATCCTATGGTGGAGATGTTGCATCAATATTGATTGGTTTAGCTAGAAGGAAGTTGAGTTTTCTTAATCATGATCGTGAGTTTGACTCCGTATAGGTGTGAAAAAAATCATGTTTGGAGACCTCCTCCCGAAGAGGGCCCTGGGACGAAGTTTTTTAAAAAAGAAAAAAAAAAAAAAAAAAAAATGGTGGAGATGTTGCTTTTCAAGATCAATAAATTGTTTGATCCAATTTACATAAAGTTCAAGGATCAAAAAACTAATTCTCAATGAATTTCGTTACAAAATGATTCTTAGAAAAGCCCTAACCCCTATTTGCACTCCGTATACGGTATTCACTCATCTAAATTGCTTTCTTAGCCACTGAAACTAAAACCGTAACGACGATTAGAACATATAAAACCAACGAAAGACAATGACAATGAGGAAGAATATAATGAAAATAACACATCACGTTAACAATGAATCCCACATCTGCATTTTTCATCCCGGAGTGTGATGTTCCTTGTTCTTTTACTTAATCATTCAAATGCAATGGATCATAAAACT
The DNA here is from genome assembly GCA_037126225.1 of Dillenia turbinata. Lineage (NCBI taxonomy): Eukaryota > Viridiplantae > Streptophyta > Magnoliopsida > Dilleniales > Dilleniaceae > Dillenia > Dillenia turbinata. The sequence goes on from JBAMMX010000007.1 coordinate 1,452,017, forward strand.
GTATTGAACCAAGAAATCCAAATATTTGAAAGGATTGAGCATGAATAATAAACCTTGTGTACATAAAATATAACTAAATTTATTTTATTTTTCGAAGAAAGGTAAATATTAAATTTATATTAATTTTTTGGGTTAATTTCGTTAGATGGGTAATTTGAACCCAAGGGCCTCAACAGCCTGTTGGGCCGTCGATTCTCCTGATCCTAAAAGAAGCTTGGACAAGCGGCCCAAATCCACCTATAGTCGTCGAAATCTTCTAAGTAAGTGGCGGGAAATATGAGAATCTCCAAATCCCGCCCAAGGACTTAGCTTCCCCCGCACTTTTCCCAAATAACCCTCTCTGACTATATAATTACCAAACACCCCTCTTTCCGCTACATTCCCTTTCCCTCCTCTCTCTTTCCCTCTTGTTCCTTCTCTCGTTCAAACCCTCCCCAAACCCTAATCTGAAGTTTCCTCCAAATCCTTGACAGCAACCTTAAAGATGTTGGAACTGAGGCTGGTTCAGGGGAGTCTCCTGAAGAAGGTTATGGAATCGATCAAGGATTTGGTGAACGATGCCAACTTCGATTGCTCGGCCACCGGTTTCTCTCTTCAAGCCATGGACTCCAGCCATGTCGCTCTCGTCTCCCTCCTCCTCAGATCGGAGGGTTTCGAGCACTATCGATGTGACCGTAACATTTCCATGGGCATGAATCTCACCAACATGTCCAAGATGCTAAAGTGCGCGGGAAATGATGACATCATCACCATTAAAGCCGATGATGGAAGTGACACCGTCACTTTCATGTTCGAGAGTCCAAGTAAGTTCCCTCCCCCTCTCTCTACCAATTTAGGGTTTTGTGTTTTGATGTGATTTTGATTTGGGTTTTGTGTTTGTCATAATTTGAAGCCCAAGATAAGATTGCTGATTTTGAGATGAAGTTGATGGACATCGACAGTGAGCATTTGGGGATCCCTGACGCGGAGTATCATGCCATAGTGAGGATGCCCTCAGCAGAATTTGCCAGGATTTGTAAAGATCTAAGCAGTATTGGTGATACCGGTAAATTAGAATTTGTATCCATGCTGTACAGTTTGATGGGATGTTTTCATCTTGCTGAAATTGTTGATATGCTTGAATTGATTGGTTTTTTTTTTTTTTGACTTTTTTTTTTGGCAGTTGTGATCTCTGTGACCAAGGAGGGTGTTAAGTTCTCCACTAGAGGAGACATTGGAACTGCAAACATTGTCTGCAGGCAAAACACCACAGTGGACAAGGTATGTTATAAATGCTTCTTGGGTATGTTGATTAACTCTTGCATCATTGACTATGAACAAAATTTATCTGCATGAACAATTATCATGAGGGAGATGGAGTGCTAACGTAATAATGCACAATTTTGCCGTAATAGATGCATTATGTAATATATGATAAAATGTTTACATAAGGATATGGGTCGTCTTGTTCAGCCTTGCGAGTGGACAGGGGAACAGCTGATGTTCATACGATGGGCGATATATGGCATGCATTCGAAGTCACAATTTCATTTGGGTACTAGTTGTAATTTTTAATTGGGGAAAACAACATTTTGAGTTGTAATTTTTGAAATTATATAAATAGAATTTATTATCTTAAAATTTCCCCCGGGAGGGGTGACTGCTCCCCTGCCCACCCCTCCTTGGTAATAGATGTTTGGATTTGATTCTTGCTTTCAATAAAGGTTAGTGAAGGGTTGTATGTGTAGGAGGGTGGCTAAATACTGTTGTGTGGTTCAAACAATTTTGGACATGAAATGAGTTATATTTTTATAGAGGAGTGGGGAGGGGTGATGGGAGGGGGTTGGGTAGCGTGTTGCATAATTTTAGGCAGGCTACCATATTAACCTTTAAGGGTAAGGATTCATGTTGCCATTTCCTTTTGGCAAAACTATGATGCATGATGGTAAATAACTATATAGACATTGGGGGGATATCTGCTGAATTTTGCATATTTGTGCTTGATTTGTTGATAGTTAATGCAGAGCATAATGCTTATGTTCCCTCTTCGCAGCCAGAAGAAGCTACTGTTATAGAGATGAATGAGCCGGTGTCCTTAACATTTGCTTTGAGGTACTTGAACTCCTTCACAAAGGCTACACCCTTGTCTAGCACGGTTACAATCAGCCTGTCTTCAGAGCTGCCAGTTGTGGTTGAGTACAAGATTGCAGAGATGGGCTACATCAGGTTCTACCTGGCTCCTAAGATAGAAGAGGACGAAGATGAATCAAAGCCTTGAGTTAGAGAGCCAGTTCTCCCTCTCTCCTCTTTGCCTAAAACATTGTGTTTTTAGAACTTATATTCAGGATGTTTGTGTTGGATTTGAGGCTTTCACCTCTAAAAAGGTAGGCATGCCGGTAGTTTGGACGTATTATATAAGTTTTTTAGTAGTGCCTAATTTCTTTGTGTTGGCCCGAAGGATTGCAGAAATCTTATGGATTGGATTAATTTTCCATTCTTAACGGACGTTCTTATTTACAGGGATTCATAAATGCCCTTGTTATAATCTATTTCTTGACTCTTGGTTCATCGGTGAATGTGTTTGACCTATTGATAAAGACCAAAGTCAAGGGTGCAACCTTGTACCTGTTAATGGGTAATAGAATTTTGCTTGAACTCGAACAAGGCATACCGGTATTGCTGCTTGTGATTAGTCGGTCAATGATTCCTAGAGTTGCAGTTGGAGGAAAAACAACATGAATCATTGGAATGGTCTACTAAAGGAAAGAAAGAAAGAAAGATTGGGTTGACCCAAATAGGCGATATATCTGACAAGGGATGTTGGCCCAAATTGGCAATATATCTGACCTAGGGATTAAATCCTGACTACTGAAATAAATGGCATCTCTTGCTTGCCAATGTGGAACAGCACCTGCCTTTTGCGGCACATTAATCAGAATCTCTACCAATCCATTGACCAGCCATAAAATTTCATCTCATTATATGATAAAGTTTCATCAGGCACATCATGCAACCAGCAAAAATATCAGTAACTTTTGTAATGTTACTTTCCTAAAACTAATGAATGTATATAAACAAAGTAAACTCCCCAAAAAAACTTCTGCAATGCCTCCCAAGCTCTGCAAAAAAATTTTCGGATGTGTTCTTCTATCACCTAGGAGGGAGTATAACTTGAAAAAAAAGAGAGACCAATAATTATTCTTGTCCCCATCATTCCAAAGCAACGCCATGCATGTACACTCTCTCTCAATTAGTTTTGCTTCGTTTCTTGGCTTCGCTGTAAAGGATAACCCCACATACTGTCATTGTGTAACCAAACATCCCGGTCACCGATACAGGGTTCCTGAAAATTAGGATTGATATAACCACAGCCACAGCGCCTTTTGCATTCCCCAAAACCTGGAAAGAACAAATAGATTAATAGATCAGCATAAACACAAGCCGCCTCGCCTTAGAAATAGCACATCTTGTGTTTACCACGTATGTGTCCCCGCTGCATAAATTGATCTTATGTTTTGAGGCAATCAGTGTATGGAACCCAAGTTCTAAAGGATGTAGGAATACCTGGAGAGTTAAGGCACTGGTGTGTTTGGTGACCAAGAAATTGGTCAAGTTCACGAAATATGCAAGTGTAGAATTGACAATCAGGTAAAACAAGATCTTCCAATCTTCTCTAGCATATGCAATCAAGACTCCAATCACCCCTTCCTCCATAATTAGGGCTGCAGGAAGTAGGAATGCACAAGCTATTGGTGCCATGTACAAGAGGAGGTTCATAGAATTGAGTTTATCCCTGCAAAAAAGAGAGCTTGTCAGAATGCTTCTTGATTCTGGGCGTTAAAAGCACACACATATTAACTTATTCATGCACGTAATCTGATCCAATGATGATGAATTATTTACACGAAATAAAAGAACATTACCCATCTGAAGACAACAAAATCCCTTGAAGCACTGTCTTGAGTGCCCTTGCAGCTGTAGCACCAATGCACATTATGAACCCGAAGAGATGGAAACTTGGTTCTCCCTTCAGCCATTGAAATGCAGAAAGGAAAACAAAATCAGCAATTGACTCTAAGCATTTTCGCATTCCACATTTAAAGAAGGAAAATAAGGGTAACATTCCCATGGGAAAAAATTGATGTCCAACTGTTGCCTCCTTGGAAACAAAAGCAATCCAACACTTCCACAATGCCTCAAAACCTTTTGTTCTCCTGCACAATGCTTATATATTACCATGCCTTGTGAGACAAACTTCATCAAACAGTCTTTTAAGTCTTTTGTACGTGATGAAGTTTCAATTTCTCCCCTCAATTGTTGTTTGTAGATTTTGAATTCACCAAATTAAGTTTGATAAATCAAAAAATATTCTTACTATATATTTATTACCGAAATTTTTCTCATCACATTTTTATTTTTAAAGAGCTATGGATGTCAATAATTTTTCACATATAATAACTTTTTGCTTTTATCCAATAATTGCAGAGCAAATAAATTCATGAAAAGAAAAAGATTTTCATCCATAGCAGACATTCCACTGCAAGAAGAGGAGGCCCTCATGATTGGGGGTGGCAATCAGGCTTTTTGAGTTGGACTTTGCGAAGCCCGAGTTTAGCCCAATTAAATTTTGATGGCATGAGCCTATGCCCGAGTCCATCTCTAGAAAACAAAAAAATCAAGACTCAAACTTGGCCTAAAACATTAAAAGATCTCCAGGCGACTTAAAATATAATTTTTTTATTATTATTTTTTGTTTACATAATTTTATTTTTCATATTTTTAATTCATTTTATAATATAATAAATATTAAAAAATGCATAAATCATCCAAAACAAATTACAAATCAGATACTATCATTTCAAATTAAAAGTTACGCACTATTATAAAAATTAATAATAATATTATTATAAAAAATTAAAAAAATTACATTAAAAATAATACATTAAAATCATTATTTAAATACCATAATATTTGATTTTTAATTTTAAAAAATAAAAATAAACAGATCGAGTCTATTGATATCCAAACTTGACCTATAATTAAAATGAGTCTAAAAAAGGGTCCGAACTCAGCCTAAACTCGAAATGAATACCCTTCAAAACAGGCCGAGCTCGGTTAGATCGACCCAATTACCAATCTTACTCATGATTGTGCCTGAAGGGGCTGCCATAACAATGCCGGCCGCTCCCAGACAAAAGTTTAAATCGAATTAATCAGGCAAAATTATACTAGTTGGGAAAAAAAAATTGTAAGGCATGAAAGTGGGAAAAATGTGCATACCCCACTAGCAATAATAACACCGGTAACGACAGGAATGAGAGTGACATAGGTGAGCCAAGCCTCCCTCTTCCTAGTCATCAAATAAGCGAAAACCGCCGTAAAAAAGGGGGTGGTAGCCCCAATGGCTTGATTAAACGACACAGGAAGATACTTTAGGGAAATATTGCCCGTCACCACAGACCCACAAAATATAAGACTCAATGCAGAGATTTTGAAAAATTGCGCCCGAGACCTAACCGTCTGAACGGGCACAATCTTCATCCAGGAAATGGCTAGGTAGCTGAGCAGCGCACAAGCCATCATATGACATAGCGTGAGAAAAATCGGATACTTGAATCCGTAATTACTCAGCAAATATTTGTTCAATAACAGAACGCCGATGTTCGTCGAGTACCATGAGCTCACGAGACCAATTGTGAAGAATCGACCTAACGACGCCATTGTTGTTCTTCCGAATGTTGTGCTGTTTGTTCGAATTCGGAGAGTTGTATGGGAAACAAAAATGATTCTATGTGGAGAAGATCATATAAGATTTTTAAGGAAGATAAATAGATCTCGGGAAGAAAAAGGTCAAAAAGTTGGTGAATGAGATTTAGGAGGATTTTTTTAAGAAAGGTTCGCAAATGAGGTTTGAGAGTTCTGAGGTGTTTGGCGTTTTTTATCGCAAATTATAGTCAAATGAATTCTAGGGTTCGGGAATACGCATTTTGTGATGCAAGGAATTGGAGAGAGAGAGAGAGAGGGTGGAATTTGAAGAGAGGAGAAAAAGACGGGAGAGAGGAGGGAAGGGGAGAGTTTGTGAATGTGACGGAGTTTGATTGTCCGGCACGTCACCAGCGGCTGCAGAGCCACAGGGGGCCGTTGCTTTAAATACCCCAAAGCAAACTCGCGTCGTTTTTTGTTTTTCCCGAAGTCACATCGCATCGTTTATGAATCAAACAATGCAACACAAGAAGCATCATTTTCGATGAAAACATGTGCCCAATGTCTGATTTTCAAGTCTCTTGTTTGGCTTTCCGTACGTTCTTAAAATTTGATCACCCATATGCATCAGCAATTTTCTTTTATTTATTTATTTTTGACCAACGTGGTTGTACCTTAACACATCCTTAAAAAATCAATATAAGTGGCGTTTGAGAAACCTAAGTTACACTCAATTTATCTTAACCTTATTTTATATTATTTAGTGTAATATTTTTAATTAAAGTGAAAACTTTTTAATAAATAAAATAAAATTTTACTACTAGAAGTCAATCTTTATTAAAATTATAGCTATATTAATTTTTTTTTATTATTTTTGAAAAGTTATCTTGAATTTCAAGTAAACTAGGGCAATCTGTTTCATTAGATCTACGGATCTCAATCTTAAGTTACCAAATTTAATGTTGTGGTCTTCTCTTGCAATTGCAACCTTGTATTGGTTTTTCAAAATTGGCACAGAAATCTGCTCTGGTGCAAAGTACGGGGAATACTCCCTGCAATGGCATTGGACATCGAGGTCCAAAATTTCAGGAGGTACAGTTTCTTGTGCCCTGCTTAGCATCCCAACATAAAGTTGTAGTGGGATGCAAAAATTTGTGTTTCATTTTACATTAAGTAGAAATTTTGAGACATCTTGCACATTGTTTAAGTCACGCCACACTGCAGCTTATAGTGATATAGTTTAATTGGAAAAATGGTGAAACCGCCATTTCATTTCAAACCGGTAATAGTTTCGGAAGTCCAAGAATTTCCCAGTCAGATAACAATTTCCTGCGCCGATGAAAATTCACTCAAATAAACACACAGGCTACATTCTCACACATCAAAAGGAGCGAGGGAGAAACCCAGAGATCTACAGCTAAGTAACCACAGACTTTCACCAACAAATTCGTCTCCATGTCCATACAAGCCACAACTTTCACTTAAGCAAAACATTTAATCCCCCCTAAGTGTCGCCGGATTTTATGGGACGGGTAGACGTGCAACTTTTTCAAGCAGGGATAATAAGAGTAGAGTTAGGACATCCTCCAATCTTCACCAGCATAAGCAGCTTGCTCTCCAAGCTCTTCCTCTATGCGAATTAACTGCAAGCAGCAATAGCCCATTAGTTCCATTATTTTCCATCATTTCACAATTAAGGACAACCCATGAACAAGCCATAAGAAGGGGTAAGAAGTGCACATCACCAAAAGCTACCCTCCCTTATATATAAATACCTACATTTCAAGAGAACATACAGCAAGAGGTCAAGGAAAATCTAACCTTGAAGCTGATGTAGAACTACTAATCATATGAGACATGGTTGTATAGAGTTCTATGGAATGCATTTACCCTTTCAGCAACAAGAAGAAACAGAAAAAAGGTACTCACAATAATCTTTAGAAGCAATGAATATGAGAGCTGAGTACCTGATTGTACTTGGCTAGCCTTTCTCCTCTGCAAGGTGCACCTGCCTTGATCTGGCCTGTGGCAAGGCCAACAGATAAATCAGCTATGAAAGAATCTTCAGTTTCCCCACATCTATGAGATGTCACCACTCCCCAGTTGGCATCCTTCGCCAGTTTCACCACTTCAATGGCTACAGTAACTGTCCCTATTTGATTTACCTAAAATTAAACATCAGATTGTAAGGTTTGTAGGTCCAACCACAACGACTATAAGTTAACAATACTAAAACAATGCCCGCCCAAAAAAAATAATAAATAATAAATAATAAATAATAAATAATAAATAATAAATAAATGACTTATACAAATTGACCTCAGACACATGGCATAACAAAATAGTCAAACAGATACCTTGAGAAGAAGGGAATTGCAAGTAGATTCACGTATTGCTCTGTCAACACGCTTTGGATCGGACATCAATAAATCATCCCCAACAACCTGCAGGAGCACTTTCTTTTCTTTAATATAGCAGAACCTTAAGCACAGACAATAAAACGGAAATATTTGAAAGCTCTGAAAGGCTTCTAGACATCATGACATTATCATAAAGGACAACCTGGCAAATTCCAAGACCCGAAAAAAACTTGATGTGATCCCAGTCCTCCTTATCAAATGGATCTTCAATTGAGACAATTGGGTATTCTGATAAAAGAATGAGTCAGAAACCATTTTCATATTTTATGCGTTGCTCAAAACAAACACAAAAGATGAAAAAATAAAAATCATGAACATGTAAATAGCTGCTAATACCTGCACAGAGTTCCTTGTAAAATTCGATCATATCCTCTGCAGACTTAAAATTTTGTTCAGACTTATTTGGGGACTTGTAGTCTAAATCATACTTGGTGCCTGAGACAATAAGACAATAAAGTAGTTAAAACAAAAACTAAAATCAAGACACTGGACCCCAACTCACAAACAGAGGCATCCTAACCACCCAGATGTGCCATAAGCCATTGCATTGTGGCATGACCAATTTGCAGAATGTAATACATCACCTATGCAAAAGTTACTGGCAGCTACATCAAGTGCAATCTTTATTCTCTCATTATACCCTGTTCTTCCTATGGCCTCCTTAACAAGATCCAAAGCATCTCTAAAGCTGCAAAAGGTTTTCAAAAAGTTCAAGTCAAAATCAACAACCCCACTAACTGGTTTTGGGTGGGAGCCGTAAATCTCATGAATTTATTGGCAGCTACAAGCTTTTAGTGAAATGTAATCATTGCAATTGATGGGTCATGGAGAAAAGGAGTATAAAAATATATACTGGTCACTGAGAAGGCAAATATTACTGCAGCAACTATAAAAAGGAAGAGATGATTAATTTACCCTGAGATGTCTGGAGCAAAACCACCATCTTCCCCAACATTACATCCATGTGCACCAAATTTTTCTGTAATCACAGCCTGCTCCTTTTGTTAACAGACTTATGATAATGGATCAACAAATAAGCTGAAGGTAACACAAAAAAGCAAGGGAAAAAAAAAAAAACTGCAAAGAAACAAAAGGAATCTAAAAGAAATTCTTCATGACAATTTTTCCCAACTGTAGAACTGATATTTCATTGAATGATTGGTGAGCAGACTAAAATATTAAGCACAAGCAAAAGTTTTGAAAGCATTAAAGATCATTAGCCCCACAAGCAAGTTATCATTATGTATCATGGTATGATTTTGGATCCGTATGACATAGTTAATTATCACAGGATCACCTAGAAAAACTTGGATCCAACTCAACCATGGATGAATCATTCATCAAGCATGTCAAATTAGCTATTTTAGAACCACACAATTGAATAGTGGCTTGCTCCATTATCCAAAGCAAAAGCAAGGTAAAGTTATAACTCTTGCATGATGATAGGCCATTTAACTTGAACAACTTGTTGGCTTATAAAAAAAATCATTCCTAACCTTTTAAGAACCTTTCTCTAGAGCAATAGAACAATAATAATACATTTACTAAACAAAGAAACACTACGAAAGTTTAAAATTCCAAAGAAGTAACCTTTCAGCTCAGTGAAATCACCTTCAGGTGATGATAGGTCTCTGCACCCATTTGCACTGCCTCCTCAAATGTTTTTGCTCCAGTTGGGAGAATCATAACCTCCTGATAATGTACTATTTATCAAAATTGATGGTGTAACAGAAAGCACACAATATTCCAGACCCAAATAAGCTACAATACTAAAAACAAACAGCAGAACTCTGATGAGATGTATAAAGAGAAACCATAAAACTCTACAAGCACCCAAAGATGAAATAAGAAAAAATAAATATAGGTAAGAAGATATAGGAATCTACAAAATAGAACATCAAAGATAAACAGATTAAACATGAAATCTTCAAAACATCAACATATGGAAAGAGTTTAAAACAAATATATAAATCTTTTGTCTCTACATGATTCCTCCTAATCCTTGACTCTATCCCTAGCCTGATGGGCATGTGTTTATGTCTTTCATGTTGTTTTATAATGTAACTCCAAGAGGATACTAAAAACATGGAAAAATGAACTGGACACAGTGTCTCCACCTAGAGCACAAATTCCAGACTACTATACACAAATAATTTAAAATTTTGAAAACAGAACCCAACACCTAGAATTTCTTAACCAAATGTACCTGAATTGCCAAACTATTCCCAGCATGCCGGCCACCGCTGATAACAGTGAAAGCAGGAACAGGAATAATGTGGTTGATTTTTCCAGCAAGATTTGCAATATGTCTATAGAGTGGAACCTGGAAGTATGAGAAAAAAATGTTAGTCCTTTTATCACCAATAACAGATCCGAAAATCATCTAGCAGGAAAAGACACCCACCCAATTGCACCCCCTTCACAAAAAAATGATTTCAGGAAAAAAAAAAAATAATAATCTCGATCATTAATAGAGAACCATTAGGAAAGACATACCTCTTTTTCAGCAGCTCCGGCCTTGCAAGCAGCAATTGAAACAGCCAATATAGCATTTGCTCCAAGTTCTCCCTGAATAATGGAAGTAAAGTTCTATGAAAGTGCACCATTATTCAAGTCAAAAATGAGCATTCGATGCTGCAAAAATGCATTGTGATGATCATCTTCATTAGCATATTTTATGTTGTTACTTTAACATGAAAATGCTTGTAATCACACGTACAACACAAATCATCGGTTACTACTTAGCTCCAACAAGTAAATGATTCTAAGATTGAAACCTTCCTTGTACAACTTCCATCTCAAATTCGCCAGTGCATGTGTATAGACAATTTCAGTTAACATGAATATATATCTTCGTAGAAATTAGGAAATTTGTTCTAACCAGCATACTTGCTCGTAATAAGTGGTATATAAAGAACATGAAAACTAACAAATTAACAAGACCATGTAAGAGAATACGAGGGGAAAGTGAAGCAGAATGGTACCTTCATTTCTATTTTATCAAGGTCCATCATAGCTTGATCAATTTGGGACTGCAGAGTTGGATCCATCCCAATCAAGGCTTTGGATATTTTGTCATTGATGTTCCTAACAGCTCTAGTCACACTATTTCCCAGATATACTCCCTTGTCTCCATCGCGTAATTCTACAGCCTCATACCTACAGACGCATCAACACAATAAAGTTGCCAAATATATATATATATATATATATATATATATATATATATATATGTCACATGGTATCTCTTCCAGACTAATGAATTATATCTGTTTTCCCACAAGCCAGATTGTCTGTCTCAGTCGTCTAAATTCTTACACTTCAGAGTTTATAAAGGGCAAGGCATACGCTTACAGATATGAATAAAACCTACAGGCAGGAAACATTGGGGGAAAGACAAAGAAATATAAAAGGGTCAATCCCTTTAGAGTTCCCCCGACATACCAAGACCTGAATTGACAAATCATTTATGGGTTCAAATAACAAACGGCAATCGAGCAAAATTTGTCCAACAAATCGCATTTTCAACCAAAGCAAGTTGTGCAAATAAAAGATTTCACAGAATCCTGACATCACAATGTATGAACAACACAATGAAGCACACATAAACTCATTCAAAAAGGCAAAGCAAGAAAAGGGTTTAAAACGTACATCAGAGAAGAAGGACCGCTAGGAGCCGAAGCACGAAACATCCCTTTATTGGTGAACAAGTCGACTTCAACAGTTGGAATTCCTCTGCTATCAAGAATTTGCCTCGCTTTTATCTTCGTAATCACCGAAGCCACCGATTTCCTCATATGATTCGACTGAATTTCAACAGAGCAGAGATTAAAACAAACAAACAAGAGAGAGAGAGCGTGAGAGAGAGAGAGAGAGAATTACGATGAAGAGAACGGGATCGGGAGTCTTAGCCCTAACGGCGGCATTGACGGCGTCTTCGATCTTGCGAGAGAGCATGTGCTTGTCTAGATACTCTTGCACTGACATTGTCACTTCTCTCTCTGATCAAATCTGATAAACACTAATTTGCGATCTCAGATCGGACCTTGGATGTGTTTGTCGAGAGTGTCGATTAACACTTCTGAGTGAAAGAAATCTCAGCGAGTTTCTTAGGTCTTGTGCCCTAATTTTGGCCGCAATGATTTGAATATTCGTGCCTTAATTCTCCAACATCCACATCTCCACCCCACGCCCGGTACCGAGGCTTCGAGCGTATTTGGTGGGGCTGGGGGACTCGAGCCTCTTTGGTTTACAAAAACGACGTCGTTTATACTGAATAATTTTATGACCTATTTGGTTAATGGTAACATATATGCAAACGAATTTTCACGTGGTAAAATATAAATGAAAAGTCCCTTTTAATAATAAATAGCCTAAAAATAACTCTAAATGAAAATTATTTATATTATTAATGCTATAATTAAAATTTTGCATTAGATTTGATTTTTGAATTATTATTTGTGAAGTTTATTTTTTAAATCTAAATTTAAATATTTTTTAATTTGATCCTAACTATTTATTATTAATTCAATGGTTATTATCATTGCTCAAAAATAGAAAAACATAAAGAAATAAAAAATGTTATCTTCAGAAAAGAATAAAAAAATACTTGACTTCCTTGGCATTGAGGTGAAAAAACAAAAAAAAAAAAAAAGAAAAGACAAAGCGGGGCTTTAAAGATAAGAATAGAAAAATATTTATTTTTATTAATTTAAAGAATTAGAAACATAAAGCTCATAGAAGGTGTTAAATTGAACCAACTTTACCGAAAGTACACGGTCCTTATTCCAGAATTAAATTCCGATATTTTTCTCAAAAAAAAAAAAAAAAGAAAAGAAAAGAAGAAGAAATGCACGAAGAAAGCAGTGCTCAGGATATAAAAAGATAAATACGACCGTTTATTTCCTCTTGTTTGAGAAGAGAGAGAGAGAGAGGAGATTCTTTCCACCGGATAGAGAGAGAATTCTCGCCGGATTTCAGTTCATTGCGAGACTTCGAATAGAGATTAGTTTTCTGATCTTGGGCCATCAACATTCCCGTCTAAAAGATTAATTATCATTTATTCTTTAGGGTTTTGAATGCTTTGATTATTTTGCGCTGCCTCTTCTTTGAATCCAGATTTCAATTCTGAATGCTCCCTGCGCTTCACGGTCAAGGTGAAATTATCAAGACACTTAAGGGTTTGGAAAACCATTGGTAAACTCTCTCTCTCTCTCCCCCCCCTTCCGTATAATTTAACACGTGAAATTTGGATGAGATGCAGGGTTTTTCTTGTTTTCTTTGCCTTTTCTTTTGCATGTGAATAATCTGTTACTGGCTTGGCTTGGATTCCATCTGATATCCAAAATGTGTACAAAATGGATGTTCGGTAGTTGGTTTGGTGTGGTAATGTATCAATCCTCTGTCTTTTGGGGATTTTTTGGCCACATTGGGGCCTCTTTGTTGTAAATTATATATTTATTTTTCAACCCTTCTCCCCATTTGGACTCTAAGGAGATCAGTTGGCAGTAGCATGTATTGAAATTGTTGTCCCAGGGAAACCATGGACTCGCCAAGGCACGTGATGAAGCCCCATTTACTTCTGTTGAAGGATGTTATGCCTCATGAGCTCCTAATGCTTCTCGGCCCAGAAGAAATGTGCACCCCATTTCATTATGCAGATGGTAGCTGGAACTGGTATTTTCTTCTCAATCTCTTTGTTTTCTTTGGTAACATGTTTTGCAATTTGTGCTGTCTGTGTGTGTCTTTGTTAGAACAAAAATATGGATTGAACTTGCTAGCAATAGTTTGCTTCCTTTGCTAACTGAAACCTAATAGGAAGTGTTATAATGTGGATAAATAATAGCTTTAGTCAGCAACTAGCCTAATTACACAATGTGACCCACAAATTATTAATCAAATAACTCCAGGATCTCCATGACTTGAAGGAGGGGGGGATTTGCAGATATGAATTCTGTTTGCATCATATGATCTTACAAGGAGCAAAATATTTACTCAACAAATTATAGCTAGTTAAACATTGATTATTTTGGGTTAAGTTTGTAAACTTCTAAGTATTTAGATTATGATTAGCAAGTTGTCAAGTATTCTCGGTGCAAGTCTAAGTACGGTGACAAATTTAATTTGTAAGGAAAACTATAAGAAGTTGTCCAAGTTGTTTGTGGTTGCCTAAGTTTCATTTACAATGGAATCGCTCCATCGACCCTGCTAGGAGTATACGCATTTCTTATTAAACTAAAGCTAATGGGGAACACCAAATGTAGACAGATCTTATTACTAAGATTATAATCCTCTTCATATTTGATCTGGAACAAATTTCTAAAAATTATTCGAGTGGTTCAAAAAAAAAAAAGGAAAGAGATCTATTAGTTTCTAATTTCTATAATTTCTTAATTTTTAAAGTTTTTAAACTTCCGTTTCCTAATTTTTCTAGTTTTAGTTTCTTAATTTTTCTAATTTCTATATTTTTCTAGTTTTCTAATTTTTATAGTTTCCTAATTTATGGGGTCTGCATTCCCTATAAATACTTATAGTGTTTCATTATTTTTGTATTCATGATTAATAATATTTTTCTTTGAGAGTGATATTTCTCTTTTGAGAGTTTAGGGTTTTCTCTTTTCAAACCCTGTTGCTATTCTTCTATCTCTCCCGTGTTAGGTGGTATCAAAACCAAGGCTTTCCCTTGCGATGGCCAACCAAGTCGGTGAAGCTAGTACCCATTCTGACGTGTTTAGAGAGTTGCAAGTCATAATGGCTGCACTTCAAACTTTGTCTGTTCGAGTGGAGTGGGTAGAATCACGAATGGAGCAGACAGAAACTAAACTGCAGACATCACAATCAAACTAGGGCAATATAAGAGGTGAAGATGGCGTTAGGAGAATCACTCAGGGATCTCACTTCAATCCCATATTACCATAACAATCTCGTAGGGTTCAGACCAATGAGGATGATTCTTCGAACGAGGAGGTTGCTCAGTTTTTTCATCAACCCTAATTCAAGGGCAACTCGTTAATATCGACAAGAAGAGTTTCGATTGAAAGTCGACATCCCTTCATTCAATGGAAATCTAAATATCAAAGATTTCCTAGATTTGATAGCAGTTTTCGAGTTCGTAGAGATACCAGAGAATAAGCAAGTAAAGCTGGTTGCATATCGATTAAAAGGTGGAGCTTCTAAGTGGTGGGAACAAATTCAAATCCAACGAAAGCGTCTGGGAAAACAACCAATAAGGTTTTGGCCAAAAATAAAAAAGATGTTGATGGCCAGATTTCTTCCTCCAGATTATGATCAGTTTTTGTTTTATCAATACCAAACGTTGATGCAGGGGTAAAAATCTGTAGCTGAATATACCACAGATTTCTTACGATTATCAGCATGAAATAATTTGATAAAAACTGAAGGTCAACAAGTGGCGAGATATATTCATGGATTAAAACCTGTAATTTGTGATAAAATCGGCAGTCAAATCATTTTAACTCTCAATGAAACTCAGAATATGGCCCAGAGAGTAGAGTCAATGGGGCTTAGGGGATATTATGAGAACGAAGGTACCCATAAATCCTTAGGTAAAACATCTTGGGTAAGTCCAAGAGTCAGTACATGGTCCAATTCTGAATCCGTGAAGAAAGATATGACAGAGAAGGAGCATGTAAAGGAACTAGCCAACAACAACCCTTATTCAAAGTCGACAGGAGATAAGTGTTACAAGTACAGGCAAGCTGGGCATAAGTCTAACAATTGCCCTCAACATCGTCAAGTTCAAGTTGCCGACTATGGAAGGGAGAATGATGAAAGGTCTGCTGATGAGGAAGAAAGGATTTGATAGTCAGATGGAGAAGACGAAGATATGCAAACCCTAGTGGGTAGAAAAGTGCTGCTGATCTCTAAATGAGAAGATACAAAACAGAATGACCTCTTTCAAAACAGTAGGGGTGATCTTGTTCCATGTGCAGATTCAAATTCATTGCATGGTATGGCGGACTTTGGCTTACCAAAACCATTACAGTTTGCAAATACCATTATTTCATTAGAGGCTGAGATACAGAAGAAAGTGGTGGTGCTTGACACAGGTTGGACTAAAACAAGTTTTTTAAAAAATCTAGAAGATCCGTCATATGAAGTTCTTATATTAATACCTCATAGCATTCACCCTATTGCTATCAAGTGTTACATGTGGTACGGTGGAAGTTTGCAACGTCATAGAATCAATTCACAACATAATTAGAAAGAATGTAGATATTTTTTATTCGGAAGCTGAATATTTCAAGATTGATATAGTAAATAGGAAAGTTTACTATCATTCTAATTCAGACAAGCACGTGGGTGGGGTAGAAGAATTTGGGGTTGACTATGATTATATGATTATAGCAGTTGTTTTGATATTTATCATACTAAACATAAGTTTTTGGGAAAGAAAACTAAAGGAGAGAGTTGAGGATATGGATGCAGACATTGAAAGTATCACTCGAGGGCGAGTTCTTTCAAGAAGGGGTGACTGATGTGGAACAAATTTCTAAAAATTATTTAAGTGGCTCAAAAAAAAGGGAAAGAGATCTATTAGTTTCTAATTTCTATAATTTCCTAATTTTTAAAGTTTTTAAACTTCCCTAGTTTCCTAATTTTTCTAGTTTTAGTTTCTTAATTTTTTTAGTTTCTATATTTCTCTAGTTTCCTAATTTTTATAGTTTCCTAATTTATGGGGTTTGAATTCCCTATAAATACTTATAGTGTTTCATTATTTTTGTATTCATGATTAATAATATATTTTTTTTAGAGTAATATTTCTCTTTTGAGAATATAGGGTTTTCTGTTATCAAACCCTGTTGCTATTCTTCTATCTCTTCCGCATTAATATTTATCTAAGTAGCTAACTCAATTTTGTTCTTTCAAGTCTAAACTTGTTTAACACATAATTCTATCGAAAGGATTCTGAAAACTTGTTAGGAATATATACAGACACATTGGCTCCATTATAGTGACAAACCGTATTTGACTTTGCCAGAAATATTTTTCTTCCCGATAACACTAAAGTGGTGACAAATTTAGCATTGAGATCATCGTCTTCTTAGTATTTTACTCAGTTTGCAATCTGCTTAATCTCATCTATGCAAGCACAAGTTTGTTAACCAAGATGCTTCTATCAGAAAGGATCTTGAAGGCTTTGCCATGAGTATTCAAAGGCTTGTAGGTGTAGTTTAGGGTGACAAACTTGAACCGATTTTTCTGAATCATTTGATTTTTTAGGGTTTAATGCTCTATGACATTCTTTTGATGGTGTGAAGAAGTATTTCTCATTTGTTTCTTGTATCAATTTGCATGGATCCACAGTTCATCTCTGTTACTACTGGGCTTTGAATGCTGTTTAGTTTGAAAGAAGGAAAGCATATCAAAAAGTATGAAAGGACTTTGTTTTCTTGGGATGCTGTTTTAGTGGTTCTTTATATATATATATATATATATATATATATATATATATATATATATATGAATTACAAATGCCAAGTTGTTTTAAGAATACCTTATTTTTGAAGTTAAGGCTCTCTCAGATACAAATGAATTTTCTCTTACACTCATTATTTAGGTCTAAATTAATGAGTGTAAGGTATTAGAACTAATCTGGGAACTTCATGTCTAGGAGTGCATGCATATTATGATTTGATTTGATGCAATAATGTTGAAATTGATATTTTACTGGAGGAAAGCATGCCATGCAGGGAGGTGCTTGCTCTGTATACATAATAAGGCAGCATGGGGCAAATTTTTGCATTTTGGGTTTGGTAGCTTTGCTGTTTGCTTCAAAAATTTTCACAAAATTATACTTCAGAAGTATTGTACATTTCCATTAAAGCATTGCATTATGTTGACAGTCCTTTATATTAGGGGGACTTTGGTCCGCCATAGTAGTTCTTTTTTTTTTCCCCTCCTTTTCACATATGCAAAATTTTATTTTGGGAGTATTATTAACACTTAAATACAAGTATATGTGACATAGGAAATGTTATTCTTGCTATTTCATAGGACTATTATATTTAGGCAACCAGACAATACAAAGGTGCATATGTCAAACTAGTTTATCAATGTAGATTTACAAAGTCCATCAGCATTGTGTTCTAACATGAAAGACCATGACAAGCACTTCTCACATGACATTTATTTGCCTCCACATAAAATGTGATTAAATTTTTACCATGCTTGCATCGAAAATGAAATTCTTACATTCGGCTCAAGTCATGCATATAACAAAATGTTAATGTTAGAGAGAGTCCTAACCTTTTTTTTTTTTTTTTTTTTTTTTTTATCAAGTACTTTTTTTCCTTTCTTATTGGCTTTTTTACTCCTATTGCAACATGGCATTTAATATTTTAAAAAAATTTATTGAACCCATTTTTTACCTTATAATATGTCTTTTTGATATGCTTTCCTTGTTTCATAGAACATGAATACTTGAACTTTACTTAGTTTGATCCTTCAATATTTTCCTTATGTAATTTATATATTTATTTGAAATCAAGATTTTAAATTTTCAATTCTGCTAAAGTCATCTATTTTGTGCCATGCAATTTTTATCTTCGATTCACTTTTGAAAAGGGCAAAAAAAAAAATGATGGAAATTAGTGAAAGCTAGCACAAAATCTTTGATTAAATTATGAAACCCTTTGTAAATACTCTTTTGTTTGCCAAACTATTTTGTTTATATTCTAAAGGCCACCAAAATTTAAGTGTCATCCTTCCTGTTTTTGAATATTTCTATCCATTTAATCTTTTAATTTCCACTATTAATTTTATTAAAAGAATCGTAAGTTTATTTTATCCATCCTGCGCATTTGATATTTTAAAAGAATCTTTGTTTAAATTTTTTGGAATATTCTCTCTTTATTTGATATTTTAATTATTTTGCTCCCACTTAAAAAAAAAATAGTTTAAAGTTTTCCAAAATCGTTTCCTTTTCACTCAATTACATCGATTTGATTTAAAAAGTCGAGAAACTTGGTTGCAATGTACATTATTGATACCAAATAGAAGTTCAAGTATTCATGAAGATATTCGAAGTCAAGATGATGGATTTTGGGTCCTTTCAAAAATTGATTGAGAAACACAAATGGAAATAATTTCTTGTATATATCATCAATATGATGCCATCGACCAAAATGGTGTTTGTGTGGTGGGAAGGACATTTCATTCCTTAACTGTTTGCTCAGGTTCAAGCCTTCATAGGAACGGAAAAAACACTCTCGGGAGATCTCCTCTAACGGACTCTATCCGTATTAGTTGGATCGAAACTCCGGATACCGGATTGTAATATATCAAAAAAAATATGATGCCATAGAACTTTTGAACTCTTAAAAATTCAATTGAAACGGAAGAGGGTTTGTTCAAGTTGATTCACCCTAAGCAAAGCCTATCTGCTTGGATGCTCCAAAGTTGAAAAGTCCTTTCTTCGTGAGGTTATTCGGTCAACAAATTTATTCTTGCATAAAAGAATATTGAGCAGCTTGCAATTTAAAAATACTTGGGTGACAATGATCTTAATCCTAAATTTTATGCATCTTAAGAGTCACTAGGGACGGATATTTCTTGCAAAGTCAATTAAAGGTTGGCACTCTAAATGGAACTTTTGATCATATTTCCGAGGACAAGTATTTAGAATTCTTTTCATGGCTTCATACGTTTGATAAGTTTGGACTTCTATGAATAATTTTGAGTTGGTTACTAAGCTAAATATAAAGAAGGATATGATCTTAATAGTAAAGTCTATGCACCATGGTGTTCCCCATAATGCTTTATTTATTAAGAGAATGCTACTCCTAGTAATGTCAACTGGGGTTTTACTACTAAAGAAGGATATGATCTTGAAAGTTCACATAAGTTTTCCTACAAGGTAGATTGAAATTGCTCCAACAGGCCCAAAATGATCAAGAAGGCAATTCAAAGCTTAAATTCTTGTGTTCATTCTTTTTTCTATTTATTTTTGGGCCAATTGAATTCTTGTATCCAAATGTAATTTAATAATACAAGGGTGGTGAGGTAGTTCAGCAAGCTTTTGCTTCTATTAAGGTTGGTGATTTACAAATAAAGGAGACATCTTAATTGTATTACTCAAATTATCTTTGAATATATTTAAATCTCTATATAACCAAAAAAAAAAAAAAACCTTTTTGCTTAAATTCAGAAATTGGAAAGATTTGAAGAGATATTGGCATACCATGGGCACCGGATTGAGAATAAAAAATAAAATCTTATACATTGCCTTAAAAATTTTGAAAGAAAAATATTAGAAAGATTTGAAAATGAGCACTAAATATACTTGCTTCTTATCACCCCAAATATTCTACAACATGGACGTGGATCCACTTGGGTCATGTTTGGTAGGAGCGGAAACGGGGTGAAAGATTACCATACTTTCTCTATATTTGATGTCCATACCTTTGAGCCCCTAAATTTTCATGGTAGGTACCCTTTACCTCAAAAGTGATTGTAAATGTTACTTTAATGGAGTTGGGTAACACAATGCGAAAGGAATTAAAAATATAAAAATAAATACGCTTATGGAGAAATTTTAATTAAATTTATTTTTTAGAAGGAGAAAATTTTAAAAAAAAATCATTAAATTTATAAAGAGAAAGTTTAAAATAATTTAATTTTTTTAGAGAGAAAAAAATTAATATGTTAGTTTTCTAGAGAGAACTAAAAATAAATGTGTTTGGAGAGAGAAAACGTGAATTAATTTTTTTAGAGAGAAAAATTATTGTATTTAGTTTTAGAAAGAGAAAAATTAAAAAACAATGAATTTAGAGAGAAAAATATGAATTAAGTTATTTTTTTAGAAAATTAATGTGTTTATTTTTGAGAAAAAAACTAATTTTAGTTTTTTTTTAAAGAAAAAAAAAAGAGAAAGAGGAAGCTTCATCAATAAATTTTAAAAAATAAAAAAGAACCAAATTAATTTTACTATATAATATTTTTTTCCTCTAACTTTTTACTCGGATATCAAATAGTACTTTTGTTCAATCGGTAAAAAGAAATATTATAAAAAAAATATTTATTTCTTAAAATAGTATCCTTATTATTTTTTTCTCTCTCTGGTACTAAACATGACCTCAAAAAACTTAAATCCTCCATCATTTAATCAATACATGGGGAGGAACGTCAAGATCAACAAAGGATATTTATCTACTATGAAGGGATCAAATTCCTGCAGAGATATATGTGTGCTCTACACCCCATGACATATATTTCATTAATGATGACAAACTTTTATACTATGATAACAATTCTTTTAGGGTAGAGAGAGAGAGAGAGAGAGAGGAAGGAATGGAAACAACACATGCAAGGGAACCAGAGAGCTTGACGAAGGAGAAGGACCATCTATAGAGGAGCACAAAGAAGCGAAGGCAGGAGAAGAAGGGAATGTAGGGAGAGAAGAATCTCCTTCAAGGACATGTTGTTGGGAAAGGACCCAAAGGAGGCCGGACCCGGAGGGCCTAGGGGACATTAACATAAACGAAGAATAGGAGTTGCTGGAGGGTGTTGAGTCTGAAACAAGTGCTAGTCTAAGCAGCATACTAGAAGTCCTAGTACCTAATGAAGTTTTAACAGACTTATGGAAGCTGTGGAAGCAAACTATAATCATAAAATTGTTGGGTAAGGATATAGGGTATCACTTAATGCTAACCAAAGTAACCCATATGTGGAGGTTGGAAGGGAACCTGGAGCTCCTGGACTTTGGGGAGAGTTATTTTCTTGTGAAATTCCCTAGCAAGCAAGACTACTACCATGTGTTAACGGACGATCCCTGGCTCATTCATCACCACTACCTTATGGTGAGGAAGTGGAAGCCCTGGTTCACACCTGAGGAGGAAACAATAAAATCTACGATAGTCTGGGTAAGACTTCCTCATTTACCCATTAAATTCTCCAACGAGAACATTCTGTTGGAGATTGGTAAAGCTATCGAAAGACCAATAAAGGTGGATATGAACATAGCAAATGCTTTTAGAGGAAGATATGTCAGGGTATGTGTGGAGACTAATCTCGAGAAGGCTTTGCTTTCAAGAATCAAAATTAGGAAATGAGTGCAATGAGTCAAATATGAGGGTTACATACCATATGTTTTGGATGCGGTAAAGTGGGTCACAAAATCGAAGAGTATAAACAACAGAGGTCAAGTGATGCGGAAAAACATGTAGTCACAAGCAGGGAAGGGGGAAGGAAAACACTAGTCATGGAGACCTAAACACGGCAGAGGCCACATGGAGAAGGAGGATGGTCTCGGTCCTTCGATGATAGTTCATAGGAAACATAAAGCAAACAAAAATGAAAATTTTAGAAACAAGGGAAGGAAAGAGAACACTCACCAGAACCACTTATTCCATTTGGTGGAAGTCAACGATACATTAGTAGAAGCGAACACTGAGTCTGATGAGGAAGGTTGCTTCACCAGTCCTTGGATAGATCAACTATCAAACTTTCAGAGGGGAGGTACAAAACTAATGGGAAAAGGGTCAAAGAATGCAAGGTATGGGAAAACAGGGTTGAGAGACGAAAGAGGAAAGGGAATGAAACTTTCTGAGATCCCTATCTTAGATGGGGCAGCTGACGTGTGTGGAGTAGAGGAGGATCGTGCAAAATGACCAGGCCTTTTATGGGGGAAAAAGGAGTGATGACGTGAGAGTGGGCCGAAATGCTGGTGAGATTAGTAAAAACATAGAGTTAACTCATTTCAATTTGGTAGATGGGCCTGAGTCTAAAGATAATTTAATAGCCCATTAGGGGGGGGAAAAATTATGTTTTTTTTTTTTGGTGGTTTAGGGTAGGGGGGCTCTTTTAATTTTTTTGATCAGGGAGTAGGGCCCATGTCTCACATAATTTCAAAGGCTACAACTAGTAACAGGAAAACAGGAGAGCCCAAGCTTGGAGAAGAAATATATATGGACTGTGAAGCTGATGAAAACAATAAGGTTGACAGGAAGGAAGAAGAGAGGGAGGGGGATGACATGGAGGTCTAATTGAGGTTCTCCTTCTTGCCTTTATCTCTAGTTTAATGGGAATCAAAGCTATAGTTTGGAACTATAAGGCAATTGGAAGTAATAGCTCCAGACGTGCTTGCGGGGAGACGATAAAAAAGGAGTCCTAGAGATTATCTGCTATCTTGAAACAAAAGCTAGAAGTAATAAGTTTCCTAAGCTTATGAAGAAGGGAGGGTTGGAGGCAGAGTTCATGGTTCCTGCAGTGGGCATTAGGGTTGGGTTGTGGCTTTCATGGAATTCGAATAAAGTGAATGTAAAGGTGGTTCAGTATACAAATTAGTTAATTCATTGTCATATAGCTGATAGTACTACAGGCTAGCACTTGACTTTTGTTTATTGGTGTTGTAGAGACCTCATTATATTAGCAGGCAACATGAGTCGCCCTTGGATAGTAATGGGTGATTTTAATGACATAGTTGTGTCTAATGTAACAAGTAAAGATGTCAAAGGTTCAGGAGGTGGTAGGAGGCGTGCAATCCGATGGACACTAATGCGGGGGGGCTCAATGTTCACTTGGGTCCAGAAAGTTCAAGGCAGTGTAGGGTTCATCAAAAGGTTGATAGAGTTCTCTGTAACTTAGATGCCAGGTTGACGTTTCCAGAAATGAAAGTTATGAACCTAACTAGATTACATGGGGATTATTGTCCAATGAGTTTTAGCATTAGTTTGTCCCACCCCCTAACAAAGGTAAAAGGCCTTTTAGGTTTGAAGCTGCTTAGCTTACACACCCAAATTTTAGTGAAGCTTTTGAAGCTGTTTGGTTTGATGCGGAGGGTCCTCTTGAACATGCGGTTAAGGTTACCGTTGAGGAGATTAGGGCCTAGAATAAGTTAGTGTTTGGAAATATTTTTTATAGGAAAAAGGAGTTGAAGGCGAGACTCGGAGGCATTCAAAGATCCCCGTATTATAATTGATCAACTTTCTTACAAGAGCTACAAAGGAATTTGTTAAAAGACTATCATGCAGCCCTAAAGCAAGAGGAGGAGATTCATTGGTTTCAAAAATCAAGGATCAACGGGTTTGTGAATGGTGATCATACATGTAACTACCAAGGTGAGGAGAAACTCAAATAGGATTGCTGCTCTCAAGATTAGGGGAACATGGTGTTCAGATCAGGAAGAATTAAGAAAGCATGCAATAGATTACATCTCCAATTTGTTCGCATGCAAGGAAGTGAAAGAGCGGTGACAACTAGGAAAGACTTTGCAGATGATTTAACGAGGAAAAAGTCCGAGTGGCTATCTTTCCCATGAAAGGTTTAAAAGCTCTGGACCCGAAGGCATTTAACCAATTTTCTACCAAAAATACTGGTTTACTATTAAGGAAAAGGTTTGCCATTTTGTAAATAAAGCATTGTTGGACTGCTACTTCTATCCAAAGATGGCTAAAGTTCACATGATTCTTATTCCCAAGATAAACAACCTTGAGGAAGTCTCTGACTTTAAGCCCATCAATTTGGTGTACACTTCTTACAAGATTTTTAGCAAGTGCATTATTGCTAGATTAAGACATATCCTCCAAGACCTGATTGGCTTTCATCATAATATCTTCTTGCTAAGTCGAGGCACTCTATAGAATATAGTAGTGTTACAAGAAGTGGTCCACTCCATTAGGCTATTAAAAAAACAAAATCCACTCAATGATCCTTAAGATAGATTAAGAAAAGCGTATAATAATGTAAATTGGAAATATTTAGCAAAAATATTGTTGGAGATAAATGTTCCTAAGAGGTTGATCAAGTTTATTATGTTTACGATCGCTAATGGTGACACCTCCATCATTTAGAATGGGAAGGCTCCACCATTTAAAGCTGGTTAGGGGTTAAGACAAGGTGATTCCCTTTCTCCTTATCTTTTTCTGCTGGTGATGGAAAGGGTTGCTTGCATGATGCAGGAGAAAGTGTGGAAGAGAGTTTGGAAGGCTGTCAAAACCTCTAAGAAGGGACATAACATTTCGCCGGCGATTTGATTCTCTTTGCTAAAGCGGAGTACTTGAATCTCAGCAATATTTTGAGCTATTTAAAGGAATTTTCATAGGAAAGTGGGCTATAGATTAATCGGAGCAAATTGAAATTGTGGATCTCACTGAAAGCTCCTAGGCATGTCAAAGACTCCCTTGCAGCGTGCTGTAAATTTACCCTCACGAAGGACTTAGAGTTTACTTGGGAGTTCCTACCATCCATGGTAAAGTGAACAAGAACTTCTACAATAATGTGATAGAGAAAGTGCAAAATAAGCTCAGCAATTGGAAAGCTAAGCCCCTTAGCACTACAGGGATGAAAAATTTGACTTAGTCAGTTACAACTGTCATTCTTCTCTACACTATACAATCAGCTAGAGGTGTCAACGGTTCGGTTCGATTCGGTTCGGTTTAATGATCAAACTGAGCCAAACCGAAAACCAAAATTTTAAAAAAAATTAAACCGAAAACCGAACCGAAAAAATTCAATTCCATTCGGTTTGGTTTAGTTTAAACTGAATTTTTTTTCATTTGCCACTAATTTTTTTTTTTTAGGTATAAGAAGATGTCATTTACCACTGATGTATAGAAAGTATATGGGTTTCTTTTTCTTTTATTCAAATATAATAATTTTAGAACTATATAGAGTTTAGCTTTAAAGATAGTTTTAAATTAGTTTAAATTTTAAAATAATATTTTTTTATTTAAACCATATCAAGAATAATTTTGAAGAAAAATATTTTTATGAATAATATTTTTTTAAAATAATATAATTTAATCCGTCACTTGGATTTTACAAAAATACAAAAAAAGTAATTAAATTAGATTTTTAATATAAAAAGTAATTAAAATAATATGAGTTCAGTTCTAACCGAATCCAATCGTTTTAAAAAAACCAAATCAAAATAATTTCAATTTAATTCGGTTTGAACTGAATTTTTTTTTTTTAAAAAAAAAGAACCAAACCAAAAATTTCGGTTTGATTCGATTCGGATTATCGGTTTAACCCGAACCACTTGCACCCCTATAATCAGTCTAGCTTTCGAAGAGTACTTGTAAAAAATTAGATAAATTAAACAATGATTTCTTATGGGAAAGTCAAGCGGAGAAGTGGAAGATTCACTTGGTAAAGTGGAATAAGATTTGTGAGCGAAAGAAAGAGGGTGGGTTTGGCATAAGATGCATGCGAGATTGCAATATTGCACTAATGGCCAAGCTAGGTTGGAGACTTATGAAAGAAGGGGATGCGCTGTGGAATAGAATTATGTAGCATAAATATTTTAAAGGAAACAATCTCTTAGAGCACTAGAGAAAAGGGAATACCTCCACTGTTTGAAAAGGTATTTGTAAAGGTTGGGACTGCCTTATAAAGGGCTTGAAGTAGAAAATTGGCAATGGAAACTCTAGTAGCTTCTAGCATCATAGATGGGTTAGAGAAAAGGAGTTAGCTACCAAAGTAACCATTCCCCAAGAGTGTTGCAATAGGAGTATCAAGGTTAGTCACTTTAAGGATGCAGAGGGTATTTGGAAGGTGGACGAGCTCCTAGCGGTCCTTCCTAGAGAGAAAGTGGAAGAAATCAAAGCATTGATGATACCTAGAGATAGAAACAAGAGAGACTCTATGTTTTGAAAAGAAAGGGTTGATGGTGAGTTCTTGGTCACCTCCGCCTACTGTTTACAAAGAAGGGATGCCATGGATTAGTATGTAGTTGAGACGGATTGGAGGTGGGTGTGGAGTAGAAGGTGTCCAGGGAGGGTGAAGGTTTTCCTTTGGTTAGCTATTAGGGGAAAATCTTAACTAATGGTGAGTTAAAGAAGAGACGCATTTTAGAAGATAAGACTTTTCATTTATAATAAGGAGGAGGAAATAGTTGAGCATGCCCTTAGAGATTATAGTTACGCTAAAATCATTGGTACAGCTTGATTAAGGGAATTGATGAGCGAAGAAGCTTTTGGGAAGACAATGCTTTAGAGTGGCTAAAGAAAGGAGTTGAGAGGAAGGACAAGTTAAATGTAAAGGAGGAATACATGTCCTTTTTTCTTACTGCTTGGCATATATGGAAGAATATATGCTGCTTAGTCCATCAGAAGAAGCCGGAGCCGCCTATCCTTATCATTAACAAGGTGATGAGCATGATTAAGAGTGAGGGAATATATATAAAATATTCCGTTTATATATATAAAAAATTTTTTAATTGTATTGATTTTCGATTTTTGGGGTTTTTAAATTGAAATTTTTAGCATATTTAAAGTATCCGTATTTTCGATTTGCAGTTTATCTTATTTTGTTAAAAAATTTGAAACCTTGAAAAATAAAGTGAGTATAAAAATATATATATATGAATATTTATATATTTATTAATTTATTTATTTACTCATTTGTTTATTTATAAATTTATTTTATAATAGTAGTAGTAGTAATAATAATAATAATAATAATAATAATAATAATAATAATAATAATAATAATGGGGATTAGGGATTAGAAAACCCAATGCTCTCCTGATTCGACTCTTCTAACTACGTCTACTTCCTTCACCCAACTCTCCCTCTCCGCCACCTACCCCCGCCGTGTCAACCTCCGTTGCCCCCCCCTTTCCGCACCACCCACAACCACACACTCTTTCTCACTCACTCGCTGTCTCAACTCTCTCCCTTTCGCGATCTCTCTCGCCCTCAACCGCATCTTCTCCAACGCACCGCCACCATGAGCCTTACCCTCCTCCGCCTATCAACCACCAACACACCCCTCTCTCACTCTCTAGCTCCCCCTGTCTCTCTCTCTCTACTCTTTCTCTACAAACCTTAATATAAAACTATTTCTTTTTAAAAACTCTACCTCTCGCTAGTTCTCTCCCTCTCTATCTTTCCCTCTCTAATTCCCATTCTAATTTCCCTCTCTTTCGCGATCCTGTATTGCCCTTTGTAAAGTATGCTTACCATCTCACTCTCACTTCTTCCTCGCGCGAGGGTCCCTTGCCCGTTCGCGCGATGCTCCTTGCCAACAACACGCTTACGCAACCCTCACGAAGTCCCAAACCGTTAATCGACCCTTGAAAGCCCTAGACCGCAACTTGCGATTTCATTCCTTTCAAAATTTTTTATTTTGACAAGTATCTTTTCAAGGGTTTGATTTCCTACGGTAATTTAGACTAACTGATGGAGTTTGCTTCAAATTTCAAAACTGTTAAGTCTTGGACTGAACGAAGTGTATTCGGAAGTTAGGGTTGTGAACTGCGAAAACCCTAGGTGAGGAGATTTCTGTTATATTCGATAAATTGAATGAATTTAGGGTTGAATCTAAAGTGAAAAGTTCTGTATGTGTTTAGAATGTAAGTGGAATACAAATAGAATACGATTTCTGAAATGTTTATATGTGATTATGAAGGTTAAGTATAGAATGTTACAGAAATTAGATTGTCTGATACGAAAGAAGCATCTTAAAGGATAATGGGATCGAGTTGAGTTGATTTTGAATGATTTCCTTTAGATTTAATTTGAAATATGCATGAAAGTATTAAGGTTTTGGGGTTGGAATGAAATGAGCCATAAAATGAAGGATATTGTACATTTCATGTCTTCTTAGGTTATATTAAGTTGTTAAATTTGCATAATGGTATATATATGAAGAATAGATTAAAAGTTGTGGTTATAGTTTAAGAACTGTCGTAGTATTTTACATTATAAGTCGTCATGTATATAGGTAAGTCAAATACAATCTCTATATTATAAAAATATGTTTCAATACCTTTAAAATGAGATATGGTTTGAAAAAATCGGATGAGAATTGAAAAGTGTATGAATTTTCAAAGATTTTTTCTAACTTATAGGGAATTTATGTATTTAGATTTGTTTTTGATTTTGAACGATTTTAGGTTTGAATTTAGTTTGATTTTGATTTGGTTATTTACTTATAAATGGAATGAAAATTGATGACATTGGAGTTTATTCATAAATTGGAGAATTAAGGTTTGTATAAACTTAGGAAAAATGATAAACCCTAAGAATAATTGGAAATTTGATGATTATTGTGATAATTTGATTAGGTTGATCTTGTTGGAGACTCGAGAAAATTCGGATTTATTTTGGAAATAGGGAGTGATTACCCTCCCTGGCATGTGAGTGAGACCCTAATCTCTTGCATGAAATAGTGAAAATCTGATTTTACCGTGTTTTTAAACAAAACATGCTTTGATATGCATTGATTCGATGTGTGATATTAAATCTCAAATTTGTTTTCTGATTATTGGAGTGTCTTAAACTTATATTTTCCATGACTATGCATCCATGTTTGAAATGAAACAAAATTATACCATTACTTGAAAATTGGATAAGTTTCATTTTTTACCGTTACATTGGTATACTGATTTCAAATGATTTGATGAATGTATTGACACATGGATTTGAAATGTTTTAAGATCTATGAGGGCACTGGGATGCCCACTTATAATGATATGATTCTTACCTGTGGGACGTTGTGCCCTTGTGATACTATAATGATGACATTGATGATTCCGTAACTACGAAGGGCGTTTGTAGAGGCACGGGTTGCCTGGATACGCTTTGGCCAGAGGTATCCGCAAACGTCGTGATTATGATATGTATGGGCCCGGTTGAACCATGTATTGGGGAGGTCACAACGCATGGAGGTTCTAGCCGGGAGTCGTTTGTCCAACATGGTTTAGATGTTACTATGGAAGAAAAGAAACCAAAGGGGAGGTCCGTCGGAATAGACGGATATGAACAACGGGAGTTGCTTGTGCGTACTAACGTCGGGGAGAGCAACTTTTTTAAAGATTAAGTATGTATTTTCAAAAAAACTTCTATAAGTAAATTGTCATATTTGACTTTGGAAGAAAAATTTTTGTTAAAAGCGCTATGATATACTTGATTTTTAAATGGATGCATATATGCATGATATCGTGTGAATGATTAAATGAGTTCATTTTAGCGAACGTATCATGATTTACTGCAAAAATTTGATCTAACGAATATGGATGAAACTTTTAAAGATGAAGATTTAGCTCTAATGTTGTTGGGATCCATTCCTGACAAATTTGAATAACTTGAAACTACTCTTCTTCATGGGAAAGCTATTATTTCTCTTAGTGAAGTAACTGCTTCTTTGTACAGTTATGAACTAAGAAAGAAAGAAAAGCAAGAAAACTTAAGTGAAGAAGCAGAAGTCTTAGTTGTCAGAGGGCGTTCATAGAGTCAGAATAAATGGATAAAAGGGGGATCAAAGTCAAGGTCCAAACTAAAAAAAGATGAATGCATCTTTTGTCCTGAAAAAGGACACTTGAAGAAAGATTGTCCGAAGTTGGAAAAAAAAAAAGCAAACCCGACAAAGGAAAGACTGTCACAGATTCAATTGTAGCTGAATATGAGGATACAGACTAAGACCTCACACTTGCTGTTGCATCATTAATTAATCGTTTTAGTATGTGATTATTGGATTTAACTTGTAGCCATCATATGTCCTCTAATCGAGAATGGTTTTTTGATTTTAAAGAACAAAAAGATGAAGTGATCTACACAGCAAATAATGTCCCTCTCAGCACATATGAGATTGGTTCAATTTGTTTGAGAAGTCAAGATGGATCAATTAGAATCTTAACAGGTGTTCGATATGTATCAAATTTGATGAAAAATATCATTTTTATTAGATCTTTAAAATCAAAAGGTTTCGATTTGAAGGTGAAAGATGGTGTAACGAAGATCATCTCTGGTGCACTTACATGTTAAAGGAGTACGGAAAAACAATAACGTGTATTATTTGATAGATAGTACAGTTGATGAAACAACGACAACAGTAGTAGCTTCTACTAATGATCAGGAGATAGAAGCAACCAGATTATGGCAACGCATGGTGCTTGCTGGGGAAAAATTCTTGAAATTTCAGATAGATCAAGAATTGTTGAAAGAAGTTCATGTTTGCAAATCAGATATTTGTGAGCGTTACATCAAAGGGAAGCAAATGACAGTGAAATTTAGCGCAAGAATCCATAATACTAAGGGTACACTCAGATGGGACTCCCAAATAGGTAGAGTTTGAAAGAAACAGAATTATCCCTGTAGATGAAGAAATTGATGGTGACTCTCCTGTGGTAGAAAAAAAAGTCAGAAATAGATGAGATTCAGACTCACGAACCTCCACAGTAACATGAATCAATTGCACGAAAAAAGGAAAGGAGGACCATTACACCACCAGCTTGTTATGGTCACTTCCGCATCAGCAATTGAAAATTAAAAATTGTAAACACTACCAAATTGTATGAGAGAGTTATAAGGATTTTTTTATCGAGTTGGAAATTTGTTGGATGTGGCCGGGGAAAAAAAAGTGAGGGGATTCCCACATCAGGAATCCATAGAGGGTGAGAGGGTCCTTAGGCTATAAAAAGGGCCCCCCTTTAGTTCATGAAACTCATCCCAGAGTTGTCATCTCATCTCTTTAGGGCAATTTCTCCTTTCTCTCTTTTGTAATATTTCAGAGATATTAGTGAAATATTATTTGAGTAGTGTCTGAAGACGTAAGCATATTTGACCAAACCTTATTATATTCTGGTGTTCTTTATTTTTGTTATTTAATAACTTTTGTTGAGTATAATTGTAATAATATATTGTGCTATTAAATTATTCATTCGAGGAATTTATCTTAGAGTAATTTTTTAATACAATCGTTCATACTCTATTTATATCCAACCTTCCGCAACACTACCAATTGTTTTCCTTTTAGAAGATTTTCTAATTTCAGCATTGTTTCTAAAATCTTTTGCCTCTTTATGTGGTTTCTTCAACAACTCTAATTTCTTTTATTAAAAATTTCTAAATGCTATACTATTTAAAACATAGTCTAAAAAAATTCCTTCTTTATTTTTTTATCAAATTTATCTAGAATGTTTAAATTGTTTTTCAAAATATAACATACGCAATAAAATATATGAAACTAAGATAAACTAGGTTTTCATGTTTAAAAATTTCATAGGAGATTTCTTAGTCATAGTTCTAAGATAAATTCTATTAACTATATAGCATGCCATGGAAATGATTTTGACTAAGAAACATTTTCCTGCATCACTGTCTACACACTATTTTCTTTTGATTTTTTATCTCATGTTCTTACACAATAAACTAGAACATTATTTGTTTTTAGAAATCCAAACAAATTTAAATTCTCTAGAAAACAAATTTGTACCTATATTGCATTTATCTTAATACTCACTAAAGTTGTTTAATCTTGAAAAGTAAAATTTTACAATATGACCATATTTATGACAATAATAATATGAAAAATTATTGTTTATTTTCTAAAAATTATTCAAATATCTATATTTTATACGTGAAAAATCAAATTTTTTATATTTAGAAGGATTCCTGAATTTTTGTAAAAATGACTAGGTATATGTCTTCTTCTACCCCTAAAAGCAATGTCTCTATGATCACTGCTTCTATATCTGATTTCTGCAATCTAAAATTTTCTTTTTCTATTTTCTGTTTCACTTACAAACACTGTTTTATTTGATTGTAATCCAGACCTATTTTCAAATTTATACCCTAAACCATTTTTAGAAAAGTCATGTCTTTGAATTGCAAAATTCTAGTTAATTTTTCATCATTTTCATTGAGTTTTGATATGTATTTTTAATGGACATGAACAAATTTTCTACCCTAATTTTTAGCAGACATACTTCATTTTTCATAACAGAATTTTTTAATATTACAGTTTCATTTTCAAATCTTAAGACTCTCAATTCAGAATTTACAACATAATTTTTATTTTTTAGAGTTTCATTTTTAGACCTTAAGATTGTTAGTTCAGAATCTGTAGCAAAATTTATAGATTTCAAAACATCATTTTTAGGTTTTAAACCATCATTTTCAGATTTTAAAAAATCATTCAAAATATTGTTTGTATATTTCAGAAGTTCTTTTTCATATTTTAAATCTAGTATTTTGCATCTGAACTCTGAAATCAATTTTAGAATATCATTAGCATCAGAAATGAAATCCACACAGCATTTATAGTTAGATTTCACCTGAGTGTTTGCCATTAAACAACATTAGCTTCATCAGGACTTTCTAACTTTTTTGAGTCTAATTTTGAATTTGATTCATCAAGATCACTCAATGTTGCCATCTTTGACTTTCCCTTTTCTGGAATTTTTGCAGCTTCTTTAAAAAGATTGGACATTCATTTTTTATATGTCCAGATTTCTTATATTCGTAGCATATTAGTTTCTCCATTTGTTCTTTTTCTTTACTGATTTTTTCTACACAACCTTAGGTTTTCGACAATTGTTAGTTTTTTGAAATTTAGAGAATTTTTTCTCTCTTTTTCTGAAAACACGAGCTAGTTTCTTGATAAGAATATTCATTTCTTCATCCTTGTTCTTTCATCATCAGATTCTTCATCTTCTTTGGCTACAAAGAATATTTACTTTCTTTTTCCTTCATCTTTAGCACCATGAAACACATCAGCCTCGTAGGACATCAGTTTTCCTCTTAATTCATTCAAGGATAGCTTGATAAGTCATGAGCTTTTTTGATTGTTGTCTTCTTTGCATCCCATCTTCTAGGGAGTATTTTTAGAATTTTTATGACAAGATCAGTATTTGAAAAAGTTTTTTCAAGATAGTCCAATTCATTTGTAATGGTAGTGAATCGATTGAAAACATCCTTAATCATTTCTCCAAACTGAAATTTGAACAACTTATATTCCTACAGAAGAATGTTAATCTTTATTTCTTTTATAGTATTGGTTCCTTCATGTGTTATACATAATTTATCTCATATGGCTTTTGTTGTAACACAAGAAAAAACAAGATTAAATTCTGTGAGAGAAATGACACATAAAAGTAAATGTTTTGCCCTAAAGTTTAGGTAGGGTGGGTGGTACCGTTCAGATTGCGGCCAATCTTCCTAACCGCGCGCGGGCCGGGCTTAGAGCGCGTGAAACTCATCACTAACTCGTAAGGGTATTTAGACCATAGCATATTAAATAAAAGTGTCGCTTTCTCTGTTATCACACAGCTGCCGAGATCTTTCTCTTATCTTCCTCTATTATAATTGGAGGTTTAATATCCAAATTTTCAAAGAAAATAAATTATCAAATTTTATAATTTGTGTATCGGCTAAAAGTAATCTATGAAACCATTAGATTTTTTTCTCAAAAGTTACACTTTTGTGGAGTCGAGTACTGACTTTGATAGCATTTGTTGGTCTCTATGTAAACAAAAAGGGATGTTGAATTAGTTGTTTTCAAATTCTAGATTTTACTTCACTTAAAATCTTAATTAAGCCTATAACCAAATTATATGAAATATGTAAATATAAGTGCATAAATTAAAGAGTAAGTATAGAGAGATTAAACCTAATGTATAGTAATTCGGTTTTATGTCTATACTTTTCCAACTCAAGAAGTCAAAATCCAGCAATAGTTAGTTTTCACTATACACAAAGAGTTACAAATGTGAGTACAATTTTCATTTGTTAACGATATGAACCTTTCCTTCTTACAGATACCTTAGTCCAATAAAGAAATGGTTTTAACTGTTATCCAATTAACCTATCTACCCACAAAAGTGTTCGTAACACTTTCCCTAAGCTTACTGAAATTTTACAGCACAAACAAACACAAAACGTCACAGAAGCTCTAGTAGACAGATTCATAGGCTGTTCAAGTAGCCTACTTCCAGATCTAATATCTCACTCTCAAAATATCAAAATTGCTCTGTAAAATATGCTGAATATTCTATGTATATTGCATTTTTAATGCCAAGAAGTGTGCTTGTAAGACTGTTCACCAACTTGAAGATATAAGCTTGCAAATTTGGCTTCTCAGCAAGTTTTAATGCTGTAAAATCTAGTTAACTTGTTTACTTTGAGTTTGATTTTCTCCATCAAAATCTCTGATTTTTATTGTTATTATTTCTCAAATTCAAATACTAACAATTCCTTTAAAGTATGGAGAATTCAAATTTTAAAAAAGTTAACTGTCAAATAAGATTTACTCAAACAAATCCCTCCTAAAAATTTGCTTGTAATAGTCTTAAATTTATTGTTACCTCTAGTAAAATGTTGCATTTAATCTTTCAAAGAAATTTGAATTTGAATCACCCGTTTGGACAAGTTTAAGGGTTAAATACAGCTCTCAATTTAAACTTAACATGTTA
Organism: Dillenia turbinata; assembly: GCA_037126225.1. NCBI lineage: Eukaryota > Viridiplantae > Streptophyta > Magnoliopsida > Dilleniales > Dilleniaceae > Dillenia > Dillenia turbinata. Next base: position 1,487,276 of record JBAMMX010000007.1, read on the forward strand.
ATTAGGTCTTGAAAATAAATTAAAACCGTATAAGTAAATAGTTGTTATGAAAATCTAAATTTCGACTGTTTCAACCCAGTTAACTGTTTCTGCCCAGCTTTTATACCAAATACTTAAAATTCAGTAAAATTAACTTATAAACTCTACATACTTGATAGAAAGATTAGTAATAAATGTAAAGTTTTGTTATCATCAAAATATTAGGATTCGATAACAATTTTCTTAACATAGCTAATGGAGACATGGCGGAAACGTGGGGGCTAAAAAAGGGCCCATAAATAGCCATGAGGAGGGAGTTGAAGCGGCTGATTGTGGAAAGTGACTCTCATGTTCTAGTGAATGCTGTTAATAAGGGTGCTCAGCCGAATCACCCTTGGAGGCACATGTTCCAGGACTGCAGAGAAGCCATGTTTGTTTTGGAAGTGACCGACATAAAACATGTTTTTAAGGAGGCCAATCAATGTGCAGATATGCTGGTAGAGTTGGGCAGAAATGCTGATCATGGCAGTCATGTTTCCACCTGGAAGTGCTTAAGATCCTTCAGCAGGACACAGAAGGTGTCTCCTGGAGAGGAAAGAAGACGGTTTCTTCATCTGATCTGGGACCCTTTGGGCTTCGTTGTTTTTTGCTTTGTTGCTTTGTTGTTGTTTTCGTTTCCCCAAAAAAAAAAAAAGAAAAAAAAAATTCTTTTAGGGTACATTTTACACAATGTGCTAAAAGTGTCATATTTACCTGTACTGTTGATATGCAAGAAGGCACTCAAGTAGAATCGGAAATTACAACACATTAAAACTTTTACAATCTCTTATGCCACCACAAAGGCACTGGATGATCCGGCGAAATGATGGATTGAGCCCATAAGACTCTTTGAGGCACCAAAATGCCGAATTCTATATACACCTGGAGTTGCAGATTCTGGTATTCTCCATTCAATAGTTGCTTGACTCCGAGCGCTGAATCTTGAAGGTCTTGACCACTTGAAGCGTAGGCAAAAGTCGTCGTCATCATAAGCAGGGGCCCATGAATCCTGTCCTTGCAAAAACTCCACAAGTGAAAATGTGCCTTCAGTCATTAGGTCATTTCTGGGGCAAGCAGACCAAAAGGTGACTGAAACCATGCCACCTCTCGTGAAGGTTGAATTCTGCGGGACATCAGAGCTCACATCTCCAAAATTTACCCCCGGCGGGGTCATGTCAACAACAACAGGAGTAAGAAAGCTTATTTGCTTGTCAAGAAGATCTGGAGGCTGGGGACCTGGTTCTACAATTTTTTCAGTCACAAGGGCTGAAGCTAGCTTTTTGAACTCCTGAATATAGGCACTGAGTGTGTGTTGACCAAACAGTGTGGATGCACCCTAGACAGTAAATAAGCCAACAGAGACAATCACTAAAACAATATAAATATATTTTCACAGTTTCCTGATTAATGTGCAGCTGAGGTACGGAATCTCTCTTTTAGAACAGAGACAATCACTAAAACAATATACATATATTTCCACAGTTTCCTGACTAATGTGCAGCTGAGTTAGGGAATCTCTCTTTTAGAACTATCAAACCATTGTCGCAACAAAAATAATCATCACGTGTGAAAATTTGGCACCTCTCCTCAAATTTAGACTCATTGGAACAGTAACCTTTATTATCTTATAGCCAGACATCACACTGAGGCTAGCAGTTTAAATTCAACAAGTATCCAAAGCCCAACAATATATGTGTACTGACCTCATATCTCTGCACCTGATACTCCTCAAATGTTGTCACATACTGCGAGTAAGTATTACTCAGCCCTGCTATAACAACATGAACATCGTTGTTGAACTTCCCATTACCTTCACTTAAGAGCACCGACTTCACAGCATCCCGAAGACGTCTTCCAGCCATTGTTGTGAACTCTATAGGGACAATATGAATATTTCAATGTATTATAAAACAATAAAAACATGTAACACTTGGTTTTTTAAGCTTATGGTCTTGCCATATTGCTTTCTTGGTTGATTGATTCATTTCTTTGTAAAAAAAAATAAAAATAAAAAAATTGCAAACCAAAAATTGTGGAAATTAGAAATACCATTTCAGAACCACACAACAAGTACCATTCATGCTGCACAAAACAGTGCTGCTTCAACATAATTAGAAACAAAACTGCTTATCCATAGATGATCTTGAGAAAATAATTAATGGCTACTTTACGGTATGAAGCTATAACAAGATAATTTCAAAACATATTGCATGATCTAGTTGACCTGCCTTATCGTTCAATTATTTCGATAGCCATATATCTGGCTTGAAGCCCCATATTAGAAAGAGAAACAAGTTCCGCTCAAGAAATTGTAGTCAGTTTTGGCATGATAGAGGCTTTGATTCATTCTCCAATGCACAGCCAGTCAAAACAATAGGCCACTTCTAACAGTAAATTCATTTAACTAGCTTAGTATATGCCTTGAGAAAAAAATATTCTAGTGGTATTGCAGATTAGACATTTAGCAGAAGTCACCTACCCCCAAATTACATGAATCAAAAAACAATACCTTTAAGGAGGAAAAATATAATGAGTGGAAAGCATTACCTCCAGGCACGGCGAGAATGACCAGCTGCCCAATCCGAAGGATCTGGATCGGAAGTATTGAAGGCTGCAAAAATAATTATCATGTTAAATATTAGCAAGAAAACACTTTAAGAATATGGCAACTGTAGTTTTCAAAAATGTTTGAAGTACATGGACAGATTAAATTTAATTAACCTCCTCTGTCAATCAAATGCATATGTGCTAAAATAGATAAGTTGGAAACAACAAGGAATCTCAGGGAATGACATAGAAATGAACCATAACTGAAACACACAATCCCCATCCCCCAACACCAACCCCAACCCCAAATGAAAATTAGACAAAGAAGAGGAAAAAAAAAAAAGATAACAATTTACCGCCCATTCATACGGCTGCTTCATTTCACCAGTATCAAGTAGAATAGGCTTGGGATGTTGACAATCTACTTGGGTCTGATCTGGTTTTCTCAGTAAGTTGCGCACCAATCTCCAGAATGGGTTTCCCTGAGACCAAATAAAATTTAATGGTTATGTAACTTCACTAGAGAAAGAAATCAAATGAACTGGGAAAGTATGAAACAACAGATCCTAACATATTGGATATGCCAGCTACCTTGTCATCTCCTTGTTTAAAATCAAAAGCTCCCGGTCCGTCTGTTGTTCCAGCAGCAAAAGCAAATCCCATTGCTGCTGGACAGGTTTTAACTGTATCATAACCTCGCCCCTGCTTGGGTATTTTTACCTCGAGCTGAGAGAAGTCCAAGAAAGTTTGACGAAACTCAACCTTCCCTGTCAATTGTTCTGTTGCAGAATTAAACAGATCAACAGCTTTTTTGAACTGCCTATCTCCAATTATACGTGTACTTTCAAATTCATCTGGGTAACTGCAGGTAAGAATCTTCTAGTTAACAATTTAAAACTAAAAAAATATTTTTCCTTACAGCAAAAATTTCATACTGGGTAGAGTGATACACACCCTGGACCACGTCCATAGCATAGTTCATTTTTCCCACCACAGGTACTGTGATTGAAATCACAAGGCAGACCAGTGTCTATGCAGAATGCACCAAGTACATTTGGGCTAACATCTCCACAGTTGGATTGACAAAAAGCAGATACAAATGCAGGTTTATCTGCCTGCCTCAGAACACTCCTGACACGTCTTGCAACACTTGAAACACGGGTTGCTGGTCGGCCACGAGCAGACTGGAAGGAGGCTGCAAGCTCTAATAATTCATGATCTGCAGAAACGGATCACAGAATCGTCTTAATCAAAAAATGTCCGATCTATTTTACCTTTTCCTATCTATGACCAGGACAAGGTTTTCTCACAAATTTACAACAAAAGTTGATACAATTATGCCTTCAATGGTACAATCCCATAAGCCCCTTCTGATCACGAATATGGGACCAATATTAGATTCTTTGCCAGGTTAAAGATTGGGATCCACATATATATTAGATAATAATTATGATTAAAATGAGAGATCTTGTCATCTCTCTTTTCTTCCTTCCTAAATGTTCTCAGAAGACATACATATGTGTGTGGGTTTTGGAAATTTTAGCGTACGAGCAAATTGTAATCGTGTAGCATCATGTCAATTCCTTTACCCTTTTAGACAAAACAAGAAAGCATATACCATAATAACCTCAATTGCAAAAATAATTGCTGAATTTTAACAAGAAAAGGCTATTAACTTACGATTTTGATGAACATCGGGAATTATATTTGAAACCCTTCGGGCAGAATATAAGCTTTCCAAGCCTTCATGATCAAACCAATCCTCCATAAATCGAGCAGCAGCTCCTTTGTTGTCCCCACTTATCAACGAATTTGTACGACTCATAGAAGTTCCATGAGTAGCAAACCAGTTAAAGCTTCCCAAAGGACCCCACTCCTCATCCACAAACTTCAAAAGAGTCATTTCTTTATCAACATCATAGTTGTACTTACTGCGTTCCGCTGCTGGATTATTGAGATAAGCACTAGGACTACGGTTCACTCCTGCATCTAAGATCTCCCCTGCAATATCAAAGCTCCAATCAATAGTGATATCCAGCCCCTGGTGGTCTGACTATAAAAACTACTGAGAAAATGAAATAATCAATAGGGCTTGATTTGACAAATGGTTAAGAGTTGAGAAATGTTGGTGAATTAAAAGCTGCAATGTGTAGCATAAAAGAGCTCAGATAAAAATGACTTAAGGTGGAAATGGTTAGTTGGGACTCAACTTTCAAGTAAAGGAACCTTTTGGTTTTATCACTACCTGGCCAATCTAATCAAGCTCCAGCTTCAAATTTAATAGTCAACTACCTTACCTTTGTTCACGAAGATAGATCCTGGCCGGAGATTTTCATGAGCTTGCATGATGCTTTTCTCAATGCCATCAACAATAACGTCAAATGATTGACGGACAAATCCCAAGGATGTTACAATGTAGACAACGTATTGGAGATAACCCCCAGGGCCAGCATGAGTATGAATCCCACTAATAGCAACATTCTTTTCGGTGTATAGATCTCCATACCTATCAAACCAATTACCAATAAAGATTTTAAAATATTTACACCATTTTGATAACTATAGTTAATTCAAATTATATGACAAACCAAGACGGATTTATAGAAAGCTTCTCATTATGTAAATTTTCAAAAATTCACATGAGCTGATCCAAAGAAAATGAACTATCATGTGCTTGTAGCCTATGAAACCGTCCACCATGTGATGTAACGAAAATGAATGGACATTTAAGGACTTTGATCATATACCTTGCCTTCAACCTCTCTAGCACTTTGATAGTCACAAGTTGAGAGGCCATGCAAGCATCGAGATTCACAAATACAACCCGATTCCCTTGGGGTTCAGCTACAATGAAAGCCCGAGCTCTCAACCTAAAGTGTACTCCAGACGCAATCTGCTCAGTATTAGCATATCCCATCATATTCACATCTGCTGCAGGTCCGGTTATATCATAGCTCCCAAGTCCAATCAAGTAACTGGAAGCTGATCCCACTCCCACACTGTTCTGAAACAAGAGTAACGCTGAAACTGACAAATAAAGCACCATAGATGGCCTCCACAAGCAAAGACTATGCCGAGTAAACGAACCCATCTCTGATACCCAAAAAATGACCCACTAGAGCTTATTCAGGTCTTCTCATACTCACTTCATATAAACAAGAACCCATGTCAATAATTGTTTCGCGACATAGAAAATCTCTCTCTCTCTCTCGCACACAACAACGCACGCGCACACACACAAAAGAACCCTAAAGAAGATAAAGGTCAATAGAGAGGAATAAAACTGAATTAAAGGCAAGTGGATGAAGCATGGATAAATAATCAGGCATTTAAAGTTGGCACGAAATCCAGATAAAGAATAAGAAATTTGGAATTCAGTGGGTACTCTTAGCATTTAACAACAGTCAACAGATCAGAAATAAGGAAAATTCTAAGCACAGGCCGGTAAAACGGAAGAAAAAATACGTTTTGAATGACATAGCGGCTCATTCACAAGAACTTGTCAAAGAGATAGAGATCTAAAAACAAAAAGCCTTAAAAATTACCACAAAATCTATAGTCTTAAGAGCTTAAATGATCGAACAGAAACCCTAAAATCCAAAAAAGGATGAAAATTCGTACCTTTAAAACCCCCAAGAGATTGCCCAGCAACTCACACACCCACTCTCTCTCTCTCTCTCTCTCTGAGTGATCAGTGATGGATGAGTGAGATGATCTCGGTAATCGGTGGGGTTCTATAAAAATGGAGTTTGGGAAGAGAGAGAGAGAGAGAGAGAGAGAGAGGAGAATCAACGGAATGATCACGTTGAAGGAAAGATTGCGATCGCTGATCACTACCTGCCAAAGCATTTTAATTATAACGATTACTATTTTAACTTATTGCATAATGAGGGTGCCAACATTGCACGGTTACTCCCCACATTAACAACTTTTTTTTATTTCTTTTTCAAGAATGGTTTCCTCGTTCCCCCAACCCAAATTTGTTCAACATCCACCGATCCTCAGACTGATCTTCCACTCTATCAGCCTATATTAATTACTAAACACTCCGATACACGCAATAGTTTTTTCTTTTTTCCATAAAAAGGTAAATATTGTTGAATAAAAAAATAATTACAAACGAACCATAATCCAATTATTGTATATTAAATCATTTTTATTAAAATTTTGGATTCGAATCTTAAAAATAAAAAAATAAATATTAAAAAAATCAATTCCTAAATTAGATCCATGATTGCTGGAAACTAGATTGTCTAAATTTTTGAATATCGATAGTGAAATATAAAAAAGTAAAAAATAATTAATAACAATTTTTGAAATTGAGTTTGAATTAGGAAATTTAAATCATGTTAGCTAGGATAGATAGAACATGCAATAATCCACACACATCCCCCATTGTGATTACCTAGCATATCTGTATCAATGAGTAAATTCTTAAAATATATCCTAATTTTAGAATTAGAAATCTAAGCAATTCCCAATTTGGATTTTTTTAGAAATTTGACTCGGAATTCTAGACCATATAGAGGTATTTTCTTTTTAGGCACGAAACCTGGAATCAATGCTTATAATAACAATTTTAGAATCATCATTTAGGAAAATGGTTTTAAAATAGCTGTATAGTTGTACCTTAAAACCCTCTACCTAAGAGAATTTTAAAATTGTTTTTCTCGAAAATAATTTTATAATCGATTTTAAATAGCGACTTCCAGCAAAAAAATATTTTTCTCTTTTTTTTTTAAAAAAAATATTCTCGTTGTGTCATCATTCTCAGCACATCACTGATTTTTCCATTAAGCCCTTTAACAAATAATAATTTAGTATTTATCCCATAACCCCTAAATTAGAATGTTTCCCCCCTTTTCAGCAACAAGATCTCTCATTTCAATGATAAATACGCGCAATAACAGTGAATTACTGTGCATGCGTGCTACGCATTTTTTTTTAAAAAAAAAAGGAATTCTAAAATGAGAAAGAAAAAAAATATATGGAAGTGGGTGAACTCCGCCTGCTAATGCTAACCAAGAGGCTTCCATTCATTGGAGAAAATATAAGATATCCGTCGTTTTCTTATCATTTCATGCGAAACTCCTAGGAAGGTCGGCAGTGGTGTTTTTTTCGTCTCGTGCTTTTGGATTCACGACATTGTACTCTCGTGCCGTCCCTCGCCAAAACCATGAGCGGGCGTTCACACTCGGCTGTCATCCCATTTCATTTTGTGACGAGATAATTAATTTTTCTAATGGAGATATCGTTTGAGTTCTGCAATTGTTTTAGTTAAATTAATCAAATTTTTAAATATTAATAATCAAATATAAAATATATATAAATAAAGGAAAAATATTTTAAAATTTTACACAATTATGTGAGCAATAGATAATTTTAAATAGATTAAATAAATAAAATTTTACATAACAGTTTATACTAAAATATAATCAAAATGTTTTAAAGTTAAATAATTTGAAAAAGTTAGAATATCTTTTAAATTAAATAAATAATTTTTTAAATATAATAAGATGGTTATGTAAAATTTTTTCATAAAGTTTTAGAGTCATTTAGTATATTTATCAATATTCTTAACAGTAATAAGAGGAAAAGTTACCACCTTAGACTCATAGTTCTTCTATTAAACAAAAATAATATATTTTAAAATTTTATAAACAAATAAAATCACTTACTAATAATATAAAGTTTTGGCGAAGAAACTTATTGAAAAAGAAATAATAATAATAATAATAATATTAAATATGGTTGTCATGAACTCGATAAACCTACAAATTTTTGACCAGCACTGATAGGTACTATTAAATATGGTTGAGTTTTATCTCAAATTGTACTGTTTCTCTTTATAAAAAATTTCAAGTTCAAGACTTTTTATATAAAATATATATATATATATAGTCCTGTGGCAAAGGAAATGCATCGAATAACCACAATTTTCTTTGAAACTTTATTACTTTTTTATTATTTTTTAGGGAATCGTACTTATTGATGTGATTTTCCCAAATAAATTTTTGCTAAAATTCCATAATTTTTTTTATTAGGAAATGGAGACCTTGATGTGATCTTCTCAAATATATGCAGACGCATGAATATCCCATGCATGATTTGCGTGTGAATCTGTATGCCCATAGAGCACATCATTCATTTGACTTGGTACGCAACACCACGCCCTCTTTATGATGTGAGATCGCATCTTTTCAACCAATCTAGAGAGATCTCGATTTAAACAACAATTTTAATTATTTTTATGCAAAAATTGACAAACATATGATTATGATTATCGGACAAACATATAATTTTCAACATTATTTTAACTCTGATTATAATTTAACTTATCGTATATATTATATTTCAAATTTAGTTGAATTTGTCCAAACAACTCGCTCATCCTCAGCTCTTTATTCCTCTGCCCTCTATAATTTAACCATATTTTACAAAATATAATAATGCCACAGTATTACATTTTATGTTGACATGATATAAAATTTGCATTAATCAGTCTCGGAGGATCACAAATCCTGATAATTAACTTTTGCTAATCATAGTTTTAATGCTAAGAGTATGGATATTGATTAGAAAGGAGAATATATAATTATTTTACAAAAATCAAATCTAGTTGCAAGTGATTATCACGGGTTAGAATTTCAAAATCTAAATTTTTATTGAGGATTTTTTTTTTTTTTGATAAAAGAAGGTGTAATTAAATGAAATGAAATTAAAATATATATAAATAAGAATTATTTATAGTTTAAACCATCATTGAGATATGCTTATTGAGGAAAGTCTAGCAGAAACATTTCTAGAAGCCTCTTTTTTCGTCTATCTCAATGATGTGCTCAAGAAGAAATGGATATCCTGTGATGTGGAAGACTTTACGAGCTCAAAGCCAAACCTTTCATGATTTAAGAAGTCGATGGCAATATATTTTATATCGCTAAAATCAATTTATTGTTTTTGTTTGTTTGGGATGAGTCATTAGGGATGCACACCTATCAAGCACACAACTGCCATACTATATGTATTCGTGCTTCCTTTTTTACCCTTTAAAGAGTAGGGACCCTCTTCAGAATTTCACAATTCTTTATATGATCATTAGGGATGCACACCTATCAAGCACACAACTGCCGTACTATATGTATTTGGCGCCATGGATTTGTCGTCCAGTAAAGTTCGTGCTGGTGATATGTTAAGGAAAGACGATGGTAACTAGTTAAAAGGATATATCATCAATATTGAGTATTCTGATATTTTCTCAGCTGAGCTTTAGGGTTTAAGAGAAGACCTAAGGCTTACCAAGGAGCTGCATATCAACAATCTCTAATTGAAGTGGATTGCCTCTCTCTTATCCACTTGATGCAAAGGGATGATGAGGATTCTCACCCTTGCGCCTCATTGTCAACGAGTGCTTGGACATGACGGCGGAGTTGGGAGCCTCAAGAGTGAATCATGTTTTCAAAGAAATAAATAGAGTGGCAGACTATCTTGCTGGTTTGGGTAAAGAAGCTGCTACAGGAGTAACTATTCTGGATCATCCTTCTCAAGAGCTAAGCAAACTCCTTTTTGAAGACATGTGGGGTTCAAGTTTCCTTCGGGCTTCCAAGTGCAGGACCAGAAGTCCTTGTCCCTAATAGTTCTCCGTTTTTTGGGTTGGGTCATGCCTGTCCCTACCCAGTTCCTATGTTCTACCAAAAAAAAAAAAAAAAAAAACTATGAATAATGTCTCAATTATTCTTTTTTTTCTTTTTAGGGCTTTTGAAAGTGAAAGTATTTTAGGGTTTTTAAAAGGATCACATTTGAGTTTATATTTAGATTCTGTAAAGCAAAGGGCATTTGAGAGAATTTTTCCTATGATTAAATTCTGTCCATTTGGTATTTTATCATTACATAGCATAGTACTACAAAATGATGCAAACTTTTTTATTAGATCCATTTTTCCCATTCAATCAATTCACTATTTTGTTGGGTTTTCTTTGTGTTTCTAGTTTTGTATCCCCATTTTTTGTGATTTTTTTTTTCTTCTTGATTCAAATTTGTGTTTTTAGGGTTTTACCCATGATGAGTTTGTCTGTGCCATATCCTCTTTAAGAACCATAAGGAAAAAAAAAACACCATTTTGAACTTTATTTTTCATAATATAAATATTAATTCAAACTAGTTGAATTAATATACATCAGCATCAGCAATAACATCATCATTATTATTAAATTTCAATGAATTGTTTATTTTTAATTTTTTTCTCTCCATTCTTTTATATTGATTTTAAATACTCAATTTTAAAATTTAGAATTAAAATTTAATTTGTTGTTATTTGATGCAGTAGGGGTTCAAATATTAACCGAACTTGGCCTTTCGGAGACCTCTAAAATGCTCTCATTTTCTATTTTTTGTGTTAGGTGACATACGCAAGTCAAAGGCATTTCACATTCAACGCATCGTTTTTAGTGGAACAGGACTCTTTCACCCCTCTTCCCTACCCAAGTCCAAGTGTCACGCAAACCTATCCCCTCCTTCTTCTTCCCTCTTCCTTCTTCCTTCTTCCTTTTTTTAAAAGAAAACGTAACTAAATAAAATAAAAATAAATAAAAATAAAAAATCTCTACTACTTAATTTCTTTTAAACCTAACGACATTACTTTTATGTAATATCATATTTGTTATAAATTTTATTATTTTCCTTTTTGAGTCAAAAGATAAACTACAAAATCTAACAATATTCTTACTCTTTCAATTTAAGTAAGCCATTAAACATATATATATATATATATGAATTACCAAGAAAGAAAAAAAATATGCAAAATCTTAAATTTATGAAATTTAAATTTTATATTATTTTAACTGTTTTTTTTTTTAATTTACCTATAAATTTTTTATAATTACTTTCTTATACATGCAAGTATGAGTGAAATCAGAAAATTACTTTAGCGGAGACAAAAAACAAAATACAAGGATGTGGAAAAAGGTTATAATATTTTACAAATAGATAACATTATAAAAGATTTCGGAGATACTTTTTTTTTTTTAATGGTAAATTTATGACTTTTAGTAATATTTGTTTTTAAATGTTTTAGAAAATTTTTAACAAAATTTCAAAAATTTTAACAAGATTTTGGTGATACTTCCTCAGTGGCATGCGAATACTTACAACGAACCTTGTAGATTCACACACACTGCATGCCATTGAAGAAGTAGAAAAAGAAAAAAATAGAGAAAAATGGAAAATAAAAAGAACATTTTTTTAATATAAAAGTTAATCGTCAAACATCATAATATTTGATTACGCACATTTATAGTCTTTATTATTTACCATACAACTTTGAGCATATTGGTCATGGTTCTGTTTGGGAACTTGACCTCGGGTTGAAGTTCGATCTATGGTACCGCACACGCAATTTTTTTTTTTTTTTTTTTTTTTTTTTTTTTTTTTTTTTTTTTTTTTTTTTTTTTTTTTTTTTTTTTTTTTTTTTTTTTTTTTTTTTTTTTTTTTTTTTTTTTTTTTTTTTTTTTTTTCCAAAAAATAGTCTTTATTATTTTCCTCAGAAATTAAAAAATAAACTCGAAGCTTGCAATATCTTTGTTTTTATTTTTATTTTTTTAATTTTTTTCCCATTTTAAGTAGCTTGAAGTACATATGTGAAAACCAATAAGGAAAACAAAGTAATTGTTTGACAATAATTATGCAAATTTGCAAATTTATTATAACGTTTTACATTCATATTAATTTAATTATCACCTTTTTTGTTTGAAAATATAGATTTGTCCGTACTTTAAGCTAATGACTTGCTTATATGCATTTGGACAGGCATGCTTAGACATGTTCACTATGTGCTCATATGACCAAAATATAGTTTTCTTATTTTCTTTTTTTTTTCTTTTCAATCTAGAGAGAGGGTATGATTGAGACAATAGGAAATGCATATATTCATAAAAAGGTACAACCCAAGATAAACATTATGCTAAAATTCAAACTAAAATCAAAATCAAAAATCACTTATCTAAAACATGAAATAAAAATTATTAATAAAAATTGTCCGCCACCACCTATCTCGACCGTTGAGATAACGATGACAATCACATTGCAGCGATATTCGTTGCCAGACCACCAATAGCTCAGCCAATTGAATTAAAAGACTATCAATCACTATTTTTTGTGTGCATTTTGATTTGTGCCGTCAACGTTAGATTAAAATTGAGACCGTATGCCAAGGGTATCAAACACTAGCCATGATGCAGATTTTTACGAGAACAATCCGGCGAGTCGATAATCATATTCATGGACAGCAATTGCCATTGAAAAAAAAAAAAGAGAAATAAAAGAAGAGAAGAAAGAGGAAAAGTATCCCATAAACAAAAGATGTATTCTGGTTCACCATCAAAAGGAGTTAGGGCCAGGGACTAACGCCGTCAATCAAAACGCAGCGCTTAATCAGCAGCACCGCCCCTCATTTTCATTCGTGCACCCTTTGTGTCTGCTGGGCCGTGCGTCTCTCTATATCTCTACCCTCACCTTTTCCATCTAATTAACTCCGCTCTCAACTTCACTCTCTCTCTCTCTCTAGGGGGTCTGAATCCTACTTCGATATTTTCAAGAACTCTAGAAAGGTTTCCACCTCACCGTGCTGGTCGATCGCTTTAGGGTTTGGGGTCTTCGATACGAATTTGATTTGCAATCCTCAGGTATGATGATTCGATAATTTCGTCATAGTTTTCAATTTATGTTTTCGATTAACAGTGCCGTGTTTCTCGATTGTTTAATCAAAATCTTGAGCTGTTCCGATTCGCGTTTCTGGACGTCTCCGATATCGATTTCGAGACTGCGAAACTGATTGAATGCTTTCTTCTTGCGATTTCTTAATTCGTAGGAGTTTTGTTGGTTGGTTCTGGGTGGCCATGGATTAGGATTTTGTTTGTGTTTCTTGGTTAATGTTTTGGAGATCTGCGTCAGTTCTTTCCTTCTAGGGTTTACTGTCGGTCTACCGATGATGCCTATGGGCTTTGACATTTACCTTTACTTGTTTGATTTGATGAGTTGTACGGAAAATTCTGGTGTTCTATGTTATTTCATTCGGTGTCATACGTTCTCTTTGTATATTGAGAATCAGTGTTTATAACATTTAAAAAGTCATTTTTGAACTTCTGCTGGGTTGGTTTTTTTTGGGGGGGGGGGTTTAGAGAGGAAAGAAGGGTAATTGAGGGGAGAGGAACATTCTTTTCTCACATTCTCTTCTTTTTCCCTTGGAGTGCACGGGCGTTCTTAGGGTTTCGTTTGCGATGGCTGCATAGTGGGATGCTTTTTTAACAAAGAACCTACCTGACGGTTTACACTTGATAAAAAAATTTTTTAATGATGTATGTCCCTTCCCCCAACTGGGCAATGTTGGAAAATTTTCTTGCTGCCACACTTTTCTTTTTCTCTGATATGTGATCGTGATGGCTTGCTTCTTTTTTTTTTTTTTTTTTTTTTAACTCGGAACTAATACCTTATTTTATTTTTGATCAGATGCTTTGATATATCATTGGGGTTGAAGCCAAACATATCTCTGAAAATGGGTTTTGATAACGAATGTATATTGAACATTCAGTCTCTTGTGGGAGAGTACTTCTGTCCAGTATGTCGCTTGCTTGTCTACCCAAATGAAGCAATGCAATCTCAATGTACCCATTTGTATTGCAAGCCTTGCCTTACATATGTTGTCAGCACTACCCGAGCTTGCCCTTATGATGGCTACTTGGTGACAGAAGCTGACTCCAAGGTTTCTTATCATACCTTATGCTGCCTTTCTTTGCATTGCACTGTCAAGATTTCTCCCTTTCTTTGCAGTGATAATTGTGTGCTGTTTGACCTCTTTTGCAGCCACTCCTAGAAACAAACACAGCTTTGGCGGAAACTATTGGCAAGATTGCAGTTCACTGCCTTTACCACAAAAGCGGCTGCACTTGGCAAGGTCCTTTATCTGATTGTTCTTCTCACTGCTCCGAATGTGCCTTTGGAAATTCTCCTGTCGTGTGCAATAGATGCTCTGTACAGATTGTACATCGTCAAGTGCAAGAACATGCACAGAACTGCCATGTGAGTACAAAACAGCATATTTGACTCTTCATTTTGTCTTGTTGCTGTTCTCTCAATTTACTTCTCTCTAATTTATAATGGGTAACTTCAGGGAGTACAATCGCAAGTGCAGCAGGTAGAGGGTGCACAAGAAGCTGCATCTCAGGCTGTAGCAGCTAGTACTGATCAGAGCCAGGCTTCTTCTCAAGTGGTGATCCCAGCATCTCAGTCCCAGAGTTCTCAGGCTGTTGCTCCATCTGTACAGGACCCCAGTCAGCAGTCCCAGTCAAGCATTCAGCCTCAGCCTGTGGGTCAGGCTCCTGTTTCCACTGCAGAGCAGTGGTATCAGCAACAACAGCTGCAATATCAACAATACTACCAGCAGTATCCTGGCTATGATCCTTACCAGCAGCAATATCAGCAGTACTATCCCTATCAGCAACAGCAATTCCAGCAGCAGCCAGCACAGGCTCAACCCTTGCATGCGCAAAGGCAACATCCGACCCAGGTGTATGCCCAGCCTCAGAATCAACCACAGCCTCAAGCTCCAGCTCAGGCCCAACCATTACTTCAATCGCAGCCACTGCCTCAGACCCATGTGCAGACTAATACGCTTCCACAGCCTCAAAACCTGGTGCAAGTTAATCAGCAGCAGTTTCACCCTTCAGTGCCTTTGCACCCCCAGATGTCATCACAACCTCATCCAACACCTTCTGGCCAATTGCTTCCTCAGCAACAGCCATATATGCAAGCTCAGTCCCAACCTCTGCAGCCTTATGCGCATCAGTATCCGCAGGGTCCACTGCAACAACAGCCTCCAATTCAAATGCAACTTCCCCAAACCCAAGTTCAGTCTCAACAGCATTCTCAATTTGGACAACCACATCATCATCCTCCACATTCACAGACACAGCCCCAACCACAGCTTCAACAACCTCAAATGCAAGTGCAAGCCCAAACCCAGCAGAGCCAGCCACCACATTCTGTATCTCAGACACCGCACCTTCCTGCGCCTGCTGTAACCGGCTATCATTCATATCCACAACCTCTGCCTCACCAGCAAATGCCTCCACAACAGCCGCCTGTACCGATGCATTCTCAAGCTGGGCAGGTGCCTCAGCATCCTGTTCAGTTGAAAAATCAGTTTGCTCAGCCTTTTCCTCAAATGCGACCCCCAAATTCTCAACCCCCTCTTCCCAATCAACAACAGCTTGCAAATTTACCTCGTGGTCAAGTGCCTCCCACACAACAGCAAGTTCTTCCTCATGGGTCACAACCTGGTCATGTTGTACACCAGCGTCCTGGGCAGCCAACTCAACAACCTGCAGCTCTGCAATATGCACAGCAGCAGCCTGTGCAGCCTTTTCCTGTGTCGGGACAGAATCAATTACACCACCAGGGTCCTTTTGTGCAGCAGCAGTCGCAGCAGCCTGTTCAATCTCAGTTACGCCCCCAAGGGCCACCTAATTCATATCAGCCGCATTCACAAGCCTATCCACAACTTCAACAGCAGAATGTTGTGACATCACACCATGGGAGGCCTATGATGCCAAATCATGGATTCCTCTCACAACCATTTCAACAATCTCCTGCTGGGGTGTCTGTTGGAGGTCACCTTAGGCCAATGCAACTTAGTGCAGGCCAAGTTCCTGCTAATCAGAATTTGTCTGTAAGGACCAACAACCAGCTACAAACATCTGCAGGACAACCTATTCATTTACAGCAACCTTCCCATCTAGCTTCTGGGGAAACGTTGAAATCATCATTTGATAAGCAAGCTGATCAGATGGCTGAGAAGAGTGCAGATGAAGGAGAAGCTGGGGACTCCTCTGTTTCAGCGGCCAGAAAGGACACCAATGTTGTGGTAGCTACATCTGGTGATGGGAATGATTCTGTCAAAAATAAAGTTCTGAAGTATGATAATGATAGCAAGCCCATTGGTGATGAAAATTCACAAGTGACAGAAGTTAAGAATAAAACCAATCAAGCTGATGCTTCTGCCAAGAATCCATGGGCTCAGGACAAGGCTGTTGGGGCTAAATTGGAGCCATTGTCAGGAGAACAATCAGTTGAACCTGCAAACTCAGACAAGAACGGTGCCATTAGTGTTGACAAGGTGGACAACGCATCCTCAGACGCTAAAGAGAATGTGGATGCTGCTCCTGTTGAAGTTCCTCTGCAAAAATTAGCTTCTCTGGATGAACAGAGTGCAAAAGCGTATAAGGATGTGGTTGATGCTAGTGGGGAGGTGCAGGTGTCTGCTGGAGGAGCTCAAATTGTTTCTCAAGAAAGAAATCCTCTGGGTCCTGGGTTTGATAGCCGCAGTGGCTTTTCTGTGTCTGGCCAGGTGCAAGGCAAGGTTTCTATGCAGTCACATGGATCTTTCTCTAATCCACAGAGGCCTCCCTCATCTGCTGCTTTACCCATGCCTCCACATGGACCCCCTCATCTTCCTCAATTGCCTGGTCCTTCCGCTCAATTAAGGCCTCAGGGTCACAATTACTCTGGATTTCCAGCTCAGCCACCTTTACAATCACAACCTCATGGTGCTTTCCCTACTGAAATTGCGCGCAGTGGCATGCTAGGTCAAGGCTCCTCACTGTCCTTTGGTGGGGGAGCTGTTGATATGGCCCCATCACAGTCTGTTGCTTCACCAGGGCAGTATAATCAAAGTCAGGTTCCTCGTCCTCAGACTGGACTCCCTAGATTCTCTCAAGGTGAGCCTGCTGCTGGACTACCTTCAGGTGTATTCCCTCCTGGTTCCTTTGACTCACGGGGTGGTATGGCAAGAGTACCTCCTCAACATCCTCCCAATCTGGCAGAGTCTGATGCCTTTTCAAATCAAAGGCCAGCTTTCTTGGATGGCAGACAATCCGATTCTCATATTCCTGGATCTTTAGATCAGATGCCTTTTAATCAGAGACCAAATGGTGCTCCAAGCCTTGATTCAGCTGTTCAAGGACTGCGAGATGATAGGTTCAAACCTCTGCCTGAGGAACGTTTGAGCTTGTTTCCCATGGATTCCGCTAAGCGGGCTATAGGTCGAGGAGAGTTCGAAGAAGATTTCAGGAAATTTCATGGGCCATCTCATTTGGATCTTGAGCCTGGTCTGAAACTTGGAGGTTATCCTCCTCCTGGGCTTGGTGATAGGGTTCCCCATGTGTTTGGTAGGGATGTACCACCAAGGCATCTCGACAATGAAGCTGGTGCCACTTCTGGCCCCCCTAGATTTTTGCCTCCATACCGTCCTGGTGGTACATCCCTTCGTCCGAATGATGTTGGAGACCGGCACGGGCCTTTTGGAACCCATGATGATTATGTGGGATTAGCAGATTCTGCTCGCCGTCCAGATTTTGTTGCACCTGGTAGAGGGTTTGGTCGGCCACATATGGATGGTATGAGTCCTAGAAGTCCTTTGAGGGATTACCCTAGCATTGGCTTACATCGATTTGGAGGCCTTCCTGGTGGTCCACGTGGTGAACCCTACCTAGATGATTTTAATAGTAGGGATCCACGTGCATTTGGTGAAGGATCAAAAGCCTTTAACTCACCGTTGGATCCTGTGGGCAATCCAATTCGTGAGAGTAGGTTCCCTGGTCTCCCTGGTCACTTGCGCAGAGGTGAGCTTGATGGTCCTCCTATTAATCATTTGAGGGGTGGTGATATGATTGGTCCAGATATGCCTGGACATTTACGTAAGGGTGAAGGTCCAGGCCCTCATCACTTGCCTGGACATTTGCGTTTTGGGGAGCCAGCTGGATTTGGCAACATTCCTGGTCATGCACGGATGGGAGAATTTCTTGGCCCTGGTAACTTTCATCATGAATCATTCGGAGGCAAGTCTAACCATCCTCGTCTGGGGGAGCCGGCTTTTAGGAGCAGTTATTCACTCCATGGATATCCAAATGAAGGCGGATTTTATGCAGTAAGATTTTCCTTTCATGGTACAAATACTATTGCATGTTTCCTGAACATATATTTGCTTACTCATCTGTCTTGGTCTTTTTTAAAATTAAGTGAATAATCTGTTTCCAGTAATTGTTTGCTGATTTGGAAATTTTGGATGTTTATATGTGTGGATATATATGTCTTCTGCCCCACGTGCCTCATTTTAATTATAATTTTCAAGGGTGATATGGAATCTTTTGAACATTCGAGAAAAAGGAAGCCACCAAGCATGGGATGGTGTCGTATTTGCAAAGTTGACTGTGAGACAGTGGAGGGTCTGGACCTGCATTCACAAACAAGGGAGCATCAAAAGATGGCGATGGATATGGTTCTAAGTATTAAGCAGCAGAGTAAGAAGAAACAGAAGATGTAAGTAATCTTGGGTTTGGTTTTGTAGTAATGTTGTTTTCTTTTGTTCGAAGTTAGTTGGTATTTCTTTCTCGTTCTTATTATTCTTTTCTTTTCCATTTTCAGAACTTCAAATAATCAATTGTCAGCTGATGATGCAAGCAAGCCGAGGAAAGTTGGTTTGGAGGGTCGTGGAAATAAGCGTTAACTTATGATGGTTTGTTGCCTCCTGAAGTGATTAGCTGCTGGAATGTGATGCAATATATTCTTTGGTACTGCTGCCTTTGGTGATATAGGTGATTCACCATTCATGTCTCTTTTCTTCATTCGCGATGGTTTATGCAAGTTTTGTCATTTCAGGTCACAACCTTTGTTAGTGGAGATGGTTTTTGGAACTGAGGTTTCAGTTGCAGTTAAGTTTGTTTTGTTTTTGATTTTGAAATTTTCTAGTTTTGCACCCAGTTGGTTTTATACAAGTTAGCTTTTCTAGTTAAAGCTAGTTTCTTCTGTTACTTTATTTGAGAATGAATTCTATAATCTGCACAATCATGACAATTTTATATTTGTACCCTATTGGTTTAAGGGTAGTTTTTTCGGTTCGTTTCCAGAGTGAAAACATGTCCGTCATGGACATGATGATGTGGTTCTTGATCATAATTACCCAGATGTCTTAGATTTTTCTTCGTGATAATTGGGATATCTGAGCTGTCAATTTCTACTGCCACCTTGTCATAGTTGGAAGTTTTCGAGGATGCCAACACTTGGAATGCCTTTTTCTTCCTAGTGATTGTTCTTCTTGCTTACATTCCTTCCTGGTCATGGGCTCCTCCTTTTCTTAAAATTAAGCACCTAACCACACTGTTATGCTTAAGATGTCTTCAGAAAGTGTTACCTTGTCAAGTCAGCAACGGATAAGTTTGAAAACATCAAATTTTGCTGGCTTTAGTATCTACTTTTTCTTCTCCTGTTAGATTAGAAATTTTTCTTGACCTTCATCTCATCTTTGGCTGAACATTAAGAGTTTTGCAGTTAGCTTTGCATCATCTATTTTTTTTTTTTAAAATTAATTTCCCTATGAGTATGTATTTACAGTTGAAAAGAGAAAAAAACGTTTAATGCCATCAATATTAATTAGGAAGAGGCTACTTAGAACTAACACATGCATGGGATAAAAACACAAAGTTATTAAAAACATGCAACGGTAAAGTCAAGTCATTGTTAAATGAACACTGATAAGGTTTTCCTTTCGTACTAATAACTTCTGTTTATGAACATTTTGTAACTTATTAAATAAATAATTTAAAAATGTCTGGTATTGGGAGCCATGGAAGGATGGGGATAAGTTTTCTATTACAAGGATAAATATATGGTTTGGTCATCAACCATGCCTTTGCTGCTATTAATAAAATTGTCCCCAAAAAAGTCTATATAAAGCATCCCCAAGTATTTGACATTCATCTGAGAAGTATTTGGTATTATATGTAACTGAAGGTGCCTCATGGAGTGTTTGGAAAATCTTTGAGGATCATATGAATATTGCATCCTACATGTCCTTGAAATGGACGCAACGTCCAATGTGAACTATGCATGCTACATAGGATGGCGGACATTGAGTCCCTATGCCTTCATAATATATTTGATGAGGAGGGTTGGGCATCGACTGGCTTCGCTTTCATGAAGTTGTGGTGAGGGATCCTTGGCTGTTGTTTCAGTAGTTTCTTCCCTGAGTTGTTCCAAGCAAGCTTATCTATGTGAGATCTAGCATGTTTATAGGAATTCCATAGCATCCTAGTGGAGTTGACCTTGAGATCTTAAGGAGAGGAAACCGATTAATTTTGATTTGTATATGAATGAGACTTTAAATGGCAGAAATCTTCTTTCCTTATGTCCCAATGAGTTCTATTGGGCATCCAGATTAGGTGATTGAGATTGATAATTGTGCTCTCTTTTTGAAAACCCAAAGTTAGTCCCATTAAGGCATGTTGCTAGGAATACAAAGTTTATATGGAATACTCATCGTACAGCTTAGCATCTATTCTTAGTAATTTGGTTGTGGAAAACTTGTTGCGTTTTTCTCTTGTGGGTAGGTGGTAGGTAGGTAGGGAGCTCCTTTGCCCAAGTTCCTAGGTAGGTTGGGAGCTCCTTTGCCCAAGTTTCTAAGTGTCAGATTGGACATTCTATAAAATGTTTGGGATTCCAAATAGGATGTAATGACACATAAATAGTTTCCCCGCTATATTTTATTAATAAAAAATAAATTATTTTATAGGTTTGAAGAATGTATAGATAGTAACGCAGAGAATGAGATGTCCTCTATAAAATCAGAAGAGGAGCAATCATACCAAAGTATTCTAGTCCTGACGCAATTATCCCTTAAAGAGTAGTCTCGAAGGTTGTCCATTGCTTAGGCCTAATAAGAAGCTAGAAAAACAATCTCTTGCCACAACAGATCAAAGACTATATAATTAAATTCCTAAAGGTTTGAGAGTTCCTTTTCTAATCTTAAATGCCAAAAAGTTGCCATGGTTGTACAGCCCCCAAGAATTTTAGTGGTTCTTGTAGTCATGAAATCCTTCTGAATCTATAAGCTTAAACTGCTTCGGAGAACATGGGGCCATGTGAGTCTCTTCCTTGTTGACAAGAAATTTAGTCCACAATGATTGCACCCATCGGACAATGCAAAAGGTGGTGGCAAACCTGCTCATTTATTCCGACAACTCATAATACAAAGCTCTATTTGGTCTCCTTATAAGCAAAAAGTCATCGATACAATGCTTATTAAGAATGACAATCCAAAAGAGAGCCTCAATTTTAAATGGAATTTGGACCTTTCCAATGAAATTTGAAAGAGGAAATATTTGGTCATTAGAATTTTGAGCGAGATGAGTAACGCGAGAACTATTGAGTAAAAACCAGGATTACTACTCGTCCAAATTATGCTTTTCTGGGATATTGGTTAGCCCAAAAGCATCAATCAGAGAGAACATATTTGTTACCAAATTATGAAGACACTACCGTCTTAATTAGTTGGATCCTCATGCTTCATGTTGGTATATATGAACATGAAAAGTTCATAGTTCAATTTCTGTAGTTAATTTTGGGCAGTTGTGAATATTCTATAGTGATACCATCGGAGCATGAGATATGAAATATAGCTGATTAAAAAATTTACATAAAAATTGGAATAAGTAACTAGCGAAAGGAATATCATTTTCCAGACAAGATGACCCTTTGGCTATACTGTACTATACTGTAATAACTAATATAATTTTTTTTTAGGAAAATTCACTAAAATTTGAGAGAGAGAATATTAAGGCCATATCTTCTTTTAATAACCGTAAAGAGATAACCTATAAAGGTTTTTTCTGGTCCATGTCTAGTTTTTCCCTTGACAAAAACAGCAGTTAGGGAATGACTATCACTAGAGTGTTTTGCCCAAATAATACCGTGATTTTGAAGGAAATTCATGGCATATTGGTGAAACTTAGGAAAATGCATATCAGAGGACTTTAAGAGGATAAAGTTAGAACTATAGGGGCACTCTAGAAGCAGAAAATTGCAAGGAGATAGGTTGTTTGTGGGCAACAGTTTGAGGTTGGTTTGGTGCACAAAATTAAAAGCAGTTGTTCTTATGTGGCTACAATGCATGGCACATGGAATAATTCTTGGGCATTTTCAGATACAAATCATCATGATATTGGAGGACATTCTTTTTCTGAGGATATAACTGGTGGGTTGTTTATTCATGACTGCAATTGAAACTGTAGAGGATATGAAAATGTAAGTGAAACTGCATGGGCATTATGATTGTATGTTTTATGCTATCATATCAAATTATAACATGCAAACAATTCATTGCTTTGCCTGCTGAGGGTTTCTTGTTTCATCAGATTCTGGCTTTCTCAATTTTTGTCATATTGATTGTTAGCCTAACAATAAATACTTGCAAGTCTAGCGGCCATAGCATGTCTCTGTTGGTTGTTCTCTTCCAATCTTCTTGTTCATTAATTCCCTTGCTTATTGAGGACTGCTACAAAATCCTGACAATGTCTCTTGACTTTCTGAGAGCAACTTTTGAAGTAACTTTTGTTGGCATAATAGATCTTTTGAACTCAACCCATCTATTTTGGGCGAAGATACAACTAAAGACTGAAAGTTTATCAGAAAAGTTTCTCGTCATCAATTTTGATGGTAAGATTGTGTTACGACACAGAGAGCTTATTATTGGAAATATTTTCTTTTAGAATTGATATTCAGAAATCAGTGACTTCCTTGTGAATCTTGTTACATATTAAGGCCTTTGAGCTATATCTTTTCCCCTGCTTACTTTTGGATATACAGTTTCTATCATTTTGTCTCGATGTGTGTAGTGCCCACAGATGTATAGACTCATCAAACGAAATGATGGACACATTAAGAATATCTGCTAGGTTCTGCTGATAAAAATGGACTTCTTAAAATAATGTTAGTTCATAACCCTCACCCTCGCAGTGGCCCATAAAAAATAATGTTAGTTACAAAAATGTGATTCTGTCTGAACATCAGAATTGCAGAAGAATCCTGAAAACAGCAATAGTTCCATTTTAAAAATGGAAATCTATGTGAAAACTTATGTCAGGACAAACATGGAATGCTCCTGAATTCTGGTTGCAAATCATGGAATGCTTCTGAATTCTAGTTGCAAATCAATGTTATATTCCTTAATTGATGAGAATGCTTCATCTTCTGGACTGCACTGTGTCCTTCTAGCATAAGATGGGTGCGGTGAACCCTTAAAAGATGGAAATCACGAGTTGTTGCGAGTTGTTTAGTCCTTAATACAATGAAAGATGAACTGATGTGCCATTGGCGGGAAAACTTATGTTGGCATCTTGACATGGTCATTTATTGCTCT
Source organism: Dillenia turbinata (assembly GCA_037126225.1). Classification (NCBI taxonomy): domain Eukaryota; kingdom Viridiplantae; phylum Streptophyta; class Magnoliopsida; order Dilleniales; family Dilleniaceae; genus Dillenia; species Dillenia turbinata. Next base: position 1,511,079 of record JBAMMX010000007.1, read on the forward strand.
TGTTTGCCTGTTTATATTTTAGTTTAGAGATGAGGAGATTAATATGCCCCTATATTTTGGTCAGCTGGTAATTTTAGTATTGTAATGGGCATAAATAGAGTGATTCACTTGAATCACGTGGGTTTGATACATCATTTTTTTTTTGGGGGGGGATGTTGTAGTAGGCCTAGCCTTCATGGAATACTGATGAATCAAAGTGGATTTGACAAAGTGAAAGACTTGTATTTTGGAAAATTTACTTGTTATTTGACCTAAAAGTTGCTGAAAGACGTACTCTTTTATTTTGTTTTTAAAAAACTCTCAAAGAACCTCTTCTACAAGTAGTAGTTTGAAGAAGACTTCCAAATGGGCCCACATCTCTTTGGGAGAGTGAGAATTAACTAGGAGATGGTGGTCAGAATATCAAAAGAACTCATAACTTTGAAGGCCTAAAATGATATCTCTTTTATGCATGAAGCATTGCATGAGGATAATTGTATTTCCTTTGAGCATTTGCGGGACCAATTAACAGTTTTATCTCTTATTTTTGGGAGTAATTATCTGTTTCTGGACTGGTTCCTTGTAGTATAAACTGAAGGAGCAAATTGTTTTTTACTTCTAGGTCACGGAGTTATTTCATACATATCTAAGATTATGTTGAATTTTTTATTTTCATTGCTTGTTTTTGCTCAACTAAATAAATGCACAACTTGTAAGGACTCGTCCAAGCAATTTGCTACTTGAAATAGCATTGGAGCATCCAACTAACTTGGTGGTGTTAAAGGGATCAGGCACCCTCAAAGTTGTAGGATCCCTTATCATCTAAGTCAGGAGGCACCACACTGTGCTAGGCTCATCCAAACAAAGTGATGCGCTTAAAAAAGAAAAGGCCTTGATAAATGAAAGATTCCTAATCAATTTGAAAGAATGACTAAATAAATACAAAAACTCCAATAGGGTAGATCCTCAAAAGTAATAGAGAACAATACAATACATAACCAAAAAAAAAAATGTATGACTGCTCTTGAATCCCCTCTCATCTAAATAAAATCTTTGTAAATTCCTAAAAACCGTGGCCCATAAAGAAATATAAAAAATAATTTTGTCCCATAAAGGAGAAGATCCGATGGTATGATTTTGGAAAGACGTGATTCCGCCCTCGCCAAATACACTATGGGATGACCAAAATTGTGCAATTTTCCAACAATCAAGAACCTTTGTGCCATAAAAAATCTCTAAATTTTGTGAAAAGAGGGTGTTCAATGCTATATCTCATTACTTTTATGTACCTTAACCTCAAGTAGGCTGGTGGTATTAATTTTATTAAGCTCTATAGACCAAATAAAAGCTTTAACCTCGGTAGGAACTGTTGCCCTCCCAAGTAAAGTTGTTTAATTGAAAAGAAGGGTATTGAGGAAGACGAATTAGATAATGAGAGAGAGAGAGAGATCTACATGTAAAAACTTATGAAGAATCAAGAGTCCAAGCCTAGCGTTTGGAATCAAGGCTTATGATTTTGTTTTAGCAAAACCTGGTATAGTGTCCCTAGTGGAGGCATTGTTCTTGATACATTGATTTATATTCCACAAAGTAATATACTATTGTTTAATGTTTTAATCTAAAATATAATTAAATGTAAATTTATACCTCAATATTTTCAAAACAAAACAAAGATGAGAGTGAGAGACAGCAAAGCAGAGGACATCAGAAGTAAAAAGTGGATAATGATAAGGAGACCTTTTGAAATACGGAAAAAAAAATTGAAAGCAAAGTCAATTATCTCATGGTTTGATGAGACTACCTTTTTAAGGCACTAAGCTTGTACGAATGTAGAGCACCTAGAATGCGTAGACCCGGTCCCTTTTGACAATGCGGAACTTAGCATACCCTTTTTTTCCACTTAGCAATTTATTGTACTATTTAGTTGTGCCTTTTTGGCTCTAACAAAGTTAGGATCAGTAATGTTTTGATCCACCTAACATTGAGGTGATTGATGTTTAATTTTGTTCCGCCTTTTAGTAGAGAAGCATAAGACATGTTATACCGTCGATATTGGTTCACAATCTTGAGCTAAAAGATCTATTTTTGAACAGAGTCTGAACTTTTTCAGATGACAAAAAATGCACAGGTATTATGATCCTCCCAATTAACAGATTATAAGCTGAGGATTCCAGGAGTACTACTTTTAACTGGGAGGTGCTGATACAGTAGAGTAGTTCTGAACTTCTTTGTAACTCTCACAATATCAGGAGCTTAAGTTGAGGTCTCCATCATAATTTTTCTGATGTCCAAAAGATGCTTTGCATTTATAAGTTTCATGTGATACGGGCTACTTGTCCAAAAGATGCTTTGCATTTATAAGTTTCATGTGATACGGGCTACTATCTTAGTGCTTATTCATGAGGGGAGTTGTGTTATCATGTCTCAAAACCCCTGGGGCATTCCAAATTTGTGTTTGGATAACATTGGTGTAAATGATAGATACTGAAATTAGTATATCGTCTCTGCTTGTATTATAACTTCTTGATTGCATTGTATGGATTGTGCTATGAGGATTTGTGGAGGATTTTCAATATGCTGACTCACAAATTTATGTTGAAAACTTTGACTTGAATTTCCTACTAATTTTAATTGTGTACAAAAATGTCAATACGTATTAGGTAGTTGCTGAGAGTTGGTTTGGTTTGGACCAAATTTACTTGGAACGAGATCTCTTTATAACGTGGAAAATGGATGCTTGCGTGCTGCATTGGGTTCTCAGGATACAGTTCCCTAGTGGTAGGTTCATATGGAGATTGTTTAAAGTCTAGCTTAATATTTTGGTTTCTTTTCAATTTAAGTGTTTTGCATGACTTCTTATCTCTCTCTCTCTGTGTTGTGCCATGTATGGTCCTGGCGCGTCCCTCCCATTCTGTTTCCTGTTTTACAAAGTGAGATTGTTTCAATTAGGTTTACGGCTTGTCAATCTTTCTGCTTAAGTATTTTGAAGTTTATTGACGATACAGATATATTTGGTTTCACAAGGCTAGAATCTTAGAATTTCAAGTCTGCCACTAGTTATTTGCTTGGATATCTGATTGCTAATCACACATGTAGAGAGTGTAAATGGCTTTGAGATTGGTTTTTAGTCCTCGCCAACCCAATTTCAGTTTGTTACTAGTAGTGGCAAAGGTTTGAATATTGGTCCAAATTCAGTTTGTTGGGAAGCTGGTTGCACATTTGGTCATTTGAAGTTAGTTGTGAATGGTGTTGGAGTCTCTGTTCTTAAGAATGATCTACACTAGTGGTTCTGAGTTGTTGATGATGCTTATATTCTTAGTTAGTTATGCACTAGTAAAAATTCTAGTTAAAGTGGTTCGGGTCTTATTTTGCTTTTTAATATTTCTCATTGTGACACCTATTTACCATTGGAGATAAGTTTTTGTTGGTGGATCTGAAAATATTATGGTTACTGGTATAAAGCCAGGTCCTAGGCTAGGATTTTACATATTCCATGGTCGTAATAGCCATGCCCTGTGTTCTGGAAATGCCACTTGTTATGGGTTGAATAGCTCTTTAGCAAAACAACTAATTTTCTTGGGGAAGTCTCACTTTAATAAAGTGCACAGTGTTCAATCAAGTCAACCAATTGTCTTGTCTTAATAATGCTCTCTTATCTTTGCAATCCATGGCTGAAAATTCTCCCTTGCTATTTTCTAGGTGGTAGCTAAGCATCAAACCTCCCCTAGGACAGGTAGAATGAAAGGTTCATAATTTTACATGGACATGAAGTTGTGTAGTTTTGAGGCACCCATATTTGCAGTATTTTCAACGTGCACTCATACACTTAGTTTCATTTTTTCTTGAAGGCTTTTTCTTATTCAGTTTCCATGATTATCGAGCCTTTACATTTTCTTTTACATGAGGTCATGCGACAATTTTGTCTGGTATGAATTAAGGGATTCAGAGATGATCATATGACTGGGAAAAGTTTTATGAAGGCTACCTACTGTTAGCAGAAAAAAAGTGCATTATTTGCCCATCTGTGCTACACACCTTTAAAATGATGTTCAGTTTAGACGTTGATAAAAGAAGTGGCCTTGACTGCTGGCCTATGAAGATAGGATTATTAAATTTTCTTTCATGGGTATGGATTCCATAGTTTACTCGTTGATTCTGATTTTTCTCTTTGTTATAGTGATTTGCATCATCATAGATAGCCTCCTGACTTGGGAGTCGGGACACATTGGCTATTAGAGTTCTGGACCCATGGGATATCTCCCAAAAGATGTTGCTGTATAAGTAGTAATAACAACCTGAATTTTAATCTCAAATTTTGGGGTCAGTTATTTGAGAGACAAATATAGAATAAATAAAAATATGTATAGTTAAAATTTTAAAACAAAAATAAAGAACATAACACTACGAAATGAAAAAAGAAAAATTAATGATAAGAGAGATTGTTTAACTTGTTTGAATTCTCCTACTCCAACTCATTCGTATCTAAAGTCATCTCCTCAACTAAACCTTTAACTATCATATCTTTACGGATAATTTGTATTCAGGTTTTTAACGGCCTATCCCGATATTTCACAAAATCTCCTATATTTAAGCTCACGATTCTCCTAATTGGTGCATCTTTGGATTTTCATTGTACATGTTCAAACTATCTCAAATGATATTCTCGCATTTCATCCATAATTGAACTTGCTCCTAATTTAATTCATATTTCTTCATTTCTAATTTTATCCTTTTTAGTTTTATCAAGTATCCACATGAATATTTTCATTTCAGGTACAGTTATTTTCTACTCTTATTGTTTAATGGCCTAACACTCGGTGCCATGCAATAGTGTAGATTTTATTGCGGTTTTATAAAATTTCTCCTTTGTATGCAATGATATCGCGCGATCGCAAAAAACTCTATATGTGCTTTTCCATTTCATCCATTTGATTCTTATGATTCACATCCCCATCCATGCTTCAATCATTTTGGATAATGGATCCAAGATATCTAAAACGTTCACTTTTTTGTACGTCTTGTCTTCGTAACTTTTCTTTATCATTTTGATGATTGCTATTAAACGTTTATCTCATATACTCAGTTTTTGATTGGTTCAATCTAAATTCTCTAGATTCTAGTGTCTTTCCATAACTCCAATTTAGCAATAATACTTTATCTAGTTTCATCGACCAACACTATATCATTTGCAAAAAGCATACTTAATGATATTTTATCTTGAATGTTTTGTGATTTCATCTATCACTATTGGAAAAAGTATGAGATTTAATGCTGAATCTTGGTGATGCCCAATATTAATTGGGAAACTATCACTTAAACCCTCCGTAAATTCTTACATTGATAACAGCTCTCTCATACATATCTTTGATGAGATTAATATATTTCAAAGAGATTTCTTTTTCCATAATCATCTATCATAATATATCTCTAGGAACCTTATCATGTGCTTTTTTCATAAACGTCTATCATAATACTATATGTACATCTCTCTCTTGTGTTTTAAATATCTATCAAATGTCTTAACAAGTGAATTGTTTCGATAGTGGATCATTTTGACAAATTCAGATTGATTTTGAAATACATTTCTCTAATCTCAATCTATATTCCATCACTCTCTCCTACAACTTCATAATATGACTTATGAGTTTAATTCTCTTATAATTGGAACAATTTTATGTCTTTTATTTTTATATAGTGATACAAGTGTACTCTCTCTCTATGCTTGAGACATTTTCTTAATTTGTCAGATTTTGTTAAAAAGATCCGTTAACATTACTATCCTAATTTCGCCTACACGCTTTCACACTTTGATAGGGATGTCATTGGGTTTTATGACTTTATTATTGCTCATTTTCTTTAAGACTTATTTTACTTCATGAAGACGAATTTTATGTTTAAAATCCTTGTTGATCTTTTCTATATATATCGCAATATCACCGATATCTCTTGTACCCTTAATGTTAAAGAGATTATCAAAATAATCTTTCTGATTTTTTTATGTTCTCATTCCCTATAAGTACATTATTGGTTTCACTTTTGATATACTTAACACCATTTAAATCTTTTCTTTTCCTTTCTCTTTGTTTGCCAATTCTATAGATCTCTTTTTTCCATTTTTAGTTTCTATTTTTTTATATAATTCATTTTATACATTACTTTTTGATTTGTGAATAATCTTTTTCACATCTTTTTTTATATTCTTGTATTTTTCAAATGCATCATGACTTCTCTTATCTTTAAGGTTCCTATAACACTCGTTTGGTTTGTATAACAGTTTATATTTTCTCATTCCACCACCATGAGTCCTAGATACGTCAAGAATCTCCTTATCTATACTCTTAATATTATTAGATATTTTTACTTATATAGTTTCCAAATCGTCATTAGTGGACGATGTTCCTACTTGAATAAATTTGTCTCTAAAAGTTGTTACTTTCTTTTTCTTTCAGATTCCATCACTTAATTCTTGGTTCCATAAATGGGTAATACTCATTTTGCCTTTTAGGCACACGCACATCTAAAACTAAAAGTCTATGTTGAGTTATTACATTCTCTGTTGGTATAATTTTGCAATCCTTGCAGACCATTCCATCATTTTTTCTGGTGAGAAAGAAATCAATTTGACTAACATTCGATCTACTTTTATATGTAACTATATGCGACTCTTTTCTTGAAGAAAGCGCTTACGAGTATCAAATCAAATGTTGTGGCAAATTCTAAAATGATATCTTCCGTCTTATTCTTACTATCAAAGTCAAAGTTTCCATATACGACTTCAAAACCCTCGTTGGTTTTTTGTACATGTTCATTTAAATCTCTTCCAGTAAATTTCTCCCATTGTATAAATTTATTTAAATCTTCTCAAAATTATTTTTTACTAATTGCATCTATATTTATTTGGAGTGCATAAATACTGACTATATTAATTACGTCTTCTCCAGTAACTAGTTTAACAAGCAAAATTTTCTCTTTCTTCTTGCCTCCACTACATTTTCTTTTAAATTTTTATGGATAATTATTCTTACTCCATATCTAGATTTATCCCTACTTATGTACCAAAGTTTATGGCTATAAGGCTCTGTTCTAGCTTTCTCTCCTCACTTAGTTTCTTGGAAACACATAATATTAATCTTCCTTTTAGTTATTATTTTTCTTATTTCTCCTAACTTATCGATTAAAAATCCTATATTCCAAGTGGTTAGACGAACCATATATTCATGGACTAACTTCTTTACCCGCACTCGTCCATATAAATACGATAACTCTTATTTATTTGACACCACATCCAGGCGGCGATGTGGCGCATTGCTTTTGGATGATGCCTCATAGGCCCTTACTAATTTGTTATTGTACCCGGGATCCGATGTAGTGTGTCATTGAGAAGGGAACGCCTCAACAAATTTCCTATATTTGTCTCTCATTTTTTGTTTTGACAAGGGTCTTATGCTGACTGTTAATCTACTGTAATTATTTCTTTACCCGGGTTTGGGACCGACCATGGCAGAATTCTTCAAATAATAAAAAATTTAATATCAAATATATTCAAATATGTAAACTTCCAAAAATTTTAAGAAAATCAAGAAATAGACAAAACTCGTGAGAAATTCATTATCAAATAATACCTATATAAGCTATCTTCCAAAGAAAATTAACAAAATTCACAAGATGAATAAGATGCAGATGAAAAATTCAATATGTGTTCCCAAATATGTAAGTTTTCAAAAACTTCAAGAAAATAAAAAAAAATAGACAAGACCCAGACAAGAATTTGGCTTCAAAACCTCGTGAGAAAATAAGGACAATGAATATAAATTTTTAGAAATTATTATAATTCGAAGATCTAATAAGATGCGAAAGAAAATTAAGAAAACTTCAAGAAAATCAAGAAATAAAAAAGATTTTTGAGAAATTCATTATCAAATAATATCCATATAAGCGATTTTTCAAAGAAAATTAACAAAATCCACAAGATGAATAAGATGTAGATGAAAAATTCAATGTGTACTCAAATATGCAAGTTTTTAAAAACTTCAAGAAAATCAAGAAATAGACAAGACCCAAATGAGAATTTGGCTTCAAAACCCTGTGAGAAAATTCGTATATTCAAGAGACAATGAGAGGAAGAACGAATTGACTGACTTTAGTAGAGATCAATACATAGAAGAGTGAAAGATTAGTTTTTGAGTAGATCTTCAAAGATTAGAGAGAGAGAGAGAGAGAGAGTAGGGTGATTTGCTTACCATCTATGTTGCTGTATAAGCAAATGAGAAAAATGTCCTATCTGCAAATGCTATAAAAAACAAAGAAAAAAGAAAAGAAGGAAAATTTGTGAATCTATGATAATTGGTGCAGGTGTAACCTTTTGCTTTGATTTGGGGTGGGGGGTCGAAATTGTTTAGTTTATAATGATAATTACTGTTCCAATTTGGTATAGCTGGTGCCACCTTAAAATTTTTATGCTAATTATTTCCTAACTGGGTGAATGTTTTCTTTCATGCAGACTCACCTTTTCAAACTGCCATTTTATTATGTAAGCATGCCACAAAAAGCTTTTCATCACATCTCGATTTTTGTTTCTCTATTCCTGCATATGCTTTAACATGGTAATGGTATTGTATATTTTCTTATCCTGTTATAACAATGTTCTACCAATTTAGTATTCAATTATTCCATGATTTCTTTCCTATGAGTGTCTTCGTCGTCTGTGAGTGCCTCATGTAATTGTGAATTCTACCTTCAGGAAGTGATATTTGTTGGGAAGCATGGGCGATTGTTAGAAATATCTGAATTCATTGTCTACACTTCCTAAATTTTGATTAGAACAAAAGCTAGAGAAATTATTGCTGAGGTAGAATTAGAGGTATGTCATGACAATGTTTGGCGGATAGGAATTTGTTTATGGACTTGAGAAAGGACACAAAGCAAATAGAGGGTACTATTTTATGTGTACCAAAAGCCTGAGTAAAAGGCTTTGTTAAAGATAAATAAGCTGTGAGGAGAAATGAAACAATGGAAATATTGATCTCTCCTTTCTGTTTTGGATAACTAAATAAGAATCGGGAACTGTGAAGGCTTGTCTGTGTCTGATAAAAATTGATGGCTCATTTCCTGAGTTGAAGAAAAGGGTGACCGTCTTTGGCCCCCCAAATGTTGAGTGGGGATTGAGTAAAAACAGGACTAGAAAAATGTGGCTTAGGTAGGCTGTTAATCTGAGTGGGATTTGGTCATATACTCACCATACTGCCATTATTTCCTTCACCAAACTATCTCAAAGTATGATAGATAAAGAGAATGTAGAAAATATAAGTGGTTCCTTTTATGAAAGGCAGCAATAAATTATGCCAATTGGCAGGGCAATCTAGGTAAAAAGCATTAGAAGATGAGGATACTTCATTGATTTTGGAATGAAGTTTACATTGCATATGAACGATATTTGCTTGATGTATTTTTTATCAATTGTAGAAGCGTTTTTAGGATATGTGCTGTGGTTTGATTTAGTTACACATGTATAACATTAAGAACTCCTTGCCTTTTCTTCGGTTATTCATTGGGTAAAACGCCCGTGCTTTAGTTATTCAATCAAGGGATGTTGGATATCCAGGCATCTTCTTCCAAGAAAAAAAAAATTGCTTTGTTTTAAAAATTTGAGGTTAAGATTTTTTGGTTGTTCGTTTAGTTGTTCCTTGTCTTGAAAACCTCCAAGCAAGCACCGAAGTTTTCTTTTCTTTAATTCAAATGCTACATCCCCTTTGCTGGGAGTGGTTTATAGATGTATCTGCATTCTGAAAATAATCTTCATGCATGTTATGGTATTATGGACCAAGCTAGGAATGATATGAGTTGGATCTTATGGCTGGATGGTCAATTACCGTATAGTTAGCAGGGCTATAACATAGAACCATGAGGTTGTGAAAATCAATGCGTAGAAAGTTCCCAGATTAGAAGCATGACCATTGTTTGCCCTGAGAGAGTTATCTGGCCGTTAAATGTATTTAATTTCAAGGCCTGCGTGGTGGATCTTTCAATCCTTTGTTGCTTGGGATTATCCAGCTGACATCAATATCATAATGAAGGGGCAACCTAGAATAAATTTCAGTTTGCAGTTTCTTGTCCTTGAAATAACCTTTCTAAGAGTTGTTTGATGTTATTAGGGAGAAACTTTATGGGAATATAAAAAAAGCCTTAAATTTGTTTACGTAACCATTTGGGATCTTACTTTTTTCCTAGGGCGTTCTACTTCTACCCACTGGGTATTGTGGTTGAGAACTAAGATCTTTTGTTTCTTTTTTCCCGTCTTGTTACATCTAATATGATTAATTACTATCCAAGAGAACAGTTTAGTGGTTGCAATCTCCCTCTCTCAACCAAGTGATCCTGGATTCAGATCTCGATATAATAAAAAAAAATAATTTATTAAATCTGGTGTGTTAGTAGTGGTGCATGCTCCTGGCTCTAGGCCTTTTCATGGCCACTGGAAACTTGCATTTTCTTTATGCTGTGATTGTCAGGGATGGTTCTGTTGGAGCCTTAAAGATATTGGGAAAGCCATCCGAGAGGTTGTGCCATGAGAAAAGGTTTAGTCAAAATGAAGCCCAAGTGGCGTGGAAGCAATTTGAAGGGTGGACATTGGCTGCTTCAAAAAGTATTGATGTAACAACTAGCTGTAATTTTGCTTGTAAATTGTATGAAGTTTGGATGTATGATGTTCTCAACAAGCCTTTTCAAATATTTGGAGCCTATCTTCTTCTTGATGGAGAAATATCGTCAATATAAGTAATGCTCAACTACATGTTTCAAAAACTAAGTAGATCAAATCTTATATCATAATTTATATTTGTAAAAAATTATAAATATTTTAATTCAGGGTAAAATTGATCAAAATTCATTCTTTATGGGCAAAAGAAAAAAATAATAATAATAAAACATGAATGTTGTTTTGTAATGATCAAATGCGAGGCAAATCGAGTACAAATTTGAATTTGGATGAAATTTATAATTATTTTTCCTACCAATGGTATGGATAAAAAAAATGTTTGTGAAATTCTCTAGTGAATCTTGTTGCCTGGGGTTTCTGATTCATTTCTTGTTCGCTGTAGTTACATAAAAGCTTGAGGGCATTTATTAATTCCTAATTCTTCTATTTTCTTTTCTTTCTCTTTTTCCGTTAATGTGTGGTTAGAATTTTGAGGAATTCCACCTTGTTGATCAGGATATTTTTAGTGTGGGAAGTGATGAAAGGGAGAAAAACGAAATAACAAAAAGATTAAGGGCACCTTTTGGAATTTTACCAAAAATTAACGGAATATTTCAAAAGGATTCAAAAACTTTAATTTACTCGCACGGGAAATGACGTGGCCTTCACAATTAGAAAATTAGAGCAGCGTAATCCAGCTGTCATCCAACTAAATTTGAATTTCAAAACATTTTGAACCTCAAATGCAACCGTTGGCTTCTAAACGTTACAGCCTTGATATTGCAGCTCATTTTTCCTAAAATAATCCATCCACCCAAAAATCTAGAACGAGCCGTTTGAGAAACCCCGGCCCCTCCCTTTTTTCTTTATATACGCCAACGCCCCACCAGCCCCACTCATTTTGAATTTCAAATCTCTCTCTCTCTCTGTTCCTAGCATTCTCTCTCTTTCCTCCTAAAATGCGTGAAATCCTTCACATTCAGGGAGGCCAATGTGGCAACCAAATCGGTGCTAAGTTCTGGGAAGTCGTCTGTGCCGAGCACGGAATCGACTCCACCGGACGATATCACGGCGATTCCGATCTTCAACTCGAGAGAATCAATGTGTATTACAATGAGGCAAGTTGTGGGAGATTTGTTCCTCGTGCAGTGCTCATGGATTTGGAGCCTGGAACTATGGATAGCGTCAGATCTGGGCCCTATGGTCAGATCTTTAGGCCTGATAACTTCGTCTTTGGTCAGTCCGGTGCCGGAAACAACTGGGCTAAAGGCCATTATACCGAGGGTGCCGAGTTGATTGACTCTGTTCTTGATGTTGTGAGGAAAGAGGCTGAGAATTGTGACTGCTTGCAGGGTACGTGTTTGATAAAACGTTTCTGCGAATTTCTTTTTCTTTTTTTTTTCCCCTCCTTTATTCAAATTAGATGAAATTCTTAATGGGGCCTTGAGAATGCTTTTGATCTAAAAATTTGACGTTCATTGATATTAATCTGGTGGAATCCTAATTTTAACGACCATGGTTTTGATAAATGCAGGGTTTCAAGTTTGCCACTCTTTGGGCGGAGGAACGGGATCTGGAATGGGTACGCTGTTGATCTCGAAGATCAGGGAGGAATACCCAGATAGGATGTTGTTGACTTTCTCTGTGTTTCCCTCACCTAAGGTGTCGGATACGGTTGTTGAGCCTTATAATGCAACTTTATCTGTTCACCAACTTGTTGAAAACGCAGATGAGTGCATGGTTCTGGACAATGAAGCTCTTTATGACATCTGCTTCCGTACTCTTAAACTTACTACTCCTAGTTGTAAGTTTCTCTGAACTTTCTCTCTCTCTCTCTCTCTCTCTCTTTTTTCCCCCTGAAATCGAATTGGAGCAATAACGCTTTCAAGAGGATATTTGGATATATTATTGGAGATCAAAAATAATCATATGCCGGTCATAATAAGTGGTGGTTGTGTTATTTATGATGATTTTCTGCCTCCTTATTAATTGTATTTTCTTTTGTCTCACAGTTGGCGATTTGAACCACTTAATATCTGCAACTATGTCTGGAGTTACTTGCTGCCTCCGATTCCCAGGACAGCTTAACTCTGATCTTCGCAAATTGGCTGTGAACCTCATTCCATTCCCTCGTCTTCACTTTTTCATGGTGGGATTTGCTCCTCTCACCTCACGCGGATCACAGCAGTATCGGGCCCTCTCAGTTCCTGAGTTGAGCCAACAAATGTGGGATGCTAAAAATATGATGTGTGCTGCTGACCCACGACATGGTCGTTACTTGACAGCTTCAGCAATGTTCCGTGGCAAAATGAGCACCAAGGAGGTAGACGAGCAGATGCTTAACGTACAGAACAAGAACTCTTCATATTTTGTTGAATGGATTCCCAATAATGTGAAGTCAACTGTATGTGATATCCCACCCACTGGTTTAAAGATGGCATCAACATTCATAGGCAATTCAACATCAATCCAGGAAATGTTCAGGAGGGTGAGTGAGCAATTTACAGCCATGTTCAGGAGAAAGGCTTTCTTGCATTGGTACACGGGAGAAGGGATGGATGAAATGGAGTTCACTGAGGCTGAGAGCAATATGAATGACCTGGTGTCGGAGTATCAGCAGTACCAAGATGCAACAGCTGATGAGGAGGGAGATTATGAAGAAGAAGAAGAGGAATATCAAGAGTGATTTTTATGGTAACTTGGAAGTTGTTTATTTGTTAAGGTGGCCATTGTTATACAACTATGATTCTAATTGCAACTTCCAGTTGCCCCCAGGACTCAGGAAGTTAGTGATTCAGAAAATGGATGATGTCAAAATTTCATATTTTTGCTGTAAACAAAAAATTGGTTTCATCTTCGAAACATTTCTAACTAGCTTTTTGTTGGGTCCTTGCAATTATGTAGTAGATGTAATATTCTCATATCCGATTTCATTGTTCTTAAGCTGACCCTTTGCCTTTATTTTCTATGATGAGATCTTGACACTGCAACATATCACCTGTAGTGGCTTTTCATCTCAACTGATGTTTTCTAAGCCTTTGCAGACTTGATATCTGATATCATTCATTTGGGAGAATGTTTGTAATCTGCATCCGAGTTTGATTGTAAGCCATAAGCTAGTTTATCGCTTCTGGGTTCATGCTTGGCAGGAAAGTTCAGTTTCAAGAGTTTGATTGTAAGTCTTGCACTCGGGCCTTCTCATGTCTCTCGTGAACGTTCGCCATGCTTGAAAGTAGGAAATGCTTGTTTCTGGTTCGAACCTTTTACGAATGGGAAATGAATAAAGTTCCCATCTACGAACCCACATTTGTTTTGATGTAAAGATTGCTTGCTCATGTGCCCAGAACTTTTCCTCCCACATTTTAATTTGCCGTCTTTCAGGGGTATGTTTACTTTGCCGGATTTTTTTTTTTTTTTTTTGGGTAAGCCGGATGATTATTTTTTAGGTTCTAGTTTTAAGTGAACTTGGACTCTGGTATATTTAGAATGCTAAAGGATATCAAACCCCGTCTGTTGGATTTCTCGGGTAAATGGCAACAAGAATGACAAGCCAATTGTTTGGATGCTAATATGAAAATGATTGTGATACTCAATGAGGTGCATCCAACAAATCCTAGTATGAATCGCCTTTTTCAAAATTGCATTAAAACTATTTTGCACACGTACACAAGGTTTGCAAGGTATGCGTAATTTGTGGACCATTATGCTTGCCTCATGGGCTATGGTTGAAGTTATTGCCCTTGTTAGAGAAAGAATGATTAAAAATCAATGCAAGGCAAATCCTAGACTAAGAGGGTACAAAATAATACTTGCCAAATGTAATAAAAATTAAACACAAATAACAAAAATCCGAAAAAAAGATCTAATATACTTCCGGCCATTTACGAATCTGACAATCTTCGAGGAATATAGTATCATCAAAATGATCTTTAGGACGTGCATAAATTTTTAAAATTTTTAAATTCACTCAATAGATAGTGTAGAGTTAGAAAATTTAAATTTAAGAATCCAATATACTCAGAGGGATTTTATATAGATTCTTAATTGTCAGAGAGTTATTAAAACCGTATAATTGTTATCCTAAATTATTGTCGGATATTATAAAAAGGTAATTAAATATTCAAAATAGAAAAATAAAATTAATTGTGTAGAAATTTGAATGAATCACCAAAATCCAAACAAATACAACCCATTTCAAATTCCTTCATTTCTTTATCATATTTAATCCATTTTGATTATATTTTTCTTATTAACTTTAATTTGAATGTTTTGAATATATTGAATTTGAATTTATGTAAAATTCTTAACATTTTCTCACTTAACCTAATACAACAATTTGAAGTCAAAGTCCAGTCAATTTCTCATGAAAATAGATTACATGAGTTACAGTAATAAGTTCTCTAAAAAGAGTATTATTTTTCGTGTATCATAATGTATTCTATTTTCTAACCTTATGATAACATTTACTTTATGAATAAACTTCACATTTATTCAAGATGAAAACTTGATGAATTTTTTTTAAAAAAAAAAAAAAATGTGTACACAACTTTATTAAAAAAATTTAACACTGAATTTCATTTAAATATGGTATTAATCCTATATTTACAACATGATTTCTGAATTTACTTGGTGGTATGCCTTTGGTTAAGAGATCAACTAACATACAATCAATATTAATGTATTGGATTACGATTTTATTTTCCAATACTTTTTTCCTAATTGTTAAATATTTTATGTTGATATGTTTATTTCAACTATCACTCTTATTATTTTTAACCAACAATACATCTTCTGAATTGTCACAAAATATACATAATAGTTTAGATACAAAATCTAAAATCTTAAACTTAAATATGAAACTTTTAAAACATACCGCGTATGATATAGTCTCAAAACATATCACAAATTCAGCTTCCATAGTGAATGTCACAATCAATGTCTGCTTAACACTCCTCTACGATACAACTCTACCAGCCATTATGAAGATGCAATCTGACATTGATTTCCAGGAATCAACACTACTGACAAAATCCGAATTCGAGCATCCAACTACTTTCAGATTGTTGGTTCTCCTGTATGTAAGCATGTGATTCTTGGTAGTTTATAAATATCTCAACACCTTCTTTGCAGTTTTCTAATGTTCCAAATCTGAATTATTTTGATATCTATCTAATATCTCCACTGCATGTGTTATATTAAGTTTTGTACAAATCTGTGCATATATGAGAATTCCAACAATGGAAGCATATAGAATGTTAGTCATTTGTTCTCTTTCTAACTCTGTTTTTGGGTTATTAGTCCAAATTGAACGTATCCCCTTTGACAATTGGAGTTATACTTCTCTTAAACACTTTATTGATATAGATCTCCTGAGATAATCCCAAAACTTTATGGGATCTATTTCGATATATTTTTATACTAATAACATAAGATGCATTACTAAATCTTTCATCTTAAAATTCTTAGAAATGAACTGTTTCACCTCATACATTATCCATTTATTATTAGTGGTAAATAGTATGTCATCTACATACACGACAAGAAAATAAAATCTATTCCTATTGACTTTGAATTTTATGTATTAATCTACAATATTTTCTTCAAAATCGAATAATGTGACTATATTGTGAAATTTCAAATACCATTGAGCTGAAAAAAGTGACTACATTTTGAAATTTTAAATATCACTGACGGGAGACTCATTTCAACCCATATATGGATTTTTGAATTTGCACACAAAGTGGTCACTATTATTAAAGGAGAATCTTTTAGATTGATACATATACACCTCTTCCTCTAGTTCACCATTAGGAAAAACCATTTTTACATCCATTTGTTGTAACTATAGGTCAAAATATGGATTAAGTGTCAGAATAATGTGGAGGGAATCTTTCTTATATATTGGAGAAAACATCTCCGAGTAGTCGATTCTTTCCTTTTGGATGGATCATTTAACAATGAATCTGGTCTTGTATTTTTTTATGTTGCCTTATGAGTTTGACCCATTTACATCTGATGGGTTTATCCCATCTGATAACTCCACAAGATCCCAGATTCCATTGTTCTTCATGAAATTCATCTCATTTTTCATGGCATTCAACCTTAAATTCGAGTTCAGGTATAACTAATTTTCTTTCTAGAGTAAATCTCCTTAATATTGGTTCAAAAATCTCGATAGGAGAAGGTTAATCAACCTGATTTTAGTTAACTGTTTGTGAAATTTTTTAATTGTCATCCATACCCTAATTTATGTTCATAGGAATTTGAGGGTCATTTTGAATGGCAATTAATTTGACATTTGAATTTGATGAGATACTTGATGGATCTCTTTTAGAAGTTAAATTGCGAAAGTAATATCTCTTACTGATCAAGTCATTCTAGAAATTTAGCATTTTTAAATTTTACAATCCTAACATGATATGATGGATAATATGACTAGTATCCCTTGAACTTATCGGCATAATTGATAAAGTAGTCACTCGTAATTCCTGAATCCGGTTTCTTTTCTCATGAATTGTAAACTCTTATCTTTGCAGAACAACCCTCAAATATGTTCATATTTTAAACTAGATTTCCAACCTATAAATAACTCAAATGGAGTTTTGACTATAGTTTTGATTGGAATCCTATTTAATATATACGTTGTCATTTTGAGAGTTTCAATCCATAAGAAGTTAGACAGTTTGCAATTAACCATCATGCTCCTAACCATGTCAAGTAAAGTTCTATATTTTCTTTCAGTTATCCCATTCTAGTCAAATAAATCAGTCATGATGTATTGGGTAATAATTTTATTTTTCTAAAAAACCTTTATAAATAGATTTGATATTTATCCATTTTTTATATACTTTTTATAATATTCTCAGCTCGTAGAATTTATGTAAATTGATAACATAAGAAGGCATCAAACTGTTAATGCAAGACACAAATAAATTTAAATTGAGTTGCCTGACAGGCAGGGAAATTGCTGAGAAAAAGACATAATATGCAAGGGGTTGTGAACCTTACGATGCACAATTCCAATCATCTGTTTACAAGAAGTTAGACGATTTACATCGTGCTCCTAACCATGTCACGTAAAGTTTTATATTCTCTTTCAGTTATCTCATTCTAGTCAAATAAATCAGTGATGATGTATTAGGTAATAATTTTATTTTTCTAAAAAATCTTTATAAATAGATTTGATATTTATCCGTTTTTTATATACTTTTTATAATATTCTCCGCTTTTAGAATTTATGTAAATTGATAGGCATCAAACTGTTAATGCAAGACACAAATAAATTAAAATAGAGTTGCCTGACAGGCAGGGAAATTGCTGAGAAAAAGACATAATATGCAAGGGGTTGTGAACCTTACGATGCACAATTCCAATCATCAGAACAATCCTAAGTGTCTGTATCTAAATTAAAGGCCAAACAACATTATACGTGGAATCAGCATTACATTGAGTTGACATCTTCTTTTGTAGTTTTACAGCAAAAAGCGGCGTCATTGTGCACAAGTTCCTGCATTAGGATTCCATCTCCTACCTTCCAAAGACAGCCTGCGGGTCTTACATATGTTGTTCAGTAGAATATTACATACGCATTGTGAACAAAGGACAAGGGCTCGTGAATGCAACCCAAGACCTTTTTCATTTTTTTTTTCACAATGTCATTTGCATATCAAATCTTAAGAGGCAACTTCTATATAAGCACGATCTCCTTTGGTGAAAATGTCTATGCAAAACTCCTCAACAAACGATCTATCAAAATTTCTGAAGAGAAACGAAGCTTGTCGAGATTTATCGAAAGACGAAACCCTTTTGGCAAGAAAATGGCATGGACCCATTTCCTAATTTTCTCGCTATTCTTGCAAGGAGCTCTTGGTATGCCTCAT
Source organism: Dillenia turbinata (assembly GCA_037126225.1). Taxonomy (NCBI): domain Eukaryota; kingdom Viridiplantae; phylum Streptophyta; class Magnoliopsida; order Dilleniales; family Dilleniaceae; genus Dillenia; species Dillenia turbinata. The sequence goes on from JBAMMX010000007.1 coordinate 1,529,631, forward strand.
ACTAGCAATAGTATCAACAAAGCACTTTTTAAACCATAAATTTTGACAAACATGAAAAAATCATTCCTTTTTCAAAGACGAACATTATTCTTTTGTGGAAAAGTTAATTTCAGTCTTCTCACCGATTCACGGTTTTTAAGTGTCAAATAGCACTCTCATTATAATTATAGAGAATACTCGTTTTTTTTCTTATTATACTTCAGTGATGTTATGCTTTGCTTACTAGTTTAATTTCATAATGTTGGGATTTGGAATTTTAGGTGGGCTAATATGTGAGGAATTGCCTGTCGAAATGTGCTCATTCTCAATATCATCATCCAGGAAGAGATGCCTGTTAGAGAACTATGCAGAAAAAGGTGGAAGCACAGGCTATCAGTGCAAGACGTCAGAGGTGGATGTTATCAACAACATTTCTGATTGGGTTGAGACAGAGGAGTGTATAACAGCATGTGGGGTTGACAGGAACTCTGTCGGCATATCTTCGGATTCTCTTCTTGATTCTAAGTTCACTGCCAAGCTCTGCTCCTCTGTTTGTTACGACTGCCCCTACATGGGGGACCTCTACTTCAATTTGGCTTTGGGAGAAGGTAAAATTTTGGAGTTCCATTTTCCACTGAGGATGAAAGTTTTTTACACCTAGCAAATATAAAACACATGTTATATGGACAGTGTCAGCCAGGGGTCACCCTGCCTCCATTTTCTTTATCCTTCTTATTCTCAATAGTTGGGGATTCCTAAGAAGGAATAAACATAGAAAGTCCGAAGAAACTACAGTATTTTGGACATATTCTCAGATATTTTTAAGCACCACGAGTAGTCACAGACCATACAAATGCAAGTGAAACCAAATTGGCAGGCAGATGTTTTATGTATCTGTGCCACATTTTTGGTGCAGGTGCAGCAATTTAATGTAAGAGAAAAAGAAGTACCTTAAATTTAGTATTTTTTTTCAGGAGAAGTGTAACTAAACTTTCCGAATGTAATCATAAGAGTTTATGCCTGCTGTAAAATGTTTGATTTGCTATAACTATTTCTTTATAGTAAATTTATCACAGCAATCTCACTAAAATACCAAAAACCATTACCAGATCATTAATATAGCAGTGCACTTGCAGGAACCTTTTTCCCTGATCTATGTAGGGCAAGGCGTTTAAGTTCCGGTCGTCGTGAAATGAAGGAAATACTGAGCTCTGGTGCAGCCTATGGTCCCAGCGCTAGCGTGGCCTGTGCTCCTCAATCTTCTACCCAAATCCAACGCCATGAGGAATACCCTCCATTTCCTGCTCCGAGCCCATCTTATAATTAAATTTAAATTTCATTTGTTTTGCTTTTTCCTTTTCTTACTCTTGTATGCTACCAAGCCAGGACTTGCTTTGTTTATGAGATATATAATATAAAGAATATAATAATAAATCATATCAGAATAATATTTTTAAGGGTAACGTTCAACAAGAATAATTAATATAAATAATATATTATAAATATGATTATATAATAGAGCGATGTTGGCAATTGGCTATTTTTAGATTTCTACAAGTGCACAAATCTGCAACAATAAAAATTTTGGTTTCTCGATGACTTGCATAGCAATTCTAATTTGGGTCAGTGTATGGTCCACATCTCACATGATAATGCTGGCTAAATTCATTTGTATTTATACTCAATTTGTTGGCCAACTGAAAATTGTAATTAATTAAAAAAAAGTATAATACATTTATCCTGTGACAAGATTTTTAAGATTGGAATTCATGCAAAGGGGACATTACTTTATGTATGTTCCTTAGAAAAGAGATCTTTTTCATTTTTACTTTATTAATTTTTTAGATCCTTCCTTATACTGCATGAGAGAGAGAGAGAGAGGATTGCAAATAAACATTTGGATTGTCCTGCTCTGCCCGGGATTAGTAAGGCCATTCAAGATTACCAAACCCAGCCAGAATCGTACATGGAACAGGCAGTAAATTGAATATGAACAAATAAATAAAGGACAAAGCTAAATATCTTGTCAACATCCGATTTTACTTAGAGAACATGCCATGAATATGAATAAACTTGGAATGTAATTTTTCTTTAATGTCAGAATAACAAATTATTAATATTAAAATCTTATCTTAATTTGATGTTTTAACAGTGTTATAGTTATAAGTTGAGTAGTTTTGACTTAAATTATATATTTAAAATTGTAAAAAAGTTTTTATAATCATATTCATGGATAATAATACTTGTTGCTCTGTCTTTCCATTTTCAATGGGAAAAAAAGGGTGATATATACATATACATATATCTATATATATATACATGCATGTGAATGTGTGTGTATATATTTATAATTTATAATAGACAACTCTTTTACATGATTGCTTGCTTAAATTACAATTTACAATAATAATGTATTACTTTTTCTCAAATACTTCACCATAAAGTTTCCTCATTATTCTTGTCTGCACAAAAAACTGTAGACTGGAGTTTCCATGCGTTTCCTTCTCTCTATCGCTGCCCGAAACCGACACTCCTAGGGAGTAAAATGACCACCTCACTCCTCCCCTAGTCTCTCTCTTGGACTCCCATTTGTGTAAAATTTCTCATTCTCTCTCTTAAACCCAGTACACTTAAAAGCAAGTTCCCCACAACCCATCAATTACGTTTCCTATTCCCTGATTTTAAAAGAAAAATGTCAAATTTACAAGGCCCCAATGTGGACACAGAAACAGAGGATCTTCGCTGTGTCCGCCGTAGACTCCGCCATTCGACGGCGGGGAGTACTGACGACAATGTCTGGTTTTCCGACTCCGATTCCGACGACCCATCTTGGCATTCTCCATGTGGCTCAACTACAGGAGAGTCCCACGACGAATGTGGGTTTTCAGGGGACTCTGTTTTAGGTTTGAAAGGGAATAGAGGAGGGGGAGGAGGAGGAGGCTGCTCTTCTTCGGTGTCTGATGAAGTTGATGTTGATTTGGAAAGTGGGGTTTTGGAATTGAAGGGTTTGGAAGCCAAAATTGAGAGAGATTGTAGGATTTGTCAGCTGAGCTTAGACATTGAGAGTGGTGGAGGCAATGATGACTCTTCTGCTCCTGGGTTTGCTATAGAGTTGGGTTGTTCTTGCAAGAACGATTTGGCTTTTGCTCACAAACAATGTGCTGAGACTTGGTTCAGGATTAAGGGAAATACGTAAGTTGAAACCCTTCAGACTATGTTGTTGTGATTTGGGCATGATATACTTTTGTCCACTGGTTGCATTTCTTGGCATTTTTCAGGAAATTGAAGTGATGTTTTTGTGGCACTCTTGGTACCCACTTGAGGATTTCTGCTAGTTTTGCCCTCATTTTACTCGATGACTGGTCGCTGAGTTAAGATTAAGAATTGAAGAATTGAGTCGAACTTAGTTGATGAAATAAATTTATAAATTCACATTTACTGCTGCTATGATTTTTACCATAAGCTTGTTTTGTGCCATAGTGGTTGGGACTTCCATTCACTCTTTGTTAATTAGAGCCATATATTATTTAGGGTTATTCATTTTTGAGATCACATGCCTTTCCCCTTTTTTGGCTCCATTGTATTAGTTTGATTTTTCAGTTTGTCAAATTTTTGGCCATAGGGATATGGTCCGTTTTCTGTTTCTGTCTTTTGATGAAATTGTGAATCTAAATCTGCATTTCTTTCTATATAGTCTAAAGAGCTAAAAATTTCTTACATCCTCTATGCAACTTGGAGTTGTCCGCACGCATCTTTTGTTGGCTGAATTGAGAGGAAGCAATTAAAAAGGCTTTAGCAATGAGACATTTGTCAATAAGAGATATAATACTACCGGAGCTATAAACTTTCCTATTGGTTTGATTTGAATTTTTCTGTTTCCTTTGTGGATTGATTCTTTCTTTTGAATTTTTCAAAATCCTTTCACATTTCTCATTTCTTTTATCAAAGTTTCTCATTTCCTAGTGGTTTGACTCTCTTATCCAAATATGCTAATTTACTTGATTGGGATAGCTATAAATCCAGAAATTACTTTGATCACAAGGATTTCACCTGATAGCATAAATGCAGAAAGTCAAAGAAGTGGATAACTAGGAACAATTTGGGGATTGGGTAACTGGAAAAGGCTCAATCCTGTAAATATGATTGTACCATTGAGTGCTTTAAATTGATCACTCTATTGGATGCAACTTTTTTATGTGAACCGTTCTAATTTTGCTGATTTCTCAGTCTTCAACTTTGATATTTTCTAGAATATCATATGACTCTTTTCAAAGCCGTTCTCACATTTGTGCTGACAATAGATGATATTACATGGCTAACTTTTGTGCCTGGATGGTTAATTTGATATATTACTACAAGTTGTCTTCTTTTTTTCTCATTCATGAAATTATAGACAGAAATTTGCGTCCTTCATTGAAGTGTCCTTTTGTGTACTTTTGGTGTTCAAATTACGTAAGTGCGTGTTATGTTTCACAGCTTCTTTGTTCACCGTTTGTCATTCTCATTCATTTGCCTAAACCTGTCAATTGGAACAAAGAGAATGCAATTGCCTTATATATTGTGATGTCAGAAAAAGAAACAAAAGAGAGAAGATCCAATTTATTGCATTTTTTAGTATGTTTTAACACAAAACTCTTTTCATCTTCTGATTTGTTGTTTTGCCAATTTAATGTGTGATAATGCAGTGATAGACTTTAGTTTGATACATGCAATGATATGTTTGTCTTCCTCCTTAATTCATTTGCGTCATATGTAATACTACATATATTTACCTGTCACTTGTTATGATATCGCCTGGCTTCTGGTCTCTCTTAATTGAAATGCGTCGGACAACAAAAATGTGAAGTTTTTGGTACTTTGTTTGTTTTTGATATGGAAAATGCAAGGATTTTGTTGCTTTCCTTCATTTTGACCTGAAACTGAAGCAACAATCTGTTGACATAATAATGTGCGATGCTACTTCATTCTGCATTCTTTGCCACATAAATGTCTTGATTCCATTGTAATTGAAATAGCAGCTCAGTATATTGCATCGTTATGTTTTGAACTAGAACAGGATAGCATTTGCTTTTGAGAAACCCTTGGTTTATCATTGTTTTCCAGCTCTGAAGAGGCCAAAAATCTGCTACTATTATAGAACTTAGCACCACAAACTGCTTCCTTCTGTGATCACCCTTTTGCAAACAACAGCTGCTTGCATGGTCATATTTTAAACTAGAACAGAATGGCATCTGCTTTAGAGAAACTCTTGGTTTAGCATCCTTCTGCTGCCCTGGAGAGGCTGCCAAAAGTCTGCTACTAGGAACTTAGCACCACAAACTGCTTGCTGTTGTGATCACTCTTTCACAAACAACTGCTGCCATCATGTCACCATAATCATGCTACATTGCATCATCTCAAGTACTGAACTCATCTTGATAGAAGTGATTCTGTTGTTAAATTTGAATTTGCAGGCACCAAAATCAATATTGATGGTCTGTTAGCTTGATGCTTCTATGACCAGGCATTCAAAGGAATCTAAAGTATGTTTTTCAGAAGTTTTGCTGAGATACTAACCGAAGGATCTAGGAATTATGGTGATCCTGAATTGTTTATAATATTGTAGCTATGATGTTGATAGTGGCAATATGGTTCATTAGTCTTCATTACATATGTTAGAAGTTGTGGATGTTTTGTCAGTTGATGGGTAATTTAATAGATGACGCAATTGATATTTGAATTTTTTTTTATTTCTACTAATCACTTGGAAGCTAATGTACTTTATGTGAATCATGAGAACGTTCCCACGGGCAGAGATGAGTATAGATGTTTACCCGGATAGTGAAACAGGGAGTTTTATCATCCCATCCCAAGTTTGTTGCCGCCAAATAAAACATGGTCTCTCTTAATTGCAGAATTTGTGAGATATGCGGCACCATTGCAACCACCGTTGCTGGTCAGCAAGCAAATGATGCAAGCAATGCTACGAATCCGGCAATTGCAGCAGCATTAGCAGCAACGACAGTACCAATGATACCTTTGGACAATAGAAGAACGTGTAATAGCAGGCGCATTCTAAATTTCCTACTTGGCTGCATAGTTTTGGCCTTTGTCATCTCTTGGCTATTTCACTATCATATACTGCAACACAACCCCTGAAATGTGTGTAAGGATGCATCCTTCTATATAGGCAGTGGGAGCTAAGGCAGAACAAGGAACATCTTCCCTTGTGCTGCTAAAGTTGTCTGTTGGCATATATCCAATCCTTCCAACACAGGTGCCCTCGCTGTCTATGCCAACTTGTTTAGTGAATGAAATACACGTTTGTCTGTGCATAGATTATGAATTGCTTGGTCATGATTGTATAAGCTTATATGCAATTTTCTGGTTGTAAACTATATCTTTCTCCAGCTTCTTACATATTCACGATAAAAAAATATATTTGGCAATCTTTTTCGATTTGATATTAATTTGAATCAATCAAAACATGTTAATTATTTGATCAAGAATCGGTCCCATCATGTTTATATGGGTTATCATGTCAAGTTTAGTTGATTTGACCCACGATTTTAAAATGCAATTGTCCTAACATGTAAACTTTTGCAACGAACGATACTGACATATTAAATAATTCAGATACCCAATGGATTAATTTTTATTTGACATCAACATTATTTAATCTATTTTGTTCCTCACTCATTTGATTTATACCAGCTGGCCGCAGACATACAATACGTTGGTGGTATGTGTCGAAAAAAAAAAAAAGTTAAAAATAATAATAATCTATTATGTTTATAACTTAATTATCAAATTATAAATAATATAATTCAAAATATTAATATTTGGATTGTATATTTTGATAATTTTAAAATTTCTTTGAATAATTTTAGGAGTTTTTAAATTTTGAAATCAACGATTCGAATTAATCTTACATTTTTTATTTACATTATCTAAACATGCTCAAATCAAAAAAGTGTCAAAGGGATATCTAAATCTTAAAAGTAAAGTGGTAGATAAAAATGACAAACAAATATAAAGTAGGGACATGTACAGATTCAGATAATTTTATGACCTTTTTATAAAAAAAAATCATATATTGGTCATGTGAGAAAATAACTACATTCAACCAAACTTCTTTAAATTGAGTGGTCGGATACTATACTTCCTTAATAAGAGGTCTCAAATTCGAGTATTGAGAATGAAGAAAAAGAATTTGAAAGAACTAATCTCTCAATGGATCCCACGGTACTCGAACCGAATTACAACAACAACAACAATCTAGACCTTCTATCTCAATATTTGGGATCGACCATATGAGAGACAAATAATGAAGTAAAAAAAATAATTTAGTTTGTGCGGATTCTCCTACGCCACTCATTCCTATCTAAAACCATCTCCTCAACTAATTTCATCACTATCATATCTTTACAAATACATTGCATCTAATTTTTCAATGGTCCGCCTCTACGTTTTATTAAATCTCATATATTTAAGTTCTCTACCTTCCTAACAAATGCGTCCTTAAGTCTTCGTTGCACATGTTCAAACCAACTCAGACGATATTCTCGTATTTTATCTACAATTGAACTGACTCTCAGTTTATTACGTATCTCGTCGTTTCTAATTCTATCATTTTTAGTTTTGTCACACATCCATCTAAACATTCTAATTTCAGCTATAGTCATTTTTTACTCTTGTTGCTGTTTAATGGCTCAATATTTCATACTATATAATAGAGCAGGTTTTACTACGGTCCTATAAAATTTTTCCTTTAAATATAATGGAATCGTACGATCACAGAGCACTCCGGATGCCCTTTTCCATTTCATCCAACCCGTTTGAATTCTATTGTTGACATCTCCATCTATATTGTCATCATTTTGGATGATGGAACCAAAATATTTAAACCGTTCGATATTTGGGACTTCTCTTTCTTCTAATCTAATTTTTTCTTCATTATCCTGATAGTTATCAATTAACTTACACCTCATATATTCAGTTTTAACTCTACTCAATCTAAATCCTTTAAATTCTAACGTATCCCTCCATAACTCTAATTTAGTACAGATACTCTCTCTAATTTCATCAACCAAAACTATATCATCTGCGAAGAGCATACACCATGGTATTTCATCTTGAATATTTTTTGTGATTTCATCTATCACTATTACAAATAGTAAGGGACTCAATGTCAAATCTTGATGGAGCCAAATATTAATAGGAAAGTTATCACTCAGCCCCCCGCAAGTTCTTACATTGGTTATAACTCCTTCATATATATCCCTAATAAAGTTAATGTATTTCAAAAAGATCTCTTTCCTTATGAGCGTCTGCCACAATACGTCTCTTGGGACCCTATCATATGTTTTCTCAAGATCAATGAATACTATATTTAGATCTCTTTTTTGCGTTCTAAATGTCTCAATCAATTATCTTAACAAGTGAATTGTTTCAGTGGTAGATCGTCCTATCATAAATCCGAATTGATTCTAAAACACACTTATCTCCCGTCTTAATCTATGCTCTATCACTCTCCCCCATAACTTCAACGTATAACTCATGAGTTTAATTTTTCTATAATTGGAGCAATCTTGTATGTCCCCTTTATTCTTATATAGCTGGACAATTGTGCTCTATCTCCATGGGTGAGACATTTTCTTTGTTTGCAAAATTTTGTTAAAAAGAGTCGTTAACATTGTTATTCCGAATTCTCCGAAACATTTCCACACCTCGATAGGGATGTCATCAGGTCCTATAGTTTTGTTATTTTCCATTCTCTTTATGGCCTCCTTTTATTTCATGGGAACGAATCTTACGTTTAAAATCTCTATTAATCTCTTGTATAGATATCTCTACATTTTTTATGTTTACTGTACTCTCAACATTAAATAAGTTATTAAAATATTCCCTTCACTTCTTTCTTATATTCTCGTTTCTTACAAGTGTACTATTTGTTTCACTCTTAATACATCTAATATCATTTAGATCTTGTCCCTTCCTCTCCCTTAGTTTGACAATTCTATAGATCTCTCTCTCTCCGTCTCGAGTTTCTAATCTCTTGTACAATTCATTATACACTTTACTCTTTAATTTATATATAATATTTTTTACTTCTTTTTTTACCTTTTTGTATTTTTCATAAATCTCGCTATTACTATCATTTTTAAGATTTCTATAACATTTTCTTTTGATTTGGATCGCAAATTTTATTTCTTCATTCTACCACAATTACTCTTTGCCTCTTGGAGCCCTACCATTGGATACTCTAAGAATCTCCCTACCTATACTCCAAGAACCTCTCTAACCCCAAAAACAAAAAAAAACAAAAAAAAAAACGACCACACCCATTAACTCTTTTTTTTTTTAATATTTAGAGTTGGCGTGAGGTGCCTGCAAAATATGAATTGTATTTTTTATTGTTCAAATATTTATTAGATTTATAATTAATTTAATATTTAAATTAAATTATTATCAAAATCAACGAAAAATATAACTAAAAAAGGTAATAAGTGGAGTAAAAAGATAATAGAAATAAAGGAATGACGATTTATAGGGGAAAAAACAAAATAGAAAATTTATATAAAAAAAATTTTAAAAGAAAAAAGGGGGTCAAAAATAAAAAGTACAAAAATCTAAATGGAAAAAAAAAAACTATAGTCTAAAAATAAAGATATGACAATCCGTGAAAACAAAAAAAAAAAGGAAAAAATTTATATTCAAAAGAGACGAAGGATTCAAGCGAAAAAAAGATCGGGTCAAAAAAAGGGAAGACATGAATGGATAAATTGGGCCAAAAAAAGAAGAAGCCTATGTCCCAAAAGACAAATGACTCAATGATAAAAAGTGTAAAAAAAAAAAAAGAAAAATTGGCAAAAAATAACAAGAGCAAGGAATTCAATGGCAAAAAAAAAAGCATGGTATAAAAATAAAAAGACAATAATCCATAAGATCCAAAAAAAAAAAAAAAGAGAAAAATCAATGTTCAAAAAAGATAAAAAACACTCAAGCAAAAAAAAAAATTGGGTAAAAAAAAAGTAAGGCTCTGGACAAGTGGGGCCCAAAGAGAAAAAAAAAACTATGTCAAAACATGAAGGACTTAAGGAAAAAAAAGGGATAAAAAAATAAAACGAGAATGGGACCAAATGAAAAAAAAATCGGGTAAAAAAAAGAAGATTTTGAATGAAAAAAATTGGATTTAAAAATAAAGAAATAATCATCTGAGTGCGTTATGGACAAGTGGGGCAAAAAAAAAAACGAAAAGAGAAAAAACTATATAAAAAATGATCCAAATGAAAAAAAAAATGAGTAAAAATATAAAAAGAGAAATGATTTGAATAAAAAAAAAGGTCAAAAAAGACGAAGGATATGAACAAGAAAAAAACCATGGTCACGAAATGGGGAGAGCGAGAGGCTGTGTTGATTTTTTTACCCTCAAAATTTTAAATAAAAATTTATTTTTAATATTTTTTATTAATTTAATAAATAAAAATAGATGATAAATAAATGTAAAAGTTAATTTTATACATTTTCACTAGTGAAGAGATTTTTATATTTTTTAAGTTTTTGATAGTTTTTTGTATTTCGTTATACTTCAATGATCATTTTATACTTTTATAAAAAAAATTAAAACAATGAACAAATTTGTGGGAGAGGGAGAGAGAAAGAGAGAGAGTTAGGCGTAAGTGGAATGCGAGATGGAGTGATGATGTGAAAAATGAGAGTCAAAAAACTGTTGGTGGGAAATTATGAGAGGGTGAGGGATGTTGGGCAAAAGAACTGTGGCTGGCCACTTGAGCTCTCGCGGCTGGCCGCTGATGTGCCCATAGCTGACCGTTCATGCGCATGCAGCTGACTGTTTGAGCGCCCATAATGTGTCCACCGATATAGAAAATGGGTCAAAAAATAATGGAACAAACAAAAAGAGGTCAGAAAAAGAAGAGAAATGACCCAATGAAAAAAAAAACTTTGATTTAAAAATAAAGGAACGATAATCGTAGAAATATTATGTAAACAGTAATATCTAAGGAAAAAAAAAAGAAAAAAAGTCAATAAAAAAATAAATTTAAAACCCCAGAAAAGGGGAAAAATCCAAAAAAAAAAGGCATCTGGTTAAACAGTGAAAAGTAAACAGTAAGAAAAGACAAGAAAAATCAACAAAGAAAAAAGGAAAAATCATAACAAGGGAAAAAAAAACCCAAAAAGAGCACCGGCTGACTAAAAAAAAAAAAGAAAACCTAGAAAAAGGGGAAAAAAATCCAAATAAAGGCCATTGACTGAACAGTGAATAATGAACAGTGCAGCATATATTGGTCACGTGAAGGACAACACAAAAACCTGGATGCAAAAAAAAAAAAAAGAATTCTGGTCACATAGAGAGGTGTGGTCACATGTTGGAACGATCACACGCAAACCGTTTTTAAGTTTATGTCTAGATAATATTAATCATTTCAAATTATTTGTAGCAAATGGGCTGCAAAAGTGATAAATGCAATAAAACATATTAGCGCCTGACCTTGTCTTATTGATCAGAACACAAAAAATGGAAAAAAAAGTTATTTTTTTTTTAAATTAATTTTCTTTAGTTTGCATGATACCTAATTTTGACAAGAGAACAAAGTGAATTTTGTTTTGAGATTACCAACTTTTTTTTTTAAATTCTAATAAATTACACAACAATTGTTAATAAGACATTTTATTTATTTTCTTTTTATATTAAAAAAATATAACAACATTCTGGCTCAACACGGAGTTACAGTTTTATTTTCTTTTTATCTCAACGTTAAAAGGAGGGAACAAAAAAAAAAAAAAAAAAGAGGAAATTCGTCCCTCCTCATACTATTTTATTTATTAGCATTTTTTATTTGTACGACGGACACGGTGTCTCAAAACCCTAACGAGAGACCACCAAAATAGAAAAGGGCAAATTCTTCGTTCTCGTGCAAAACCCTAATAACGAGTCTTTGCCCGCATTCGCCTTCCTCTCACTCGCTTTCTTCTCGCGCAGGAACCAATTCTCTTCGTCCAACTCTGATCTCTGTAATCTCTGTCTCTCTCTCTCTCTATCTACCATTTTAGATTTGGAAATTAGTTTTAATTGCGGAGGTGTTGATTTTGTTCAGGTCCAATGGCTGCCAAACCCACAGCTTTCGAAAGAGAACAGGTGGCTTTCTCTACGCCTCCCCCATTTTTTATTAATTGAATTTGATAATTTTCATGCACTTACTCATATGAACTGTTGGTTTTTCAATCTTATTTTGCCTTTGTTTTCCCCATGTTTCAATCTCGTCTGAATCGAATGTTCTGGATCTTGGGCTTCCGTTTCCCCAATTTTAGTGATATGATTTTTATAAAATTGAACAGATGCTTGGTATGGCCGAGAAGGAGATGGAGTTCAAAGTCGATCTGTTCAACAGGTATTTCTTTGCCATTTTTCTCCTGATCTGGAGCATGATTTGATTTTTCCCTCCTAGTTTTCGATCATTTGCTTGAATATTTTATCGTTTGGGGGTAGTATCCCAAGTTAACCCCTTGTTTCTCTTTCTTGATCCAGGCTTACTCATACTTGCTTCAATAAGTGTATTGAGAATAGGTACGAATTTTATTTATCGCATTTCTTTTTATATTTTGAGAATCAGTAAACGTAGATTTGCTTAGGTCTATGAATGAACTTGACTCAGCGACTCAGCTTTGCTTGGTCAACTAGTTAAAGAAACAGAGCCCCTGTGGATGTACCATAGTTGAGTTTCACATGACCAAGAGGAACCCATCTTCAAAATAGGCTCAGATTTATGTATGCGAATTTTGCTTGCTTAAACTTTGCCTCAATACATTCAAGTAGTCAAGTGGAGTAAGCTAGAATAGGATTTTTACTCTTAATAGGAATGATCCTTGGCCTGGCTGTTCCAGCTGTACTTGCGCGTTTGGGGTAAGTTTGAGAAACCTGCAAGAACCTGTGGATGTACGATGGTTATCTTGCACACGACCAATGTCATGTGATGATGAGGGTGGAGACTATGGAGCTTTGAAGTTATTAATTTCTTGCTCTTAACAGTTACAGGCCCAATCCATGCCCCCCAAATCCCTCTTTACTTTCCATGTAAACAGAAGATAGAAGATTGTGACCGACTTGAATTCATCATCTCTTGGTTCTTCACCCCCCTTTTGGTTCTTGGGTTGCTTAGTTTGGTTTATGTCAGGCCTGCTGCCATGGCTTGACGTTTTAGATAAGCAGGATAAAATGTGCTACTTCTCTTTTCAGGTACAAGGAAGCTGAGCTAAACATGGGTGAAAACAGCTGCATTGATCGCTGTGTTTCAAAATATTGGCAGGTGAAGTATGGGACTGTGTGACCATCTTCTTTTTATGCTGACTCTTGGTTTTCTTTTCATTATTTGGTGCTGCGACGGAGCTTGTAATTATCAGGGCTGTTACCCTATGGCTGTTTCATCCAGGCTCTTTTTATTTTTATTTTTTTCCCCCTTCCCAGGTGACTAATCTGGTAGGGCAGCTTCTGGGCTCTGGACGACCTCCAATGTGATTTAGGCATACCACTATTCAGTAGCTGTTGAAGAATCTTTTTTGTTTTGATTAAGAATACAGGTGGTGGCTGCAAAGCAACATAAAGATGCCAAGATTACTTATTTGTTGTGTTCTCTCTCATTGAACTGTATAAGGCCCTGCCCCTATTATTTATGAAAGCAATGGCTTCGCACTGGTGTTGCCTCCAGGAAAATGACCAATATGAGTGTGATGGCAAAGATTTGTGTCGTTATATTCTCGCTATATTTCTTGATGGTGCTTAGCTGCTGAGGTGTTAGGAATGGAAATGCATCTCAAATCATTTTGTTTCTCATCATGTGCTTCTCATAGGGATCAACACTAACATCTAAGCAGGTGTTAAATGAAAACGACTTGATGAATTTACCTTTGCATTATATCTGGATGGACACTGATTGTGTGTCTTGCTTGATTTGACCCGTCCTTGGTTGAAATTCATGGATTTTAATATGCCATTGGTGATCAGAAAATAAGCATAATATGGAAATCCTTTTTCAATGTCAACATGGGTATTAGATTCGTGTTCACGTGCTAAATCATCTGCCATAAGTTGGGATTCAAAGAACATTGTAGCCATTCAATGTGGAAGTTCAAAAGAATTGACATTGGCATATAACTGAATGAGGTGATGAACGCTTTTGACATGGTTCCTTTGAAAAGGAGAGCAAAAAAAGAAGCACAAGCAACAATTCTTACACCAAATCCCAACACTGCATAAACTCCCAAGCCAACCAAATAAATGGTAGGTAGATGCAAGTATTCTTAAATTAGGAAAAAGGAAAAGCCTGTACAATTTCAGTGTTTTTGAGTTTTGAATTCTAGAGACGTTCCTTCCTTGAGTACATCCCGAGCATCATTGTCCATTCCAAGGGTGAAAAGGGCTGCAGCTTGAAGATAGAAAGCCGTGGACCAGTCTGGGGACATCACTTGCGCTTGCATGGCATCTGCAAGAGCTTCCTGTGCCATGTCATTCATCAGATAACATAAGCAGCGCCTGGCATATACGGTTGGCGATAAAACAGATCCACCATCAATGAACTGCATAAAAAGAAGATTATAAGTAGAACCCTAATCTGTGTATCAAGCAAGACAGCATCCCAACTTTAACCTTATTCTCAAAATGAAAGAAACATGCATTAGCCAATGCTTTTAGCTGCTGTCTTCCTACTGCAAGACTTACTTTTGTATATTGGCCAATTGCCATATTAAAATCTTTAGCTTGAAATGCTTTGTCTCCCCGGTTTTTGAAGTTTAAGGTCTCCTTTATTTGATTTGCCCACATCTGGAATGAGAGCTGCAGAGAGAAAGAGTTTAAAATTAGAAATAACAAACCAGATATGCATCAACCTGGAAATAGTTTCTTAGTAACATTATTGAACGATAGAACAAGTCAGGTAGAGAAAGACAGGAAAGGCATACAATACACAGAACTTCTCCACTTTGAAATTTTAGAGGTATTTTCAGTAAAAATGCAAATGCAAGAAATGAATACAAACATGCTGAAATCCATTTGAACAAATATTTGGTGAAGGTGAAAGAGGACTCCTGTTGTTCTTTTGCATGTCTTCTCATTCAAGTCAAAGAGCCTGTCCTCTGTTAACCTTTCTGGATTTAAGAATGACATGTCAGTTGTAGTGCATTTGTTGTTCTTAATTGGTCTACATGCTTCACAAAAGTGGATTAAGGGAGAGAGATTAGAAATTTAAGCTCTATATAGTGAGTTCATAAGTCAAATAGTAAATGGTCCATTTTTTCCCACTTCTGAACTGAACAAGTTGCAAATATAACGTGATAACCTTGGAAGAACACCCCCCTCAAAGCACCCCACAGGGAGAATTATTAACCAAAGAACATCTAGCGATAATGACAAAGAATTATGAACTAAAGTAGAAGGTGAATTTGAGAATCTACGGTTAAGGTTAAAAATAAATTATACCTCATTTGTGACCCCCTCATCATCCCGGTAACCAGCTTTCTCTAAAATTTCATGTATTGCAGTTAGATCTCTTCTTGAACAAGCTTCGCCTAAAGGTGATAATGACAAAGCTTGTGCTGATGTAGTTCCTCGTACAATGTCCATCAAAGTAGAAGATGGAACCTATGGTATTCCAATCCACCCAAAAATTCCATTAGTCTCATCAGCAGAGTATTTTACTGCAGGTTAGCTTGTAGAGTAGAAAGGAAACATTATGTTTGTATATGCCACAAATACCTGCCAGTAAGATGAACCTTTGAAAGAAAGTAATTTACTCCTCCAAAGAATAAGGAGAAAGCCAAATAAAGGGAAAAGAGAGAGAGAAGAATGAAGAGGAAATCAGCAAACATAACATACAATAAAGACCTGAAAACAGCTCTAGCAGAAAACTGAAATTGTATGAATAAAATTGATGGAAACACAATGTCGTATTTCCCAAAAGCAGCCAAAGCAAAATCCCATCTCAAACTAAAGGAGAAAAAATAGCAAAAATAAAATCAAAAGATATAATATCTCTGCAGATTATCCCACTTCCGGAGTCTATGTGGGAAATGAAGAGTAAAAATACCTCAGTTTCTTTCTGTAGTGAAGTAAGAGCAGTGACAAGAGACCTAGCATTTGGTCTCTCACGAGGTTCAGCCTGTAAACATCGTGATGCTAACCGCACTAATTCTGTTCCGTCATCATTTGAAAAGTGACCCTCCAAGCATGAGTCCATCAGCATCAGGAAGTTCTTACCACGTATTAGGTCAAGAGCCTGTGGAACAGAATTAGGAATGGGTATGTCAACAGTTTTGAACTTGGATTTTCTAGATTATATGGTGAATAAAGTAGTGGCATTCAAAATGGGATTTGTATCCACCTAAAAAGGATTATGACTGCACTGGTGATCAAAATTGGACTCCAGAAAGGTTTTTTTCTCAAAGTTAATATATATAAGTTACCTGCAACCATTGGCACAAGCAAAGGATGAATTGACATCCCCATCTTGGGCCTTAAACTTTTAGTTACTTCAATGATTTCAAATACTTATGCTATGAGGGGCAAGATGTGCAGAGTCCGGTGATATAAATGATTATAACACCTTTCCAATTGAAGAAGTTCATGCTACCATGTATTTCTTCCATGAAGATATAATCACAGTCAAACAGAAGCAAGAAAAAGGTATTTTCAACTCAAATAAGTTTTGATTTACAGAAAATTACATGACTAGGGGGAATATGTTTGCCACTGAGAAGATCAAGCAACAGAGTGCCAAAGCTGTAAACTACACTTTCTGGCGTCACTCTACCTGTCAGAGGATAACTTGAATAAGCTCAAGAATTTGGATATTTGAATGTGCATGAAAAGATGGTTAGAAGTATGTAATTATTACCTGTCCTCAAGTATTCTGGAGGGGTGAAGGCCAAATTTGTACTATAGCTCTTCCCGTCTCTACTATTTTTCATAAGGCCAAAGCACGAAAGCCTGGGATTTGCATCCTGTCAAGCACTGACTTGAAATAAGAGGTAGACTACAAAAGATAGGTAACCATCTCAAAGAATGGAAATTAGATGCAAGATAGCTTCTTAAAGCACCTGATCAAAAAGAACTCTGTAGGCATTGAGATCATGATACAATGCCCGCCCTTTATTGCTACAGTAATCCAATGCTTGTGCCAGATACAAAGCCACTCTTATCCTCATTGCCCATTTCATCGGTTGGGTCTCCCCTGAAACAATTTTATCAAACATTTGAGATACTAACGATACCATCTAACCAAGGAAAAAAAGGGAATCCATCCAAAGAACCAATAAATACAAAGTACATGAATCATGAATGTTGATCTTTTGTGAAGCCCGATTGATCTGCAGGACTAAATGCAAAATCCTCAAACAAAGTCAAGAGACTACAATAATCCTTTGGATATTGTCTTTCATGCCTACATACAAATGCTTCCCGAGGTATTCGGTATTTGGTCCTAAATTTGTTAGGAATGCAAGATCTAATAAATGTGTAGTGCACGGAATTTTGACTTTTTGTCAATCCCGATTGGTCTCTACCAAATTCAAGAGACTCCAAGTCCACCGGCCCACATCAATAATCCTTCCAGCATTGTCTTTCATGCATACATACAAATGCTTCTGAAGGAATTTGGTCCTTAATTTGTTAAGGAAAACCTACTCTTTTCGGGATAGCCCAAGTACGAAAAACACTATTAAAGACTCCCAATGATTTGGAAATTTTGGTCACTCTCAATTAAACCTCAAGAAATTTCTTGAGTAAATTCACGTAAAATGTTCAGAGGGACGAAAACTTACAATGGAAAAGATGCTTGGAGAGAGTTTCATGAGGCATGAACTCGGCGACAAGCAATCTTTCGTCTCCTTCACAGCAACATCCGATCAAATTTGCTAATCGCTCGCTTCTTAGCAGACCTACCGCTTTCGCCTCATCCTACGTTCAATTCAAACTCACCCATTACACAGAAATAAAATAAAAAATAATTTATAAAAAGAACCTCAAGAAAAAAAAAATTAAATAAATGAAGAAGACGAACAAGGAATTGACGAGAATCAGGCCAAGCGGCCTTGTTGAAACGTTTTACGGCAATTAAACGACCGTCTTCCAGGGTTCCTCTGTAAACCACATTGGGAGCTTTTTCGCCGTGTTCGGAGACGATGTTCGCCGAGGAAAACCCTGACGTTGAATTCCTTAGTTGTTCCAAACTATATTCGCTAAAAACCGGTAAGGAGACTTTCTCCTCATTTTTGCCTCCTCCAAACTCTGCCCCAAATTTAAATAATAATAATAATAATTAGGGTCCAGGGAAAGGGGGAAAAAAAACCCTCTCTCTCTCTCTCTTTCTCTGTGAAATGCAGGGGTTACCTTGGTCGGAACAGTCAAGATCACGCGATTGGAGATGACGCGACGGTAACCAACAAAGAGAGTACTTAGAACAACGGCCTCCCATTGCCGGAAAAATCAAAAGAAAAGCAAAACAACCTGCGAGATCAAAATGGTTGTCTGTCTGTAGCTAGGTATGTGTTGTTCCTCTCTCTCTCTCTTTCTCTCTCTCTACCCTCAACTGAAAACAATTATGGGGTTAAGAGAGGTTTTCCCATTTGCATGGTGTGTTTTTTTATTGCAACTGTGAGTCCGAGAAGGAGGAAAAACCTTGTAGATCCAAGGTTCCTCCTCTCTCTGACTCTTTTTTTTTTTATTATTTTCTCTTGCTTTCCGTCCGTTCTGTTCTTAGCTTTATTTTCTATTACCACCCTTTCTGAAATCTCTCTTGCCAGCTCGTCATCATTCCTTCTTTCTGCTGCTGCTTCTCTCTCTCTCTCTCTCTCTCTACGCTCTGGTTTCTTTTCTTTTTTATGATTTCATTTCTGTTCCATCAACGAGAACGCAAACACGTACCAATGTTGGAGCGTGACAATCACGGCCGGGTTGTAATTAAGGAATGCCAACCAAAATTCTATTTGGTCACAGCTGGAAAGCCAAGAAGCATCCATTAAAATAACGAGTAAGGTTAGATCAGTTAAATATGATTAATTATTTATTTCAAAATTAATCAATATATATTAATATGAATTGTTATGTAAAATTTAATTTATTTAATAGTATTTTAAAATAATTTTCAGTTTGGTTATCATAAGATATATTATTTAGCCGTTTGTTTGAAAATATTTTCTTTTATTTTCTTTTCCTTGCTTGATATTTCTAGAATCTTTTTAATTATGTTATTAAATGTAAACTATCATAATTAAATTAAAAATTATGTAAACTAGAGTTTTAATTATCTTATTTCTCTTGTATATACAAGGGTTGAGCCACATTGAACGAAATAATTGACATTATAATTTTTTTCTTACTTTCTTTTTTCCTAACATAGCATGTCTCAAGGTAGACCTTTACCCTTGATTAAGAAGATTTTCAGCAACCTAAAAAATTCGTAGCAAAATTTGTAAAAATATTTAAGAATCAAATCTTACTTTTAAATATTTACCTATGGTAGTAAAAATATTTTTGTAATCTCTGAATTATTATGGAATTGTATTAAAATGTTTAATAGCTTACAAAAAAAAAAAAAATTCAACTATTCATAATCTAACAAAAATATAAAAATTTACAGAAAAAGCAAAACCTTGTTCATGTATTCAAATTATCCCATATATAATGCTTCATCCAAAAAAGCACAAATATCGGCACAAAACTTCTCTTATAATAATACTAAAATAAGATAGTATTGTTAACTGTTCTTGTCTCCCTTTTAATCAAAAAATAAAAATATATAATATTTTACATATAAGGATATAATTTTAAAGCATCAAATGGTGAATCTTAATCCCATCTCACCAAAGATGGAGTCCTTTTTTTTTATCAAAAATATTTTAGACTAAATCAATTTTATAATATCAAATTTTTTTAATAACATTAAAGAGATTAATTGGGTAAAAAATCAAATGGATCAAATTGCTTATCTCTCTCTATTTTAACCAAAAAAAAATACTTAATTATGGTTTAAAAATAACTAATTTAAAATTATTTAACTTAAAATTTTTTTAAACTATTTTTCTCTATATTTGTCCAATATCGTTAGTGTCTCATACAGCTGTGACCCGCGCCCACTGGGGATCAGCGTTTGTACATCACGCGCTGAAAACGCGCATTATTCCTTTTTCCCATTTTCGTGTTTGTCATTTTCGCTATCATGAACGAGCATCGGCCCCGAGCTGTTTCGCCTTTACTAATGTCACTCGCCCTGCGGCGAGAACAAAATTCCGCAGAAAATCGGCGATTTATTTTCGTCGCTTTCGCGAGGAGTCTAATTCAGTCAAAAGGGACCAAAAATCAAATGTTGAATACTATTTGTTAAAAATATAATGTTTTTAATTATAAATCCTATGACTAGGAAAAGTTGCAATAATCCATGGTGTCGGGTCATTGTCATTTGCCATCATGTCTCTCGATAATGCTTTTCCAATTTATGGTAAAGAAATTACTCATTTTAAATATAATCTATAATTTTTTTCCCTTTTACAAAAAATCATAAAAACCATAAAAATATATACATAAATATTTACATAAAAAATACTTTATCACTTAAATACCTCCGCAAGAACTCCATAATTTATCATAATAGGCACTTTTTTAATTAACCTCCAAAAAGGTGCTTTTAAACGATTAGAGGCTTTTTTTCCTTAATTGATAAGAACAAAAATCTAGCTTTAATTTAATTTATAATATTTTAAAATAAAATAAAAATAATATTTTAGTGACAAAAATCATATCCCGCTGCATAACTTTTATATTTTAAATTGAACTAAAATAAATCTCAACTTTGAAAAGGGTTACTCTGGTTATGGTGGGGATTATTTGAACTAATGATGCAAAAAAGGTGGCCAGAAGAAGCAAAAGTCACAAGTGTGACATGCTCCAAAATGAAGCAAGAGATTGCTCCAAATTTTTAAACTTTGGAGGGTCCTTTCTTGACCACCTTTTCCAGCTTGAATTGGGGCCAAAACCCTTTTGGACAACAAACACCTAATGAATCAAACATGTGATTCTGATTTCTGCCATTTATTTATTGCATGAAAGAATCAAACCTCCGCACCCCAGACCTAATACAATGTGTATTGTTGCAGTATTTGAAGTCTCCATCCCCCAAAATACTGCCCCACATGCAGAATCAAGGTCTATCTGCTTACACACACTCCATATGCTTGGTATTTCAGTTATTTTCCAATTCATGCTCAGGAGTAGTTGAGCTTGTTCAGGAACCTAATTTCGATCTCGATGCGTTATAATTTCAGCTAATTCAATTAAAAACCATATTTGTTGGAGAAATTGTATGATATGCATACACTATGATGTGGGGTGGGGGGGAGAGAGAGAGAGAGAGAGAGTAGCCAAGGGATCCAGCTACTTGGTTGTTTGTTTGAAGCTTTTTGAACAGCTTGGCTGGAATTTTTATTTTCACCGTGGCCACAAAAGACCAAGTGTGATGTGCCATGTTGGGGGTAATTATATGATTAACCTTTATAATCAATTGCTTGATGTTGTTGGGACATCAAAGAAAAAGATGTCATGTTAGAGAGAGAGAGAGAGAGAGAGAGAGAGAGGGTCCCATTAATGGGAAGAGAAATAAGAAAAGGCATGTGATGTGTGGATTGCTGCCTCTCCCAAGTGACAATATATAAACAGATTATGTGAAAAGGAGGTTCAGCAGGGCAAAGGAAAGGAATGGTGAAGTGGGTATGGTAGGGACCAAAGGAGTAAGGATGGGAGTGACAAGTTTTTGTGGGGCATTAGACAACAAGAATTATTTAATTTCGCATCAGTTGGCTCAAGCCACAGCCTCCTCCCCCGGCCTTTATAGCACTAACACGTGCTTCCCTTGTGATCTCACCCTCTCCCTCTCCCTCTCTCTCTAGCCTACCTGCACTCTCCAAGCACCTGCAAACGCTAATATAAAGAGCATATGTATATAATAGTTATTGAGGGCCATCATATGGCCGTATTATCTAAGAATACTTGCTCATAAATTGATGAGAGGACCTAGTTGCGAGCAGAATGGACCAAGATCTACAATATGGCAATGCAAATGGCATGGATTTGACCAACATGTTAAATTTTGGGCCAATAAATCAAGTATCAAAAGCTAATGCCAATTTTTTTTTTTTTTTTGTTATACTGGAATTGAACCCGGATTATCAGGTTAGGGAATGAGAGTTGTAACTATTTGACTATCCCTTGAGAATGTTAATGCCAATTATTAAGAAACAAGATAAGCGTCTAAAAGATCTGAACCTATGGTCTTGATGAGGCAGCTGTAAGAAGTTAGATTTGTAGGGCTAATTTTTGTGGGCTTATCTTCTGCTGTTCATTTTGCTTCCTTATAGGAAAAAAGGAAAGGAAAAAAAAAAAAGGGGGGGGGGGGGATTGGAGCCCAGGGGAGGCAAAAAAATGTTCAGGGATCAGAGCCACACGAATCATTTCAGATCCTCAATCTTTCTTCGCACCCCAACAGTTTCCCAATATCTTACAACAGGAAAATATTCAAAAACAAGGTACAAGGTGGTTCACATGAATCAAATCTTCTCTCCGCACATAAGCATATGATACCATTTTACAATTTTCTCTACCTTTATTTATTAAAGAAACAACATGCTTGCCACAAATCAGTAGCCTCAAAAAGGTATTTTTAAATTTCCCAATTAATTAAACATGAAGTTCAACAGATTGAAAATGCAGAAAAAGCTCATATGCAAAAATTGGATTCAGATCAATTCGATTGACACTTGGGAGTAAAGTTTATGAATTTGGCATCATGGCTCATGCATCATGGGGTTCAAGTCCGAAGTATAGTTTGCCTCTAAAATGCAAACTTACATTGACGTATCTAACTTGATTATTTTCCAGCCAATCAAAATGCTAATTTTTACATCTTATACAACTATACAATGCCCTATCGTATCTTTACCTATAGTACAGCAGATCTTCAGGTTGTAGAAATCATCTCCTACCCAAGGCTGTATAAGTACATAGCACTGCAGATTTTACTTTTTGGAAGGTTGATCAACTGAAGAATGTTACCACCAGTCTTCACAGGTGGATATATGCAAGCTCGGTTTAAACTCTCCCAACAGGAGAATGAGGTGGGTAAGAAATATACCTTGCAGGAATTTCCTCGCTTTGGCCAGGATCCTTTGTTCCACAATCTTCCTCAAGTATCATATCATCTGAAGTCCTCTCTTGCAACAGGTTATTCAATTCCAATGTTTCATATTGCTTCCTGCTGTGTAGTATTGCCATGCAAATGGAGAAAGCTTGTAAAGGTAAGAGCGCAGAGTTGTATTCGACAGAATAGACATTGTCCTTGAACGAGCTCAAGCTGAGTACAAGCTGGTTTGCTTCAGCTTCTTCCTGAGAGAAAATGGTGGGAATATAACCTTAGTCAACAACAGTTTGTGAGAACAAGGGAATACAGATTAATCCATTTTGAAAAAAGTAGTACCTGCGTAAAAAGTTCAAATTGATTGACGGTGGGACAAGCTCTACATGGAGTTTTCTTATTCTGGCTGGCCAAAATCCTGAGTTTGCAACCCAAATCCCAACCTCCACAGTCACATGAACCACCTGATATCCACCGTTCAATGAGCGATGGGGGATGTCCTTTGTCTGGAAGTCCATGAACACCGTTAGGGAGTATGACTGTCATTCCCAAAGGAACCTGATGTCCCATGGATGGCCCATCCTTGGCATTTTCCGCATAATGTGAATAGCAACTCTCCTCTGACAAGGAATCTTTCTGGAAATTTTCTGATAAACCACTGTCATCATTCTTTTGTTGCCCATATTCTCTTAAGCTTTTGGTGACAATAGCTGCAAGCTCAGTACTCGGATGAAACTCTAATGTCGGTTCATCTGTTTGTTTTTTATCCACAGCAAATAGAACAAACTCTCTTACACTGAAAGCAGATAAGCTGTGACTGGTTGAACCATCAAAATGATGACCAGAAACCCTCATTTCAGCAACTACGTCAGGGATGTAGCCGTGACCCTTCCCTTTGCTGCCTTGATTCATCCAGCCTCCACTCTTTTTCTTGATTTCACGGACCATGAAGAAAGTATAAATCCAAGAGAAGTAATCCTTGTTTGAGTAAGTTGGCATCCTCATTGTCGCTGCAAGAATGTCAGTATCACTGTCTACTGCAAAAGTAAATAGCGGAAGACCGTTCTTGACTGCAACTTGCAGAAGGGCTTGCATGGCTGTTGACTTATGCTTCTCATCTCTATGTGCATCATTAACCTCAACTGACATACAACTTCTGAAAGATAACTTTGTTTCCATTGGATGAACACTAGAAGAATCTAATCTTCCTTCAAATGACTTGCAAACACTATGAACTGTCACATCATTTGCCAATAGCTTTCCAGATTGATGGCAGTTTACCATCTTTGGTTTCCGTATTGGGTCCAGCAATTTTCTCAAAGGACTGGACCTGGCTCTTCTAGAGACGCTTGTTTTGTCGCTGGAATTTTCCACGTAAGCAGAAGATTGAACTCCCCGTGAAGAAGATTTAGCAGTATTCAGCGTTGAGTTCGGCTGTGGCACAGTTGCACCCACTTTTGCGATGGAAGTTCTGCCTAACCTAACCATTCGAAAGCTAAAACGTCGAGTAGGTGAAGGGTTTCTCACTTTTTCAGCCGATACGGATGGTGATTTCTGATCTAATCCATCACAGTGCTTATCTATATCTGAAGTTACTGGCATTACTGTAGATTTCTTTTCTCCTGAAGTTCTGCTTCTAATTGAGCTACTTTGACTTTGAGCTGTATCAGGTAATCGTGTTGCATCTGAAGAGAACTTCAAGCTCTGAGTCACATTTTTCTTGCTGCTGTTATCTGCAGACAGCGGTGAACACACGGATGGAATATGAGTATTGACCTTCCCATGCTGAAGCTCCATGGAGCTCTCTGCATCTACGGAGCTAGATTGTTTTGTATCAAAGTGGCTGCTGCCAGCAACTACATTCTGAAGAGGGCCCGAGGATAGAATGTCAAAGTAAGGTATATTGCACGCCTCATCAGAACTATACCTCTCAGAAAAGATCCTTTGAGTTACTTCGGCAGATTCTCTGCACTCAGCTGCTGTCAAGTCCAAGAAATGGGAGACTCCAACATGACAACTTTGAGGTGAATCTTCAGGCCCAAGAAGAATTGCTGTGCCTGTAGCATCAGAGCCATCTTTGTTAACATGACTCAAAATGGGTTCTTGAAAATTTCCTGCTCTCTTAGTATATTCAATGGCTTGATCCTTCTTCCTTAGCTTCCATCTGGATGCAGCCTCACATTTTTCTGAACTCCTTGAGGTGCCCACCATTTTCGAATCTAAAGCACTTTCATTTAAATGTTCCAGCTCCATTTCTGCATTCTTTTCATGAAATGATTGGCTTGTCCTGCCGAATTGTTGTTCTGCGTCAGCATTCCAATTCTGCAAAGCTCCATGGTTTCCCCCAAAGGATGAAGCACTTTGAGAATTTCTTCCTAGGGGTGAAGCAGTTAAGTGAGATCGTAGAGTGGGGCGGTGCTGAATTCTCTGGTTAGAAGGAGAGCAACTTTGCCCTCCACTAGAATGGGCAGATGATCCTGCAGTGGAGGAAAATGAAGTATAGCTACTGGATGTTGAATGTCTTCTAGTTCTGCTTGGGTCTTGATTTTGTTTGTATTGCCATTTCTCCAGACGCCCCCAATCAAGAACCCCAACATGCAAAGGTTTGTCTTTGAGGTTCCCTCCTCTCTCCAAGTAACTAGGCAAATTTGACATGTACTTGACAAGTTCATCATCTTTGACATCCCTTTTTTCAACCCGCAGCCTTTGGGGAACTTCCAAAATTTTGGGCAGGGTATCAACTTCAGACTTTTTTATTTCATGATGGAAATCAGCATAGAACGAGCTAGACTTCTCCAATTTCAGCCTGTCATGCAGCTTTAATCTCTCTCGTGCTTTAGGTGGTGAGATCTTCTCTCCTGCTCCGGAGTGATGCATATCCCTGGAATCATTTTTGATTTCAATACAGTGATGATCCATGAATGTCTAACGATCCAACTTTGAATTGGATTGCATCATGTCAAGGCCAAGAAACTTGTGCAATTAACTGCTGGCTTGATTCTCAGTCTTGGTGAGCTGGTTAAAAAGGTTCACCTGAACTTCCTCTGCACAAGCACAGATGGTTCTAATTAGAGCTCCCAGAGAAAAAAGGGCAAAGTACAATAAATAAGCTCCCTGTAACCAATTATTAACTACAAAAGTAAAAGGCCAAAGCATCGGTTCCAGATAATTGCTAACTATTGACCTTGATATCCTCTCTAATTAGCTTTCCCTCATAGATGAGTTAACCGGCTACATTAAAGATGAATTAATAAATTAAAAAACATTTAAACACCATTGCATCTAACCCCTCGCCATACTGTCAACCCCAGATCATTGTCCTTTGGAGCGGCAGATAATAACAACATGACTAAACTCCAGGCAAGTCTTTCCCATGTTCCCACCCTTTCAAGTCTCCTCCATTCTTTATCTATTTAAACATATTTCTAAACTAAACACACTAATGGGTTGCAGAAATAAGATCAATATCTTCTTGTTCTCACTGTATGGCCATTATCCATTTCATTAATCTAAAAAAAGAAAAAGCAATTAATCCATCATTGCAACTATTCCAATTTCAAAGCATGTTTGCAATCTTGACATCATTCATTGACATCATTAATCTAAAAAAAGAATAGTTTTCCAAAGCTTATTTTGGGTTTTGACATCATTCATTGAGATATGGTCATTCTTCATCTGCACTCCTAGGCACTTAATACCCAAAAATAATAATTATTATATAAAAAATGCGGCCATATTTAGCCCCAAAAAGGGGAAATACATTGTTAGAAAGTGAGGGGAAATACATAAATCAAAAGGTCACATAAATGATAAATTTATAAACTTTTTTTTTTTTTTTTAATTCTGTGGGCTAAGGTCAAAGAATGGTATCCACCATTTATCGAAGGCTTTTTGAACAAGATTGATTCGTAGATAGTAAATCCAGAAAAACAAAAGTTCAAATTAGCACCACAATGAGTGGTCCAAAATCAAAACCGCAGTGTTATCCAAATCACATAAAAAAAAAAAAAAATGTTGAAAAATGAATGCAAGGAGACAAAAAAAAAAAAGCACAAAAGCAAAAGGTGTCCGGAATTAAACATGGGATATACACAATCTAAACTCAAACTCAAACTCAAACTCAGATCCTAAATCTAGAATCTAACATTACATGACAACCTTAACATATTGCAACAGTTTATGCTATAAATTAACATGAAAAAAATAACTTTAACCAAAATTAGACAGAGATAAAAGAGGAGATATACCGGATTTGGAAACGGAAAATGCAACAGCCGTGGAGTCCGTAAACGGAATGGCACGGAATCCGAGAAGAACCAGTTAGTGTCGGCGAGGCGAGAGAGAAAGAGAGAGATTGTCTCGTATTCAGAAAGGGGCCTTTTAGTTTCACCAAACTTCAAAGCCTGATAAGGCGCAGGTTCTCAGAAGAAAGTAGACAGAAATTACGAGTAGAATGGAAGCTCGAGTCCAGAGAGGGAAGAGAGAGATGGGGCTAAGCCTAAGCGTGTGAGGAAGAGTCTTGTATCTCTCTGGCTGGAGCTTGATTGTTTTCTTGCTTACATGACAGAAGAGAGAGAGAGAGAGAGAGAGAGAGAGAGAGTGTTTCTTTGGGCTGGGCTTGGGCCAGTCGTTTTCATTAGACGGCCGAAAGCGGAGAGCGCACTATCCCGGGGCAGGTCACATCGTAAAGGCGCGGGATGTGAAGATTTTGCGTCTCTGTGGGTCCCACCACCATAGACTTTTTATTTTAATGAAAACCAAAAATGCTTAACTTTTATTAAATTGCGACAACCTCCTCAGATTCGACCTTTTGGACAAGCTGTCTCTCACTCCCCCACGCCCCTATTTTTTTTCTGCCCAGAGATGCCCTTGTCAATTACAGGTATTAACTCACAATTTTTCACATGTAATAATTACATAAAAATTATGCGCGAGAAAAAATTAATTAGCAATTAAAAGTATTCTATTGGTGATGTCTGGAAAAATTAAAATTAAATATAGTTAAAAATAGATAAAAATTATAATATTAAAAAATATTAATTCAATTATAGCAGAAATCATTTTCATGAAAAAAAATTTGATTTTTGTTTATGCACTATCGTATATGTTATCCAAAATCCAGGCTTTTTAAATTATAATTGGAGATATTTAAAATTTGCACATAAAATTTGCTCATGCATGTTTAATGAATTTCTAAAATTAAAAAGAAAATTAATTAGAGAACCTTTTTTTTTTAATTTTTGCAGCATTTTCCACTAGTAAAATGGGGGACCGTATGCGTCCTATCATATGCTAAATTATGAATTCTAACCCTACGGATTATTGGGTTTTCATTTTCACTCATTGGATTGCATGATTCCATTGCTCGTGTCGTGTTATTAAAAAGGGTCAAAAAGAGGGCGATTGAACCAGTGAAGTAGGCCCCACCTAAAATCAGTTCTGTTCAATTGGGTCATGAGGTGAACGGATTTGACTCCATATTTCAAGATTCTCTCTTTTATAGGTTATGCTGTCTTTTCCATTGTTCCGATGTTTGAAGGTTTTTAGTTCACTTTTTTTTTAAAAAAAAATTATTTTTGAAATTTATTCTATGTTGTAATTAGGCCTAATAATTGAGATTTCTGAGTTGAGCTTTATAAGATTTGGACTCAGCTCGTTTAAAATTTTATAGGCTCGAGCTCGGTTCGAGAAAACTCAAAAAATCTAGGCTCGAGCTCGGCCCAAAAAATTAAAAGAGTTTTGGACCCATTTCGGGTCAGGCTCAAACTCGAATAACAAATTGTTTTTTGCCTACAAAATTTCTTTAAATATACAAAAAATTTCACAAATTCAATTCTTCCATTCCCAAAAAGGCAATGTCACAAAAATAAAAATAATCCAAAAAGAAAAAATACATTTGACTAATGTAAATATAGGTCATTGATCAGAAAATTACTTGTGCTACCCTACTACTATTTGGACTGATTCATAATATTGAAATAGAATTTTAATTTAAATGGTTTTTCCAATAAATAAAAAAAAAACAGATGATCAGAGAAGAAAACTTTATGTTCGACAATAATATATTTAATCTTTGTTAAGACAATAGAAATGACATAATTTTAGATTTTTTGAAAACAAATACTCAAAATTAGTGATTTCAATTTCAAATTTGGAAATAAAACTCAACTAGCCAATAACTTTTATTCATGTAAAGCAAAAACAAAATGAAACCAAATTATATGGCTGTTTGTGATCAGGCCTTTTGCTTGCCCCCAATAACTCAGGCATGTCATGAAACAACTTCACACGTGGAATCAAATGAAAAATGCCATACTCTTTTCATCCCAAATTGATTATACAAATATATGTATATATAATGTAGGTTGATATCTGATTCCAAGTTCAACCCCAATGGAGAATGCATATGTATATGTATATGAAGGACTATCTAGTTGGACTTCTTCTTTGACAAAAAAAGGGGACAGAATATACAATGCAACACATGCTTCTTATTTTTAAACAGGCCGAACTTGTATCGGGCCGAGTCCACTAATGTCCAAATTCGGTTCGTAATTAAATCGAGTCTAAAAATTAGGCTCAAGTTTAGTCCGACTCTAAATAAACTAAGTTTGGCTTTTTAAAACGAGCCGAGCTCGAGCCAGCCCAACCCGATTGTCAGTCCTAGCTGTAATTCGATTTGTTTCCGTTTAATTTTTGCATACTCTTGCATTATTCGATGATTATGTGAATATTAACACGTTGGCACTTTGCAGAAAAATAAAAATAGAAATGAAATGATGTGAAAAAAAATATAAATACAAAAAAACATAAATTTTTTTTCATAAATACTAATTATTTTATAAAAATAATAAAAAAATCATCTCTTATAATAAAAATATAAAATAATAAAATATATAATTATTATTTATAAGATAAGTAACATAAAAATAAAATTATAAATAAATAAATAATAATTTATTAAATGTAAAAAATTTAAATATAAAATATATAACTATTTTTGTATAAATATTAATTAATTAATTAAAAGTGTTAAATCATTTCATAAATCAAAAATATTAGTATTGATAAGTTTATGCATTCCGTGTTCACACATGATTTGGAAACCAATTCACGGGTTGTGCTCCAAATTTTGACATATGCTTGATTATCCAAGAATTAATATAAAATAAAGATTAAGAGTAGACTTTGAGATCAAAAAAAAAAAAAAAAAACCCAATTGAAATTGTTGAAAAGGGATTATCTAACTTAACTTTAAAAAATCAAGGGAAGCAAAAAAGATTGAAAGAAAAAGTGAAAAAGATGCAAATCCCAAAACTTTAAAAATAGAAAAGCATGAAAAAGCAATGATCGGAATGATCTTGCCGAGGGAAAAAAGAAAAAAGCAAAAGGAGGATAATTTTTTTTTTTTTTTTTTACAATACTTAAAAAGTGAATGTAGTTGTGGTATACTTCATTTATCTAATCCAATTGTTTTAATTTGGTAATATAAAATACAAATAATTAAAAATGCAAATAACTTTATTTACTCAATGGGGTGTTAAATTGAAATTTTCAGAATCGAATTTAAAATTTTATTTTTATTAAATATAAATAATTTCAGTTTATCTTTATTTTATTTTATTTTATTAATAACATTTTTTAATTAAAGACAAAAAATTAACGAAAGATTATAGAATTTTATAAGTAAAATTAATTTTTTTAATAAAAATTAAATTATTGTTATATATATATATATTATAAAGTTTATTTGATCTCAATTTCAATTTTCCTGAACTTGCCAGAAGTGTATTTGCGCCTGTTACGTTTCAAGGGAACATCCCGTCTGGTATCACCAATCATTGACATCGCCATGCCATGCCATGCCATGCCATGCCATGTACCCACTGAAAACTGGAAATTGGACAACGTATTAATTCACTTGTACTTTTGAGTGGGTCTCTTGTAAACAAATTTCGTGGTTTTAGTTACTTTTAATTCTTGCTCTCCGGAGTGAAGCTAAGCCAGACTCATGCTAAAACTAAATTCCCGCTCTGCTCAATACAATTTTGTATTTATGAAAAGGAAATCAATTACCTAAGATGTAACATTAACCAGGTAACTAGGAATAGGAAACATGGTTGGCAATTGAATATGGAACTTTTTTTGAAGAATGATAAAAATTATAGAAATACATGTATTTATTAAAATTTGAATACAAAATCTCGAGATAGGTATTAAAATAAGAATTTTTTAACACTCGAATGTTACTGCAATGGGTAAACATGAAAATTTTGTACCTAATATAGGATGTCCTCAACCCAATTCTAATTTTTGTAAACACCCCCCTCAACTGACCTGCATGTGAAAATGACAATCTCATGTCTCTATTTTAATTTTGAAGTACTCGTAGGCGAGTCACACGACCTCACGATGTTATAGGACAAGTTGTTATTAGCATTTTTTTTAATTGTTTATTGCTGCCCAATTGCTACTTTATTTTTATTTATCATATTTTAATCAAAATTCTTTGCCAAGCGAACCTCTCATCTCCTTGCACTTTCTCTTTATTGTCAATTTTGGTTTTAATTTTTTTTTTCCTTCTTAACCCTTGGATTACCACTTGGAATTTGGTATTTTGTATTTGCAATATTTTATGTTTTTTTAAATGTATCATATAATTTTAGTTATGATAGGATGAAGAGGAAGGGAGGAGTGAATTTTATCAATTAATTTTTTATTTACTTTAATTTATATTCTCATGAGTTCCATGTGAGGGCGGGTTTTCAATTTCTAATCCAGAAAATTAAATAACATTATAAAAGTTTACAAAAATTAAATAAAAAAAAAACGAATAAAAAACTTTTAGAAAGAGCGCTCGATTTGCGGTGGTCTCCGGTCGACATTTGAAATTTCAAAATGGCGCGAATGGAAGCCACTCCGCGGCTTTTTGTGCTCGTCCTATCGGTCTCTCTCTCTCTCTCTCTCTCTCTGATTCAACGCGTGATCGTGAGCGAAGCGACGATCAACAATTTAAATGCTAGGAACCACATCTCAGATCAGATCTACTGGTTCGTTCGTCTCCTCTTCCCCTTTTATAAAGTTCTGATTTGATTCAATTTTCATGCTCGTCCGGCAGGTTTTCTTTTGTATTGGTTTCCCCCCTAAATATATAAATATATATATTTATATTTTCGGTATCTTTGACTTCAAATTGCATTTCTTGATGACCTTCCATGTGTTCGATAAATGACCTGAATAAACCATGATTCCGTATCATGCACACTCGAGTTTCATGAACTCATCAGCCATGCGATATTTGTTGATTTTGGTTTGAATTATACAACAATCTGTGACCAATTTATATGATTGTCTGCAATTTAATTTGCCTTCTTCTCTCCAAATTATGTAGTAACGATGCTAGATCGTTAACCTTATGTGTCGGAACTAGCAAGTATTAACAAATGTTTAGTTTTTATATATTGGAGTTATATCTTGTAAACCTTATAACTAGTTAGTTTTAAGTCTAATAATTGTTATTTGTTGAAGAATCACTTCGTAGTCTTGGCAACAATGAAATGAAAATAAAAATTTGAGTTATCCATAAAAAATTACAGTGTGTTGCTTGGGGCGAGTCAGTCGTACTAAAGAAATCCACTGGTATTTGGTTGCATGAGCTATTTTGCGATTAACTAGGTTGAGTAAGTATTTGGCCACTGGCCGAGTGATTCATAGCTCATCCTTTCTTTTATTTTCCCTCTTTTCGGACCAATCAACTTGGTCTCATGACCCATTGGTGCGGAGGGCTGCATCACTCGAGTTATCTGTTCATAAATAGATTTAATATTTTGGTTTATGCCCATATGGTTTGTAAAATTAAAGAAGGCAAACAATCCAATGTATGGTAAAATAAATGAATTTTAGCAGCCATAAAACAAAAAGAATTTCATCAACATTATGCAGGAGTAGTCTTCTATTAAAATTCAAAAAAAAAAAAAAATCACATCATTTATTCCTTTTCTAAAAACATCATCTGCGATGTTTCTATAAAGGACAATTATTCCCGAATGACCATTTTGTTGGGAGGGAGAGGGAAATGTTTATTGCCCTGTGATTGATGTGTTTCACTAATCTAGGAAAATAAAAAATCCTCCATTTATTTTCACATCTATTAGTTAAGCATACTAACACAAACAATATGCCCAATTCAACGAGAAATTTCAATAGGTATGAATTCATGTCTCTTAGCCTCCTGCTTAGGAATGGTGATGGTGAGAACACCATGTTCCATGGATACCCTTACTTGATCCATCCTCACATTCTTTGGCAATCAAAATCTTCTGATAAACTTGCCACTGCCATGTTGAATCCAGTGCCATGTGTCATGGGTCTCCTCCTGCTCCGAACTCGATCATTCTCCATTTCCACCTTCACTTCTTCCTTCCATTCCCATGGAAGATTGGCCTCAAACACGTGAAATTCTGGTGTATCTGTCAAGTCTATTCGTGCATTAACTAATGCAGAAGTCTCTCTTGCAGTGTCAAACCCAAAATTTGAGACTGCATGAGAGTAATCCTTGATTGGGACCCAGATATACATCGAGAACGGGTCATAAAACCCGCCTCTTCAGTCGGGAGATAACCCTGGCAGAAGTGACATTCTGCGTGTCTTAAGGGGGGAAAAAGATTGGATATCTTGGGGGTCGTGTTGAGTTAATGAAAATCGGAAAGTGATAGTTTGCTGCTTGGTGATAGTCTAGTAGGACTGCATGAGAGTAATCCTTGAATGATGAAATTTGGAAAGGAAAGGTTTGCTGCTTGCGGTTGGAATGGCTTTCTGCACCTATTTGGCAGTTGAAAGAGTTAAGAGAACTCATTCCATGTTCATATAGGTGGGAAGGAGAACTTTCTGGGAACTTTTGTCCCGTTTGCTTCTGAAACAACATTTTTTGGACCAAAAGGAAAGTATCCACGTCGAACCTTTGGATTGTGTCAGTCGTTCCACGGGATAAATATTAAAAAAGTGTAGAATTTTGAGGTAGTAACTTGGAAGTACAGAAAATTCCATGACCAAGATCTACATTTTGAATTGCTTCAAAAAGTTAACAAAACATATTCTGGACATACTTTTTGCCTTCAAAATTTTGCCCTCCAAACGTCCCTCTTCCATGGTAATAATTCGTAATTACGGAAATTTTGAACCGTATACTGCATCTTTGGACCCTCTCAGTTGGAAAAAAGAAAGAAAAAAAAAAAAAAGTACAAAGAGAGATTTAGTTGCGGTCCGTGGTAGGACTAGATGTTCAACTGATTTCTATATCTATATATATATATATATATATATGCAAGAAAGATCAAATGTATATAATGGCGCAAGTTTTGTTATCTATTTATTCATATTGATTAAGAATTACACAGAGTTGATGATACAAAAGAAGCCCCTAGCAGCCTCATATAGGGAGTGTTTCATAGGAAAACGGAATTGGAAAATTCAACCAGCAATCTCAATGGTCTTAACATCAGGCTTCTTCTCCTCCATCTTTGGAACAGTAACAATCAGAACACCATTCTCCATAGAAGCCTTCACTTGATCCAACTTTGCATTCTCAGGTAACCTAAACCTTCGCATGAACTTCCCACTCCTTCGTTCAATCCGATGCCATTTATCATTCTTTTCTTCCTTCTCAAAGTTCCTCTCTCCACTAACCTGAAGCACTCTGTCATCCTCAATCTCCACCTTCACTTCTTCCTTCTTTAGTCCTGGAAGATCTGCCTTGAACACGTGCGCCTCCGGCGTCTCTTTCCAGTCCATTCTTGCGTTCATGATTGCTGAGTCGTTGTGGTTGAGTGAGGAGAGGGTTGATTGAAAGTCCTTGAACGGATCCCACATTTCCTGGTAGAATGAGTCGGAGAGTCTTGGCACGATCGACATTCTTCTCGGTTGAAGGTCTTGGAAAGTTGATTGTTCGTTGCTGGAAGCAGAGGATGCTTGTTGTCGTATCTCAAGCACGCCTTTCGTTTGCTTGCTGATGTTGCAAGGAATGGAACCTCTAGTAATTTATAGGCAGTGATAGCTCTTTCTCGTACTTTCGATTGCTCGGACGATAAATGAAGAAGGTTCGCGAATTTCTGATTGGTGATGTGCCTGATTCATGGTCTTTCTGGCACCTTCTAGCGGGCCTACAGAACTCAGTTTTTCTAAAGGAAGTTCATGGGGCCTCTCTCTAACTCATTTTTTTTTTTGGGATCATGTTATTTATTAAATGAATAAATAAATCAAACCCATTTGGGTACTAGAAGAATTACTGGTTAGTGGGCCTATTAGAGCCCATTTCTCTCAGTAAAAGCGAGCCTGGCCCATCCGATCAGCGGGCTTCAATTGGGCCTCTTTGTAATTGTGACCAAGTCTTGAGACAATACTTTAAACAGAAATTTCATATAGGGAAATCCGGAGGAGGGCAAGAGAATTCACTTGGTCAAATGGAAGAGATTTTGTAAATCTCAGAAGAAGGGTCGGCCTGGAAAATCTCGAGAAAACAACATTGCCATGCCCTTTTTTTCTTTTTTGTTATAACAAACGTGAATCACGGGATCGGGGGAGAAGGGTTGTTGCCATTGGATTATCCTTTGATGACACAATATTGCTATGCTGGCGAAACTAGGATGACAGAAAAGGGGCCATAGTGCTCTCTAGTGTGAGCTATTGAGGCATAAGTATTTAAAGGGATCTAACTTATTGAGTGTTGATAGGAAACCGGGTGGATCAAATCTTTGGAGGGGCATGATGAAGATTAAGGACTGCATTAAGAGGGACATGTTTTGGAGGGTGGGAGATGGAAAGAATATCAGGTTTTAGCTGGATCATTGGGTGGGAGATGTTTGCCTTAAGGAGTGTGTGGCAGATCATCAATGCATATAAGACCCAGAGATAAAGGTCAGTGAGTTCTTGTCTAAAGGTAGGATTGGAAAGTGGGTCTAGAATGAGTAATTTCCCCCACAATAAAAGTTGAGGATATTAAAGGCATTTTGGTGCCTAGAAATGGGAGAGTGTTGGACTCCATTAGCTGGAGGGGAACTAGTGATGGTGGGTTCTTTGTTGCCTCGGCTTATAAGCTTCTGATGAAAGAGGATAATCTTAGTCAGGATAGGCATGAGACTATGGATTGGAGTTGGATCTGGAGGACTAAGTGTGCTGAGAGAATTAGAATTTTCATCTGGTTAGCTTATTCTGACAAGCTGATGACTAACGAAGAAAGGAAAGAGAGGCAATTTTGTGAAGCTCCAACTTGTCCAATTTGCAACAATGTTGAGGAAACGGTCATGCATGCTTTGAGGGACTGTAGTAAAGCATCTTAAACTTGGAAGTTAGTTTGGCCTAAGTTGGAAGAAGAGGAGTTCTGGACCATACACAATCCCACTAGTTGAAGTCTGGGGCCAACAAGTAGGACAAATTTGCTAATATCAAGGCTAACATTGTGTTTATGAACACCATCCAGATTATTTGGAAGCGGAGATGTAAGGAGGCGTTTCAAAGATCTTCTCAACCTCCCCCAATTCTAACCTTTATAATTTTGCATTTGCCGAGATAAGCGGGGATCGTTTGGGCAGAGAAAGCAAAAGATAGGAATAATGAAGTTAAGAAGATTAAATGGATGCCTCCTCTGGTCAGGAAAATCAAGCTTAATACTAATGGGGCAATCTCTAGAGTGTCGAACCAGGTTAACGTTGGGGGTCTCTTTAGAGACAGCTTGGGAAATTGGATGGCAGGGTTTGTCATCAACATAGGGAAGACTTAGGTTCTTGATGCCAAGCTCTGGGGTTTGAGAGAGGGCCTTCTTATGGCCTAGAGGAGAGGTTTCAATTAGTTGGAGGTGGAAATCGATTTCACCAACCTGAGCAATCTCCTCAAGCAGCTTCTTGAGACTGATCATCCTTTTCACCCCATCCTCTTGAGTGCAAAGAAGCTTTAGAGTCCCTTGATTTGAACTCCGTCAAGCATATTTTTAGGGGAAGCCAAATGTTGTGTGGATCATATGACTTTCTTGAGGGAGGCTAGTGAGCTGAGTTAAATGACTGCTTTTTCAATTCTTCAATTATTCGGCTTATCTAGGAGGACAAAATGAAGGTAGAGAGATCCAGATGTAGGGTTTCTTCCAAGAAGCTGTAGTGTCCCTCTTTAGTTTGCTTGTTAGCCTCCTGTGTGTTTGGTTTCTGTTTCTTTTTTCTTCATTTCTTATTGTGTCTCTATTCATCGTCTTGTACCGGAAAAAAAGGAATGAGGAATGGCCCTAGGAAGTCATTTTCTCTCCGCTGGGCGTGTGAACCTTTTCGTGTGTTGGAGGTGGGTTATGATTTCACAGATACCGACTCTTTATAAAGTCGAACGGTTGTTGTCAAATGGATGTAATATTTGCAAAAACCGTCGAAAAGTACTCCGGTGGGGAGATTTCGATGCTTATCAGAAAGAGCGGTTTTCGAATGAAAGAGAAAACAGACTGAGAGCTCAAGAGAGTGATTCTCTGTGATGAGAGTGTCCAAAGTGTAAGGTCGAGAAAACGTATCTGAATTGAAGAATTTTGAGATATCTTATACATGTGAAAATCATGTGTCATCGAGGTGTTTCTACTTTATTTTCCTTATCGAGTTTATCAAGAAATCTTAGGGATTCAATATCTCGAATCCTCATCCATTGGGAAATTTTTGCGTTTTGGAGAAATTCTTTCATTAATTAGAAGATTTTAAAAATTTGTTCTCAATAGAAAATAGTAGTTAATAGGATACTTTGAGTCGTTAATTATCGATCAGTCATTCGACCGATGAAGGGTATTCAGGGCTTGTCCAATCAATGGACCGGATAGATGCTCAATCGGGGCGATAATCCTTCGCTTGGAGGATTATATCGGTTGGCTGGACGACTAAAGTCCTATCGTTCGGGAAGTGTGGGCAATTGAGACTTTTCGGTGGATAATCATAGAAAATATTCAGACGTCGATCAGTCATTATCTCTTACGGGTTTTTTAAAAGTTGGCTCTTCTGACTGGACGTTAGACCATGTCCCATCACTGTGTATTGGCATTTCAATGGGTATTTCTATAATCGACTTAATGAATAAAAGTGTTAAATCTATTAATCAAGTTTTAAATTTAAAATCTAAAAATAGAAAAAGTTATATTGAAAGAGTTCTTCCCTATATTATATCCAATAACACTTAAATCAAAATTTTTAGATACCAATAGATTATAAAAAAATAATAATAAATGGACATTCTTGCGAGATGAGGGCCGCCTTCCTTTTATCGATTCTGTTGTGATTTCCCCTGCATTTTCTGAATTTCAATCTCTCTCAGTACTCACTAGTTTTATTTTATTTTCGGAATTTCAACTTCATATTACATTTTTCACCTAAGATTTTGTTTTCTGCAGTTATTTTCCTGGTAACAGATCATTATTCCACTTAGTAGGAGTTGATGTGAGGGTATTTACTTGTAGCTGTTTTTTACTCGTCTATGTTTTTAAAAGTGGTTTTAGATGGAACGGAACCTTGCTATCTGTCGTTGTTGTTGTACTTTTTTTTTTTCTTTTTTCTTTTGCAGTCTTTCGTAGTTGTTTTCACGTATGAGTATAGCTTCTAATTATGAATTCATTTGGCATCTTTGAGATATTTGATTGTGATAGTATCCATATTAAAAAAAGACCACAGGATACGATCAATAATAATAATAATAATTTAAATCTGAATTGAGATTAAAATTTGCAGATCTATCGTTTAAAAGTCAAATATAATTAAAAAATTAAGATATTAAGTGAAAAAATTTTAAATAAGAACGAACAATATAAAAGAATCAGTACAAATTAAAATAATTTTTTTATAATTATAAATTTATATGGATAATTAATTAATTAATTATTTATTAAGAATTTATATTTACCAAAAATTAAGTTTTTTTACTATAAAAAAATGAAAAAGAAAAAAAAAAAAAAACAGAAGATCTTTTTTAACCGGGGACTATTCCTAATTTAGAAAGACATAAGATTCTCCACCAACTGATTTCTATATATACGCAAGAAGATCAAATGTATACAATGGCGCAAGTCTTGTTATCTATTTATTCATATTGATTAATAATTACACAGAGTTGATGGTACAAAAGAAGCTCCTAGCAGCCTCCATCGGAAAACGGAATTGGAAAATTCATCCAGAAATCTCAATGGTCTTAACATCAGGCCTCTTCTCCTCCATCTTTGGAACAGTAACAGTGAGAACCCCATTCTCCATGGAAGCCTTCACTTGATCCAACTTTGCATTCTCAGGTAACCTAAACCTTCGCATGAACTTCCCACTTCCTCGTTCAATCCGATGCCATTTGTCATTCTTTTCTTCCTTCTCAAAGTTCCTCTCTCCACTAACCTGAAGCACTCTGTCATCCTCAATCTCCAACTTCACTTCTTCCTTCTTCAGTCCTGGAAGATCTGCCTTGAACACATGCGCCTCCGGCGTCTCTTTCCAGTCCATTCTAGCGTTCATGATTGCTGACTCGTTGTGGTTGAGTAAGGAGAGGGTTGATTGAAAGTCCTTGAACGGATCCCACATTTCCTGGTAGAATGAGTCGGAGAGTCTTGGCACGATCGTCATTCTTCTTGGTTGATGGTCTTGGAAAGTTTGATTGTTCGTTGCTGGAAGCAGAGGATGCTTGTAGTCGTATCTCAAGTTCGCCTTTAGTTTGCTTGCTGATGATGCAAGGAATGGGAACCTTTAGTAATTTATCGGCAGTGACAGCTCTTTCTGGTACTTTCGATTGCTCGGACGATAAATGAAGAGGGTTCGGGACTTTCTGATTGGTTATTTGTTGGATTCATGATCTTTCTAGTACCTTCTAGTGGGCCTACAGAACCCAGTTTTTCCAAATGAAGTTCACGGGGCCT
Organism: Dillenia turbinata; assembly: GCA_037126225.1. NCBI lineage: Eukaryota > Viridiplantae > Streptophyta > Magnoliopsida > Dilleniales > Dilleniaceae > Dillenia > Dillenia turbinata. Next base: position 1,569,681 of record JBAMMX010000007.1, read on the forward strand.
CTCTCCACCTCTTTTTTTTTTTTTTTTTGGGGATCATGTTCTTTATTAAATAAATAAATAAATAAATCAAACCCCTATGGGTACCAGAAGAATTACTGGGAGTGGGCCTATTAGAGCCCATTTCTCTCGGCAAGAACGAGCCTGGCCTTTTCTCTCCACTGGGCGAGTGAAACAGGTATTCCTGAGAGATGAGGGCCGCCTTCCTTTTATCAATTCTGTTGCGATTTCCCCTTCATTTACAGAATTTCAATCTCTCTCACTTGTTTTTTTTTTTTTTTTTTGTTTTCAGAATTTCAACTTCATATTACGTTTATCACCAAAAATTTTGTTTTCTGTAATTGTTTTCTGGTGGCAGATCATTGTTCTCCTTTCTAGGAGTTGATGTGAGGAGACATGTGCCAAAACTGCACATTTGAAAAAAAAAAATTAAAACAATCTCTGAGAAATTTTTTTTTTTTTTAAAATAATACATATCAAATTTGAAAATGTGATATGATACTGTTCATGTGAACATTGTATGTCGAGTCTTCAAGACTCGACATGCGTCGGCACTATTCACATTAAGACCGGATATGTGCCGGCACTATTCATATGAGCAGTGTCATGTTAAGTTTTCAACAATCGACATGGACACTGTTAATATATTTTATATGTTGAGTTTTCAAAACTCGACATGATACTATTCACATGAATAGTGTATGTCGAGTTTTGAAAACTCAACATATAGGTATTAGATTTAGAATTTTTTTTCCAATTGTGTTATTTAAATTTTTTTTTTCTTTTATAAGGTCAGATTCGTACTTGACTCTTGATGTGAGGGTGTCAACTTGTAGTTGTTTTGTATGTGTTATGGTCTTAACAGGACTCAATTGTTGAAAATTAATTATTTGAAAAGTAATCTCAGAATTTCATTGCATTTTTCAAAACATTACATACTCCATTGATGTAGAGTCTAGGCTCTCCCTTCAGCTCAAGGTTGCCTAAATACAGAAATAAAACTCCTTACCCCCCTTAATCAAATCACACCCCTTTTATTCTCATTCTACCCCCTTCATTCCCTTAACAACTTTAGATTCCTTTCAGGAGGTTGGTTGAAGCATCCTTCCTGCTACCTTCAAATTCTTGGATTCCATCTCAATAGTGCCTTGTTCATCCCCAGGCTTCATGTATTCCTTAATATTGTCAGCCACTTCTTGCACCTTTCCGGTCCTTAATTGATCTTCAGTGAGTTCCTCCCTAACATTGCCCCCGTTAAAATTCCAACCTTGTTCTCAAGACTGAAATCTGGGAACTGCTCTAGGAACTCAGAAAGTTCAACCCAGGTTGCATCCTCGTTGGTTCCATCGTAAAAAACAGCCACAAGCAATGCAATGGCATCGTTTCTGTGGAAAGGCAGAGATTGATCGAGAGAAGCCTTTGATGTAGATTTTGAACTGCAAGCTCTTTTGCTAGAACCAGTGCTAGGAACCTTGTTCTTTGCTCTTACGAACTGAGTTAAATTCTTTATGGTGGCAGAAATTGCAATTGCACTGATAAGGCAGACAGCAGTTGTAGCAACAAGAATCAATCGAACCATGACACCCGTGAAATACATGCTTGTAAGACCATACGTAGCTATAAAAATTGTAGCATCTGACAATCGTGTGAAGCAGAAGTATAGGTCGGCAGGGAAAAGAAAAAATTGAATATGGAAATTAAATATGAAAGATGACCAAGTACCAAACTCCATGTGAGAAAGTTTTTTTTAAAGAGGTCAATGAGGAAAGGTTTCTGAGCAAGGCAGGATCCCCTGATAAGCAAACCGTATGTCCTTGTCAAAGGAACGTCATGGTCATTAGTTGCCAATTGACTCAGACTTCCCCTAGAGTGGTCAACTAAGAAATGCCTAAAATAATGTCTATTCCCCCCAAAGGAAATAGGAAGCAGTCAATTAAGATAGTGAGACATCAAAAATCAACCTTAAGACCAATACAGACACCAGAGGAGACAAGTCGTCTCCCATCACCTAATCAGACCCAGAATGGCTCAATAGGCTACACCTGAAGTCCTAAACAACGAGCAGTGTCTGCAGCCACAAGATTGTGGCTTGCCCCACTATCAATCATAACAATTAGTTGCAACCAAGTACTGTATCTTGAAGTTTCATAGTGTTAGGGTGCAAAGTACCTCCAACGGAGAACAGATGAAGGTCGAGGGAGGCTAGAGAGATGTCAATGTCGTGCTCTAGGTCCTTTGTAGGTGGCGCGGCTTCATCTGCAGTGGACACTTCATCATCACCAAGGATTAGTGCACGAAGAGACTTGCTGGGGCAATTATGGAGCGGATGATACGGCTGCTTGCATTTGAAACATAACCCCTTCGAGTGTAAATCCATGAGCTCCTGATGAGACATTTGCCTGAATGGATGAGGTGTAGTTGAGGGGCTCGTGTTTAAGGAAGAACCATCGGGTATGGTGGTTGAAGAAGGCTGTTGGCGAGGAGTGGCAGGAGGAAATTGAGAAGGAGACGAGTTAAAAGAGAAATGGGTCCAGGTCGGCGGTCTTAGGTTAAGTTAAGGGTCGGAGCATCCTTGGTTCGAGTTCGGGTTGGTCCATTTACCTGACCTGTGTGCAAGTCGATTGTTGTCACCTTTACCCGAGGAAGAAAGAGACATAAAAACCCCATTCTTGGGTTCAATCTCGCGGGTGAGCTTCATCGTTTGGAAGAGGGAGAGAGCTTTGTGAGATCGGATGCGAACTCGAATCTCCTCTTTGAGGCCATTGAGAAAAAGCCCCAAGTGAATCGACGGACTGAGGCCTTTAACAAGAGCGGCTCTGATTACAAATTCGTTGATGTAGGAATCGACTGATCCCTCTTGTTTCGTGGATGTAAGAGCCTTAAAAGGGTTTACGGATGGCCACCACCAAATTGATCGAAGAGTTCTGACGTGAGATCATCCCGGGAGAGAGAAGGATTTTGGGCGAATAACCACTGAACCCAGTGAAGGGCCGGACCATCCATGGCGATTCTGGCGATGGATACCCTCATCTCATCGCTGACTGGATGAATGGAGAAAAATTGCTCGGCGCGTGTGACCCACGCCATCGGATCATGGCGATTAAAGCAAGGAAGATCGATTCGTCTCAGCGCTGAAGGAAGATCGTCAGCGGAGGACAACTGTGATGAGATTGAGTCCCGAGGATAGGAATCGAGCCAATTTTGAACGACGGGGTATCAGGAGCCACATGAGGATTCGAGGATGAAGAGCCTGCTTCTCCACGACCCTCTGGTTTCTGACGAAGGAGAGCAGCTACTAAATCTTCCAACAAGTCAAGTTTCTCCAGCCTGGTGTGGTGATGAGTCATCTCTTCAAGCAAGATAGCTACACTCTTCCCAATCTCGGTAATACTTTTCTCCGGTAAATCTATTTTTGCATCCATTATGGTTTGAGTCATGAATGTTGAGGGAGATTTGAAGTGAGCCGAATGCAGTGGGAAAGAAGGAGAAGATAGAGAGGGGAAGAGATGGCAGGTCGGAACAATGTTATGGTCTTAACAGAGCTCAATTGTTGAAAATTAATTATTTGAAAAGTAATCTCAGAATTTCATTGCATTTTTCGAAACATTACATACTCCATTGATGTCGAGCCTAGGCTCTCCCTTCAGCTCAAGGCTGCCCAAATACAGAAATAAAATTCCTTACCCACCTCACTCAAATCACACCCCTTTTATTCTCATTCTACCCCCTTTATTCCCTTAACAACTTTAGATTCCTTTCGGGAGGTTAGTTGAAGCACCCTTCCTGTGCTGATATACCTTCAGATTCTTGGATTCCACCTCAGCAGTGCCTTGTTCATCCCCAGGCTTCATGTATTTCTTAATATTATCAGCCACTTCTTGCACCTTCCCGGTCCTTAATTGATCTTCAGTGAGATCCTCCCTAACAGTATGCAAGTATGTTTTTAAAAGTGTGATTTTGGATGGAACAGAACCTTGCTATCTGTTTTTTCTTTTTTTGGTAATCATTTATAGTTGTTTTCACGTCTGAATATAGCTTCTAATTAAGAATTCATTTGGCATCTTTGAAATTTTGGATTGTGATAGTATCCCGTCTTATAAAGGACTAGAAGACTAAGAATGATGAGATCAAAAATTAAGTTTTTTACTATTAAAAAAAAAACAAAACAAAAAAGAGGATCTTTCCCTGGAGACTTCTAATTTAGAAAGACATAAGATACTCCACCAAAGCATTCGAGGATTCATAGGAAGAACCGCCGGGTGACATACTAGGCTCTACCTTGCTCTTCAGATCCGTAGCTCTCCGCCTCATTCCGTCCCCTTCTTTGTCAACCATCAATCTTCTTCCTGCTTTCTTTATCTCCTTTCTCTCCAAGTGAATCCCCAGTTCGAATCCTACTCTCCAAACATGGGTTATGAACCTTGCGTTTAACTTCTGATCTCCAAAAATAGGTCTGCATATCATTGGAACACCTTCACATATGCTTTTGATTGTTGAATTCCAACCACAATAAGTCCAAAACCCTCCCACTGCGTCATGTGCTAGTACTTCAACTTGGGGTGCCCATTTAACAATTTGACCTCTTTCTCCTATTGTTTCTTTGAAACTTGCAGGCAATAGTTCAATCCATTCTGAGCCATTTACAGAACCTGGTCGAACCACCCACAAGAAGGGTTGCTCGCTATTGGCAAGTCCCCAAGCTGTCTCAGAAAATTCTTTTTCATCATAGAAGCTAAGCCGCCCCAGCTAATATAGATGACTGAGTTTGGAGCTTGCCTATCAAGCCATTTGATGCAGTCTGTGTCCTCTTTTAGTAAGCTACTGGAGGAAGCTGAAGCAATTTTGTGTAAGGGACCTATTGGAAAATATTTAACTAGTTGTATTTTCTGGAGTTGTTCTAATAGTGGGTTTTCCAAGCAGTCCATGGTGTTCCAAATGACTGCAGAAGAGGTTCTTAAATTGGACACGTGCTATAAGTTGGAACAAAGAATCCAAATCTCCAAAATGGAAAAGCGGTAGATCCTTGAATCTGATAGGATGAAGCCCCGGAACCATGTCTTCTGGTGCAGAATCTGTAACACGTAACAGAAGTGATGTAACTATCAACTTGCTGGAAACTTAATTTTATTAATGGAAGCTCTCCTGCTGCAGGACAAAAGAGAAATACCTAAAAAAGATGAAGTGTGCAGAGTAAATCAGTAAAGTAGTTTAGATCATGTAGTCTCTAATTTGTATCGTGATTTAGAATCCCTAACTGTACATGAGAGATCAAAGAAAACAAAAATAACTCTGATTAGGGAATACCTTGGACCGGAATATGTCCTTCCTGCCGAAGTTGAGGAAAGGCAGCATAAGTAAGCATAGTGGCTGTACTACTGGTCGGTAGAATTACGCTAGGAAGACTCAGGTGACTGGCAGCAGCTTCTGAGAAGTGCATGATCCCATCATAGATGATGCATACAATCCTGTCATCATCTGGTCCTTTTTGTTCCATAAGTTGCTTCAAGCGCTCTGTAAATGGTTGTTCACAGTTGACGTTGATAGTTGATATGAGGGCTATTAGATCTCCTGATGAGAGATCATCCGCAGTCATCAGGTTTGCTTAGGAAGGTGAAATGAGGATGGATTGATGGATCAGGAGCATTGAATTGGGTATGAGCTATTGTGATGGAAAAACCTTTGGAGTGAAGCATGGCAGCCTACTGAAGCATTGGAGTTATGTGGCCTTGAAAAGGAAATGGTACTAGTACCAATCTTTGGTGCTTGTCTTGTTTCCTTTCCATCTCTCTCTCTCTCTCTCTCTCTCAAGAAGACTTACAAAGTAATGAGAATTGCTTCTTAGCCCTTGCGACTGCTAATCATCTCAGTTTATATACTCAGAATGGCTGACATCAACAAGTGAGCATGTCTCAATTTTAGCTTGTATAATGCTTCCTTATGAAGTAAGCTGTTGGTAAGAGATAAAATCAACGGAGCCAATCAAGTAATCAACATCAAATTGAGCAAGTCAATTTGAAAATTAAGGAGATTCTATCAATCTATAAGTCAATTCGAAAATAAAGGGATTCCATCAATTTGTTAGTCAATTAAAAAATCAAGGGATTCTATCAATTTGTTTAATCATACCATGTACATAATTAAACTACCAAAATTATAATATATAGATTAGGAATAAGAGAATATCACGATTGTAATTTAAAAACTTTCCTGAATTGTTTATGTACAATTTCCTATATATATGGAATAACAAAGGAGAAGAAACTCATTCAGACAAATTGACAGCATACCAGTATATTAGGATTGCTTCTTCAGTTATAACAAACGGCAGACTTTGTTAATGGACAAAGAGTTAAGAATGGAGGGTATCAAAGAATATTTCAACAAAGAGCGAAGGAATCTGGAAAACTTAACATTGATAGGAAATTGCTTCCTGGCGAAGGGATTTAAAATATTTTACACCTGTTTGATGCTTAGTTTGTTGATGTGGATAGCAGATATAGACAGAGTGGGTGCTTAAGCTGGTTCCAAGGATAGTCTTTAGGCTAATTTGTAACACCAATGCTTTGTCATTTCTTTTTTATTTGCACATGATTGGAAATTGAGATTCCAAAGCAATAGATAATTCTTTCAAATGGTTTGAAATTGTTAAATTTTTAATAGATGCCTCGTGTGTTGGCACAAAACTGTTATTTCGATTCAGTAGTGCGTGTTGCTGGATTTAGCTTTCAGAAAAAAAGAACAAAGGACAACCCCAACAACTGCATAATTGGTTATAATCTATAAAGCCTGAAAATTTCAAGGGATAACACACATGTGTTTCACTTCTTGATTTATTTCTGAAAATGATAACAAATGCTTCTGCTGCCCTTGTGAGTGGCAAGATATGCTTTACTATTTGATTCATGAACTATTGGCAGTTCCACCAATCTTTAGAAAAAGCTCAGCCTTCTCTAAACTATGATTGTCTCCCTTAGGTTTCTTGATTCCTTATCCCATCCTTGATCAAGTCAAACTCATTTTCTTGAACTTGAAAAATTTTCACGTTCATGTCTTGCGTCCAAATAGGTAAATGAGTAGGGGAGCTTGGATCATATTTGCATGATTGGCTGCCGGACAGATTGGAATTTAGAGAATTTCTTTAACTATCTTGAGTGGTGTTTGTTCATGAAAGTTTGTGTTCCTTATTTTAAGTTTTTTGGAACTAAGATTGTTGAGGTTGTGTGTGAGTGACTGGGTCAAGACCCTTGGTGTTTTTGTATCATGTGAAATAGTTGTCCTTGTAATTTAGTAACTTGGAATTCATCTGCATTCATTTTTTTGTCAACACCCAATATTAATTTAGACCCTCGAAGGTCTAATGGAAATCTATCATTGAGCTAAATTTTCTTTAGCAAGCAAGTAATGAAGACTTGCTCAAGCCTGGCCTGTGAAATATCAACATGTGATGAAAAATCTACATGTTTGATCTAAATTTTCCGTTTGCTCAGCCAGAGAAGTCAACATCTTACAAATTTCCTATTACCAAGTAACATCAAGCATGCAATTCTATGCATCATATTTTCCTTAGTGTCTTTATTTTTTTTGAAATAATATTTAGTGTGAACATATGTTAAAATATTCCCATCTTAAACATATATGCTCTTCTTTTTGAGTTTTTTTTTTTTTTTTTTTTTGCTGTAATTAATTAATAAAAAAAAATCACATTTTCCTTAATTTCTTTATTTTTTGCAATAAAATTTAGTGCGAAAATATGTTAAAATAATTCTATCTTAAATTTGTACGCTCTTTTTTGAATATTCTAAAATGTTTTTGTTGTAATTATTTAATAAAATGCACAGTACATATGATAACGATTTCTATATTTAAGATGTGAGAAAATGATCAATGAACTATATATTAAAATTAATTTCATCATAAATATTTCCTTATTGTATATTCTCAACTATGATTTGTAATTGGGCCCATATGACCCCTTGTGGTGGGCCATGCTACCTTAAATTGGGCCTGTATAACACTCACCAAAAGTCCTTATTCTCGGCCGAAGGTACCCTTGGTTATACCGAAACATTGTGCATTTGAGGAAGAGCTCATTAATCTTATTGTTGATTGCGTGCAAAAGAACATTTTCGACCTTTAATATATAAGTGTTAAAAAGATCACTAACAGTATCTTTGAAAGTTTTACGGGAAAAAAAAAATATATAATTTTCTTTCTATCTTATTTGAGAATTTTATATTAAAAAAAGAAAAAAATTAGACTCATTAACAATAAAAATTTTTATTTTCGGTTTTTAAAAAATATTTTTAGAATATAAAAATATTTTAACTTTAACATTTTCACTCTTCTCTATTTTTTTCACTTTTGGAAGAGAAAAAATTTTAAATTTAAAGGGTTTTATCTCTTATTTTTCTCGTATTTAAACTCTCAAAGAAAAGAAAATTATAATTTTCTTTTTAAATTTTTTCTTTTCTCTACAAATCTTCCCATCCAGACAAGTTGTAAGGGAACTTGAAGCTTAAAATATATTTACGAGGTGGTGTAAACATATTTCCTTCATATTGATGTGTTAAATAGGACTTGAGAGAGGTAATCGCTTAATGAATCTCATAATATTTAAACTAGATTAATTGGATAAATTTCAGATAATGATTGGTGAAAATAATAATAATAAAAAATTAATAAGTCATGATTCAAGTAGCATCTTTGTAAAAATTTTTTGAATTTGAGCCTTCTGATATATATATATAAAAAAAGAGAAATACAACATTTCACTATAGAGGCGTGGGAGGTCTTATTTATGTGATTTCCATAGTTGTGTAGGCACATCTTTGTTCAATGAAACCCATCAAAATAATGTCCCATAAATAGACATATTTCGTCCAAAGCCTTACTCGAAATAATGTCCTTGGGCATTCATATGATAGAAGTTTCACTTGAGCATCAGCCTATGAATGCCAACATTTTATCACAAAAGAAAATTGTTTTCCCTCGATGTTAAGAATTCTAATTCATTTTTCCATTTATTATGAGATGATATTATACACGAAAGGAGTTTTAAAAGGAAATTAGCTCCCCTTGCAGAAAAGTGAGCTGAAGTTGGGTAGTTCCCCTGAGTTCGATTCCCAGGAACAGAAAAAAAGGATTTAGGAGAGTTAACTCCTAACAGGCTCACAGTACTCTGATCGGATTAGTCAGAATAATTCAAATATTGATCGGTGAATAAAAAAAAGAAAAAAATAAATTGGGTAGTTCCCACCCCAATGGCAACATATACCTGAGAGAGAATGGCGATGAAATCCATAATTGTAATAAGTAAATGTTTATTTGAAAAACTAATGAAGTTGTTGTTGCAATTCAACCAATAAACATATTCTCCTTTGGTTTGACATATATCACGCATTATTTCCCTGTCTACCAGGTACATGCCTTCCATGACAAGAGGTATCGACCTAATGAATGACACTTGGTTGGCTTACAAGATTCTTAAATTTTAATAGCCAAAAGATAGCTTAATACTAATAATTTACCAAACATGAGTAAATAAAAAGCAGTTGTTCGATGCAATTGTCTGATCAAATGTTGAGTGAAAATTAGCATTTAGAGTAGATATAAGGGTCATAAAAGCCCCAGGATCATCTGTTAAGCAGGCTGCAACTGAGATGAGGGTCAAATCTGGGTGTTTGGATGGGTTAGGGAGTTAAGTTCCGGGTGAACAACTGTCATTGAGAAGCCTCCAGAGCCAAGCATTGTTCCCAACGGAATCATAGCATTTATTTTTTCTTTTATTTTCCGTTCAGTATCTAAAATTTGATTTTGATTAATCTAGATATACTCGCTGTTAAACTCTTTTCAAAGAACATCTCACAATATAATTTTTTATGAGAATTTAAACTCACAATGATTAAAAAATTTCAATTTCTTTCCAACTACGACCATGATAAAGCATAGCATTTATATGGCCTTGGAAGGATACAGCACCAAAACTATTCATTTGCCCTTTTTCTTTGGGATCATCAGGGACTTGGTCTTAAATTCTTTTGTGCTTTTTGCTTAATCCCAATCCTCTCTTTCTTGCTTTGGAATGAATTACTTGCGAAGGTTCGCTTGTTCTCTCTCTCTCTCAAATCATTCTATGCTTTGAGAAGGTTTGCTTCTAGTCTCAAGATTGACGATTCTTTGCCTCCTACCCAAAAAAAAAAAAAAATGACGATTCTTGCATTTCCAAGTGCAAGGAGCCATCCTCCCAATTACAATCTGACCATTGTAATTTCGAGGAAGTGTATGCTCACTGTTATTTATAAAAGACTTGACACAGTTTATTACATTAAAAAAAAAAAAAAACCGACTCTTGCATCATCAAATGACAAACACAACCACTTCACACCCAAACAATCAAAAAAGGCAAACATCCAGAGCACGAAACTCATAATGCATATATCTTGGGAATTAGCCACTAATCTCGATGGACTTAGCCTCAGGCCTTTTGACCTCTTCCTTGGGTACAGTGACAGTGAGAACACCATTCTCCATAGAAGCCTTGACATCCTCAACTTTAGCATTCTCAGGCAACCTGAACCTCCTCAAGAATTTGCCTCGGCTTCTTTCAATGCGATGCCATTTGTCATTCTTGTCTTCCTTCTCAACATTTCTCTCTCCGCTAATCTGAAGAACCTTCCCTTCTTCAACTTCCACCTTCACTTCTTCCTTCTTCAGTCCTGGAAGATCCGCTTTGAACACATGCGCTTGTGGGGTTTCCTTCCAGTCTATTTGGGCGTTTGCAATTGCCGAGGTCTCTCCTGAGCTGCTGAGGAAAGGGTCCCATCGGTCAAGGGAAAATGGGTCGAACGCATTTCTGTTGTTGAACAAGCGAGGAATGAGAGACATTTTTGAGAATTTGTCTGAAAATGTGAAAACTTGGTTCTTGGACTGACGATGAATTGGAGAAGAAAGGAGTATTTATAAGTGATGATTTGAGAACTGAGAATGGTCTTCAGGTTTCTGGGTGTTTCTGTTTTGTTTGTTCTCGTGTGGGGTTTGGAGGATGGAGTCCTGCTGTTTCTGCATCCTTCTAGTGCCTACTAGGGCCCAATACTCTATGTTACGTGCGCTATATCCACGTTGATCCAGAACCTCCCGGTTATTTTACATTTATGTCCCTCGGTGGGACACCTGTCGTTATGGCTGCCCTATTTCCCTTCCCATTTGTATGTGGCGATAGAACCAAGTATTGAATTTTGAAATGCACTTGCAAGTGATTCTAGCCTAAAAACAAAAATAAAAAAAGACAATTTTCTATTTTCTCATTTATCATTTCTCCTCTCTTCATATAATCAATCAATTCGACCTCTGCCCGTTGGATGACCAATCTGATATTGGATTTATATATAAAATAATTATATAATATATATAAACTCATATAAAAATGATTTACTAAGTTTAAAATTTTGATATTTTAGAATTAATTTATTTTATAGGATATAAAAATAAATAAATATGTAAATACCGATAAATATTTATTATTTATGATGAGTTAAATAGAGAATATCGAAATTCCCTTTTTTTTTACAAAAGTAATTTTTAGGATACTTTTGATTTGAAAGACCAAACTCAAGATTCTGTCCAGATTAGAATTGAATTCTTCGACTATGAAATTAGGTAATTTTTTATCTGATCTAAATTTCAATTTTAGTGATTAAATTTATTAATTCTGATAATTTAATATATTATTTTTTAGAATAGAAAATCTAGATTGTTATTGTTGTAATCTAATACGATATTTGTTATAGCTTTGTATTAAAGTTAATTTTTTCAATACTACCATGTAATGTAATTTTCTAATCCTCGTACCAGAAGGTAAAAAAAAAAAAGATATATTGCAGAAGATATATTTTAAGAAAACACAAATATTTTGATACGCCATGATTACATGCGTAAATTGTCGAGAGAGATAAAGGAAGTCCACATTTAAGAAAAAGAAAATAAGAAACACAACATGACATGAGATTTTTTTAGAGTATTCAGAAGATAAATATTAATCCAATGAAAGAAAACAAAAATTCTCTCGAATTTTAAAGAAAAGTAGAAAGACTCTGTCTCTCTTTCTCTCTCCTGCTTCAGAATGACCAATATCAAGGAGAGCAGCTTGGGCTTAGGAGAATAATCGACTCATGTAAAGTAACATTAATATCCAATGTTAATTCCACGTGACAATGCCTTAAAATGATTTTGTATTTTTTTTTATATAATGAGGTTCAAACTCGAGACCTCAAGATTAGAGATATGAAATGTGTCACTTAAGTTAAAACTCTATACGTTTTAGAATGATTTTAGGATAGAAAAATATTTGATAAAATGAATAAAATGTATTGATATTAGATTCTGTTGGGATTAAATTAATTTTTTACGAGATAAATTTTAATTATATATCTTCACATTTAAAATAAAGATATATTGCAGCAAATTAAGAATTGAAAATAAAACCAAAATCTAATTAATCAACACTCCTCCAAAACACTAATGTTTGCCATGTGATGATAAAAAAAAAGCAGGAGTCTATATCAATACAAGAGAGAGAGAGAGAGAGAGGAGCTCATTTTCAAGTGATTTTAACTTTCATTTACTAAAAGACAGTGTAATTATTCACTCGCTATTTTAAAATGTAAGTTGACAAAATCACCTTTTAGACGATATGAGATAGAAATATAGGTTTTCTAATAAAAATATTTTACTTCAATTAAAAAATATTTTAAATAAAATAAATTAAATAAAATTGAATGCAATTAAAATTACCTAATCACTTGAGTAACCTTTTAATAAATCGCAATGCAGTGCAAGTAAAAAAGTATAAAGTAAAAGGGAAATCCCCTAGAGGTTACCTCGCCTGAGCTGAGACATGCCCACCGGGTATAGCAGGGTTCTGTTTTTGCGCACACTGACAGACAACGGGGGGAGAGAGAGAGAGAGAGAGTAGGATTTAAGGTATGGCCCTTTTAGGCTTTTGGCTTTTTGTGCTTTTTCACCCCAACCCGCAACAATAAAAATGAAAAAAAAAAAAAAAACATTGGAATTAGAATTGCACAAAGGTAAAATAAAACAGTAATTACGAGCACTCGTTATATAAAAGTGAAGGAACCACTCCTAAACTCACCTCTCTCTCTCTCTCTCTCTCTGTGACGGCTCCAGTTTCACCGATAATAGACAACCGCAGCTCGGCTTACTACCAAGGAAAGGAAGGTACGTCATTTCTTCTCTTCTTTCTAATCTAAACTCCAAGGATTAATATTGTTGCTTAGTGTTTTGAAAATTCAGAGATTATGGTGACTTACCCTCTTTTTTTTTTTGGACAAATTAGAGTTAACATTAGTTGTTGGGCTGATTGTGTTTAGAGCAGGGAAGAGCTGAGGCAATCCTTTCTATGCACAAGAGCTAGAAGCAACTAGGCTCGTAGGTCTAGAGGAGCTAATTTAAGGAGAGGAGATGATCAGCTAAGCCATCTCAAGGAAATGCTCCGCAGAGCTATCAGAGAAAGAGATGAAGCACAAGACAAATGCCAAAGACTCCGACTAGAAAAGCTCATTCTCCAGCATCATCAACAACAACAGAATCTACAAACAACTCCTCTTTTTGGAATCTCAAGCATTGAAGATGACCCTAGAAGAAGACTCGACTCTAACAATGGTTTCTCTTCATCTGATTGTGATGAAAGCTTAGTTTCTTCACCTGTGATGGACCAAATACCACAGCCTCAGCCACAATTGTCCACATTACCACCACTTCCCCCACCACTATCACCGCCAGCGCAACCATCGCAACCACTAATATCTATCCACGAGGCGGATATAGAGTTGGTACCAGAGAAGCCATTGCCAGAGAAGGGCAAGCTTTTACAAGCTGTGATGAAAGCAGGAACACTACCACAAACATTGCTTCTGGCCAGTCCTCTTCCTCAGTGGAGACACCCACATCCCACAGTCGACTCCTATGAGATTCCACCGGTGACCATACCCTCACCACCATCACAACACATCCCACAGCAAGACCCTTTAGTCAATACCAGCCTCTGCACGTCGGCAGCCACCGCAAACAGCTGCGCCAGGGCTAACAAGAAAAGGGCTCTGTGTGAAGAGGCTGGTTCTCTCTTAGAGGCCAACAAGTACCAAAGAGTTGCTCTTCATTGACGCGTAAAGAGTGACCTGGACTTGCTTTGACTACTGCAGAGGGACCCACATATTTTCACATTAGCTTACTTTTGCCATTTAATACTATAATTTGGTCCTGGGATAGTGAGGATGCGGTATCATTTGTAGCACGAGACTGATCAAGATTTTGAACATAGGATTGTCCAAAAGAAGCAGCATCTTAGGTAACTTCGACAGGAGAAAAAGAGGGAGTTTGTTTCTAACCCTTTTACTTGGCCTTCTTGGATGCAGTTGTTGTGTGCAGATTGAGATGGGTTTGGAGATATTATGCATTGTAAATTGATTTTGGTGTTTGAGAGAGAGAGAGAGAGATGTGAACATCACATCAAACATTAAAATTATGGGTGTGAGAGTTGTTGAGATTGGAAGATGGGTATGGCCAACAACCAAAAGGTGAAGCTCTACTAGTCTGCTTTGAGTGGATCCCCAAATTGGAATCAGGATCTGCTACTAAGTGTGACGTATTATGACTTCTAAATCTGAGGTTGTAATTTTCAAATCATTTCCCCTGTTTTCCATCATACTTATTGTGGAGCTGCGTTCAAACTGTCCCCACTATTCTGCTTCAATATTAATTATAAGGACCAAAGTTATTAGCAAATAGACTCAAACCTAACCTCTCTAACCCCCCCCCCCCTGGGGGGGGAGTCCACTCCCGGGGCTTTCCCAGTTTTCATGCAAATTTCGAATTTTGTGCAGTATGAGGGTAATGTCATTTTATGTTGGAAAGAAGTTTCTTGATGATGAAAGATTGTAAAGTTGATATTGAATTAAGAGTGTCATATGTGGCAAATAATATATATGGCTTTAACAAGTAGTGTGTTTTTTTTTATGGTAGTATTGTTCTTACACTATCAGAGCAGCGATAAATACCTCATGAAATCCAAAACCATCCGTTCCCGTGCGCAAAATTCCTTCTATTATTCCTCTATTTTCTTAGTCATGTAGCCCCAAACTAATCCAGCGAGCAAAACATATAACTTTTGCATATTAAAATCAAACCTAGTTAATTTCCATGTATTGAAAGTCTCACTTGTTCCATGAAATCCTTGTCAGAACCATGTTTCATTTTTTTTTCCCTTCAGAACCTCCCACCCCACTCCCTCTCTTTCCTACATAATTTCCCATCTCTCTGACTCTGTGTGTGTGTACCCTTGCTCCTTCTTTAAGAGTGGCGTGCCTTAAATGCTTAAACACCACCTCCTTATATGGACGAATAGAAAGAAGCATGCAAACATAGAATAGAACATAACAGACGAAATTTAACTTGCTTTCTGTGAATGAGGAAAGAATCAAATAGATGTAAATTGCAGAACATTAAACAGGTTGGAACGTTAGGTTCTAGAACTCAAACCGGGAAAGGCCAAGCAAGCGGGTCCCATCCAAATAGCTCAGAGATATGAGACTCTGGCTTCTGGGTTGCAGTGTCCCTCCACGGCTAGTACCAGGCCGTATGGGGTTCGAGTTGGAGTGGCTTACCTTGTGATGCTCGCAGTCATGTTATTCGACCTTGGCATTTTGATCGCAGAGGTTGTTCGCTATAGTGCTGGTTTCTTAATCTTTGAGCTTCAAACTCCAAATTTTGATTAATTATTTTACTTGTTTATATATATATATATATATATATTGTGAAAGAGGACAGTTCCAAATTAAGGATGGACTTTAGCTCTTTGGGAGGAGCTTCAATAATTTCAAGATCTTAGAGCTCCCTGTGAGCACTCTTGACTAACTGGTTGGCCGACCCGATTCGCTTCCTGTGTATGTGAAAAACTGGCAAATCTATTCTTGCATTTGTTGATGATGTTGGACACAGAATTGGTTACTTTGTGGTCTTTCCCTAGTCTTACGGCTACTTGAGAGTCCATTCCACTCTCACACGAGATCCAATACTCCTGTCTACAGAGAGATCCGCAAGCACTGCTAAAATTGCAGAGCGAGGCTTTCTGATTAATTCAATTTGATTAAAGGAATTATCCCTTGACAACTGGTTAAGTGGTTGAGCTTGTGGAATAAGCAAAGCATCTAAGGATCGACCCTTTAGGTTCTTGAGCATCGTTAGTGAGGCTTTACACATTATCATAGGTCCAATTGCTTATGAAGAATGGTTTGTTCCTATTCTTATGTTAGTATTAGATTATTTGCAGAAGCCACAGGAGAAATTTGATTCTATCTTATGAGAGATTGAAATTTAAATTTGCATTTGTAGTGTGATCAACTCTTGCTTAAATTGTTATCAAAATAATTCCAAATCTTTACCTATAATTAGGGTTTTGAGTCTGAATCTTTTTTTTTTTTTTTTGCTATTTAACAAAAAAAAAAGGGAATTTGTTGTGAGATTATTGAAAGAAATTTTATTTAGTTGAAGTAAAGTTGTTTAGGGGGAATAGAACTATGAACCTAAGAGATTACATCAGTCATGCATGGATTGAGAGCCAGCACAATATATGCCAATTTGTAAGAAGAAAGACTTGGGGAGCATCTTGATGAATAATGAGGTGGTTTTCAAAAGTTTGATTTTGAAAAAAAAAAAAAAAATGCAGTAGTAAAAAAAAAATAAAAAAGAAAAGAAAAAAAAAATGCTATATCTCTCAGAATTTCATTCGGTCATGGATCATAGAGAAAAGTTTGATATTTTTGACTATTGGCTATGTTGAGCACATGTGGGTAACAAGATCATGTATTTTTTGTGTGTTATTTGTGCAGGACAACGTATTATCGCAAAAAAATAATGTGGTTAGTTGCATATTTTTTTTGATACATTTTAAACCCTTGATATACTCTCTTTATCCTACCCTTAATCTTAACTGCATTACAACCAAATGAAAGGCCTTTAAATTGGTGTATGGAATTCAAATTTATAAGTGGTGGAGATTTGATATATTTGTAAACATTTGGTAATGTTAATTCTAATATCTTGAATGGAATATGTTGATCTGAGTGTTATTGATATATTTTACATTCCATTTTGAGTGAATTTTTGGAGAGTATATTGAATCTTACAGTTTTGATTTCACTAGGAATTGTTGGGATTTGTAATAGTTGTTTTCGTATGAAATACTGTGAAATACTTGTTTTGATTATTTTTCTAATTTGACTCTCACGACATATGTTGTTTTAATAGTTCAAAAAAAAAAAATAAGTTGGTTAGAGTAGTTTTAATTTTATTTGAGTTATGAATACTTGAAGACAAGTATCATCTAGGTGTAGGGAAATTTGATATGGCATAAATTGGTGTAATATTTACAAGTTATTTTATTCTATTTTTAAATAAATATTACACTAATTATTGTGTTTTATGGTTATTGATATGATAGGAATGATAGAGGAGGTTTTTGAAGAAAAAGGAATGGAAAGAAGACAAATTTGGAAGTTTTGAAGATTTGCAAATATTTAGATATTCTTAAATATTTGGGAATAAAAATTTTGAAAATTTTAAACCTATTGTAATTTGTTATTCAGTAGTTACCTAAAATTTAGGAGAGTTTTCTCTTTAAAAATTAGGTAACTCACTCTTATTTATAGGGGTTACATTGTGCAAAAAGGGGAGAGCCTAAGAGAGGGGGCAGCAGCCCCCTCCATATCTAGCACATAATGTCTTTTCTTTAGGTTTTGTTTTCCTTTTGCTTCAAGTTTCCAACAGCACAACACTAATTGGATGGCTTTGCATTGGATCTCCCTTGTTGAACAAATTCTTTCATTGACAATAAAAGTTTTGTGAGTTTTATTTTATTTTATTTTTCTTTTCTTCCATGCCTTTATTTTAATTTATTTTTCTAGTCGAAGGGTATTGAAATCTTGATGATTGATGATTATAAGATTTAATTTGTTTAATTAAATCAATATTTTATAATTATTTATTTGATTCTTTCACTTCATGGATTATGATTTTCTAAATTTTATTAAATAGTAGCCAATGTTTAATAATTGTAGAATAATTTACAACTAATTAAAACGACAAATCCATAATTTTTTGCTAATTTTAATAAAGTGGTAAATGACATTCATGTTATGGGATTAAATAATCTAATTTAAATAAACCCACTGTATGTTTGTTAATTAGAATTGGATTTTTCTAAATTTTAATGCTGTTGATACTTTCAATCCAAAGAGTTTTTATAGGGTTGACTCTCGATTAGCGAAATAATTAACGAGTTTCTCTTAATTATCGATGAAATAAATAGAGATTGATCGTTGGACGTTTGTCGACGGTCATAACCAATTTATTTATGGGTGTTGAAAATTTTAGATAGATCAATGATCAATCATATGAAATCAATGTGGATATAATTTCTTTGATTAGAAAAATTGATTTCACATTAATTTTTATTCTTTTATTTTTAAGTTCTTTATTTTTTATTAATTAGTTTAGTTAATTCTCTAACCCCAATATTTTTTATTTTATTTTATTTTCCTTAAAAGAAATAAATCCATCGTTTCACGTGGAAATGATCATATTCACTCTATACTAGTATTTTGTGAAATATGTATTTTACTTTTGGTTGTTTGACGACACACCAGATATTTATTAGGAAATAATCACTACCAGAAAAATGGGTATCAACGACGGAAATATCCGTCACTGATACCTAAATTTCCGTCGCTAAAAATATTAGCAACAGAAAATTAGTGACGAAAAATTCTGTCACTAAAAATCACTTTGCTAATTTAGCGATGGAAATTTTCTGTCACTAACAAAATCTGTCGCTAATTTGAAAATTTTAATGACGGAAAATTTCCGTTGGTAATTTAATTTTATATTTTTTAAAATTTTTCCTAAATTTAATTTTATATTTTTTAAATTATTCCTAATTACCGACGGATTAGAGACGGAAATTTTCCGTCGCTGAAGTGAGTATGAGTAAACCCAAGTGCATGAGTCCAGACGCCCGTCCTTGCTGCACGCAACCCAACTTTTAATTTGTTGAAATATACTCACACCCCGGTTCGAATTCGGGTATGAGAGAGAGATCTGCAGATTTTTAACCACCATACCATCATCACCTTTGTATTATTAATTTATTTTTTTTCTATTTCTATACTTTTTTTCTAATTCTCAATATTAAAAATACAATATCTTAATTTAATAAAAATATAATTTTTTTAATAAAAACATAAAATTATATTTAATAAAAATATAAAATTATATTTAATAAAAATACAAAATTATATTTAATAAAAACAAAAAATTATATTTAATAAAAACAAAAAATTATATTTAATAAAAACACAAAATTATATTTAATAAAAACAAAAAATTATATTTAATAAAAATACAAAATTATATTTAATAAAAATACAAAATTATATTTAATAAAAACAAAAAATTATATTTAATAAAAACACAAAATTATATTTAATAAAAACAAAAAATTATATGTAATAAAAATACAAAATTAGATTTAATAAAAATACAAAATTAGATTTAATAAAAACACAAAATTATATTTAATAAAAAAATTATATTTAATAAAATATTTAATGAAAATACAAAATTATATTTAATAAAAACACAAAATTTTATTTAATAAAAACAAAAAACTATACTTAATAAAAACACAAAATTATATTTAATAAAAACAAAAAATTATATTTAATAAAAACAAAAAATTATATTTAATAAAAAGACATAATTATATTTAATAAAAACACAAAATTATGTTTAATAAAAACAAAAAATTATATTTAAAAAAAATATTTTTTTTTCCAAATTTTACAGAAATTTTATAATTTTTTCAGAAAATTTTTAACGACAGAAAATTTTCGTCGCTAATTTTAGTGACAGAACAAGTAGCGACGGATTTTTCCGTCCCCAAATCCGTCGCTAATTTTTTCATTACTAATCCGTTGTAAATCTGTCACTAATAGCGACGGATTATTATCTGTCAGTAATTTCTGTCACTGAAGACCTATTTTCTGGTAGTGAATGATTATTTTATATTAAAAATTTATATATTTTTTGCTTAAAATTATTTTATAATGAGTATTTTAATTTTTTTTCATATTTGTAATCAAATTTATTATCATATTTTATTGAAACAATATATCATTAGAGTTTATATTATTTTTATATTGTCTTCCTATTTTTAAGCTCTCTATTATATATATATATACATATATATATATATATATATGCATAATGAAAGTTTATAAAAAGAATTAAAGGGATATAATATGGTTTCCAAATGGGTCTCTCAGACGAAAAAAAGGAGTAGTACATTAATAGTACAAGTGCATTGCCTTATTTTTTAGAAATTATTCATAGTACAAAAATTTAACTTACCAAAAAAGATTGAAAATATATATGGCATTTGATTTGAATTCCCCTCTATAGAGCCACATGATTGGTTCTAAATAATGAAATAATTACCAAATCAAAGCGAGATGATTTTCAGTAGATGTAATACTAATTCTTACAAGTCAGTGGTTCTAAAATGTGTCATTTAAAATAAAAATTTTAATATTTAATATTTAATCGTGACCCACCTAACAAACACAGAATGATGGATACTAATTTCGCGAGTATAACCTTAAGATCTTCGAGTAACCTTAATTTAAGGTTTTAATAGAATTTTGTCAAACAATATGGGATGCTGAGTTGTCAAATTTTGATTGGTCGATTCTTGACAGAAGGGACATTCCACTATTCCGATAAAACGGATGAATGAACAACCAAACTTTGTTACAGAGCCATTCCATTTATTATTCATGTAGTACACATGACTTTAATGTACCGCACACCGTACGCTTTTCTCATAAATAGTAACACAGCTCAACCCTTCACAATCAAACCCCAAATAACACCAATTGAAGCGCTAGAGAGCGTGAGGGAGAGGGAGAGAGAAGAGACAGATGGAGGGTATGGGAGGGCATCATGATCATAATCATGATCATGATCACCACATGCATCACATGATGCACATGACATTCTTCTGGGGCAAAGACACAGAAGTCCTCTTCTCGGGTTGGCCCGGAACCCGAACTGGTATGTATGTGGCAGCTCTAATTTTCGTCTTTGTTCTGGCCGTCGTGGTTGAGTGGTTCTCTCACTGCAACATCATCAAACCCGGGTCAAAACATGTCCAGGCGGGTTTGGCCCAGACCCTTTTGTACACACTGAGAACGGGTCTGTCTTATATGCTGATGTTGGCCTTGATGTCCTTCAATGGAGGTATTTTTATAGCAGGTGTGATTGGGCATGCCGTAGGGTTCTTGTTTTTTGGGAGTAGGGTTTTTAAAAAGTCTCCTGAAACCTCCGACCTTCCTCCAATGCATTGTTAGATGGTTTTGCTTTCCGGGTCGATTTGGGTATCTTGTTTTGGATCAATTTTGTTACAGTTTCTCCAATGGACATGCTTGGGATTGATACAATGCGATGCCTCACATTCTGGTTTCTTATCCTCTGTTTTTTTTTTTTTTTCTTTTCTGGGTATGAATTATCTGCATTTGGGATTGTGAATTATTAAATGAAACGCTTGTTTTGCATCGAATATGGCAGCATTTGCGGGTCTAATGTTAAACCCATTGTAAAAGCTAGTACTGTTTTGGAATTTTCTACAGATTGTTCGAATGGAAGTGCTCTTCGGTGGGTGGGTGATGAGGACAAATTTTGGTGATTAGGACAGATTCTGTGATCACGATCAATTATCCTATGAGGGGTTTTTGAATGTATGATATTTGATGTGAGTTGTATTTATTATTTCATTCTTATCAACGTATCAATAATTTAATATTAATTTGGAAAAAAAAAAGCCTTTGGTTCCCAAGTTATTCCCGACCAAGCAGATTTAGGTGGGTTTTTGAAAATTTTTAATTATTTTTTTAATAACAAGAGTATAAAATTTACAACCACAAATTGAATTTTTCAGTAAAAAATAAATATAAATTATCATTATCTAAATTAAAATGAATTATTGTTACTGCAGTCGATAGAAAAAATTCTGTTGATGAATGACCAAACGTGAAATTGATGAGGCGATTAAAGGTGAAATCATCATCTGTCAAGGACCAAGGGAAATCATTTGATTTGATTCGATAATCAAGGTGAAATCGATCAAAATCCATATGATTAAAGCCTAAAGGTGATTACTTCAATTCAAATTTTTACAGAGGAAATGAAAATTAGTTATAAAAGAAAATAAAAACTATAAGAAATTTTAGAAATGATACAAAGATAACATATTTCCATCCGTTTTAGAAATTTCTCCTACGCTTGCTTAAAGATATAGAATCAATCCACAAAAGAAATCAATCAAATCAAAGTGAAATCAAATCGATGTCCCTGTCTCAATCGCAGAACCTCTAAGAATAGGGGCCAAACCTTCACTCTCTCATTCGCAGTTCAACTTTCTCTTGTCCTAACCTTGTACTAATCACTTTGGAGTAAGCCATTTGCTTGCTCTGTTTTAGCCAGAAACTCACACGGAAAGCAACCCAACTTCTTCCTTAGGTTTATTTTCTCCACTTTTCCTCGAAGAGATTCCTAAAAATTAAGGGAAAAAAAGAAGTAATTGTCACTATCACTCGTGGCCAAGCCTTGAGGTTAATGTAAATGGGTCTAGTCCAAGCATCAATAGCTGGTCTTTTTCAGTGATGAACTGAAAGTTTGTCCCTTTGACAATGGAAGCACTGCATACTTCTCACTTCCACCCATTAAAGTCTCTGCAAATTATCATTTTAAAAAAATAAAATTGTAACAATAAATTATACACTGAGATTATATATATATAATTGAAGGGTGGATTTAGCGTAACGGTGGAGTCACTCCATTTGTGTTTTGGAGGTCCGGGTTCGAATCAGCCTCCTTACAAAAAAAGGTAAGGGGAAGGCTACCTAGGTATTCCCTTTTCCAGAACTCACAACGTGGGAGTTTCGACACTGAATATGCCCTGTAACATTTTCTTAATTTTCTACTTAAAATTGAATTTGGATACCATTCGGAAGGCTCAGAGGAGCGCCATTAGATCGAGACACAGAACTAAGTGCCTGCAAAACATCGGCTGGTATAAGAACAGTTAAGCATCCTGCTTTACAACAGATAAAGACACCAAATAGAACAAGAAACAATGATCAGCTTTGAATTCAACACAACACCAAGTACCAACAGAGAAATGCGTTATAGAGATGATCAAATTTTAGGTGGTAATTCAAATGGGTAAAAAAAAAAATCCACTTTTTCGAAATTTAGATTAATTAAAATTTTTAAAATTGAATAAAAAATTTTAAAATGAGAATCATTACAACAGAAGACTAACAAAACCAAAAAATGAGTATCCAAGAGAAAGAATTCAAGTACTAGCGCACAGACAGGAGAGACTGATAAACAAGAAGTAAAAAACAAAATCCGGGAAAATTCCTAACATCCTAAAGGGAAAAGACCAAAGTATAAAACAAACAGACCGTAGGAATCCAGGACGGTATTATATTACCATATTTCTTGCGAGGCTCGGAACAGCTACCAATTGTACGGGGCCAGAAAACTTCGGTTCCAGTCCCACATGAACCGGATGGTCTAAGAAAAACCGCTGTCATTCCTGAACTAGCTTGATGCTGCTGTCGTTGTTGTTGCTGAGGAGACCTGGTAAATGATGATGACCCACAAGTGACCCCGGCTTTATTTTGCTGTTTCTTGGACAACATTGGCCCAGGACAATTCACTGAGACTGAACCTTGTTGCTTTAGTAGTTGTTGCTGTTTTAGTATATGAAACTGTAAACCAAGATAAAAACCCAATTCATTACAAGCAAGAATTTTAAAAATTAAAAAAATAGATTGCATTGCAGTGTGAGGCATACTTGTTTGGCTTTAAACTGGTAATCCGCGAGACCCACTTGTGGGTTTTGGAGACCCTGAATGAGCCATTCTGGCACTGATCGATTAGATTAAGACCCATTTGATTTCAGAGTTAATTTTGGAGAATCGAATAAACCCCATTTCTGTAGAACAAAAAATAAGACAAGTACCATATTTGGTTCGATAAAACCCAAGAAACAAAAACTGGAAATTTCAAGTTAATACCTTAGCATAATTATCTTCTTCAGGAAGCATGTACCAAGACATCTGACAATTTAACTTTGCAATAAGCCTGTCGGGGTTGGACCCTGTCTCTGGAAAGCCATCAAAGTTGCAGTCGTGGAAGATGGGGAGAGTGTGTTGTTCTCCTTCGTCAGTAAGGAACTCTGAGGGAAGACATAACTCTTCACAATTTTGCAGGTCAAAAGCCATAGCAAACTGCGAGCAGTGGGGAGTGAGTTGAGTTTGGTTTGTTGACTAAGAAAAGTAATTAATGCTGCTTTTAATGGTTTGCCAAGTGGAATTGATTGTTGCTGCTTTTAGAAGCTACCTCCTATCGACAATCACTCTCTCTCCTTCATTCAATGCTCTGTTGCCTCAGGGGAGGGCGAGAGAGAGAGAGAGAGAGCGCGAGCGAGCGGCAGTGGAGTAGTGTTTTTGAGTTTTTAAACCGTCCTGCTGCAGGGGCTAGCCTGACTTGACCATATATTAGATTTGGCTGTTAAGGAGGGAATGCAGGCTGGATTAGAGAGAAATGGAGAGGTAAAAAGGGATTATTAGTTAAGGTAGGAATCCATTAACCAATTTTAAACCAACATTGTACATTATTAGATATAGTCTAATCTGAATTTTATGCTGAAAAGTAGGTGGCACATGAGATGTTTGAGAAAGCTTTTCTTGTATCAATTTTATTTTATTTTTATTTATAATATTTTTTAATTATTCTTGTAAAGATTAAAATTATTATAATATTTAATTTTTTATTAAAAAATTTATTTAATTTTAGTTGAATCTAATTTGAAGTTCATCAAAAGAGTGAGAGTCGGGTCGGTTCTTTCAGCTTTAATAATATGTCCCGAATTTCATCTAGAAATAAGAAAAGAAAAATACTCATCCAAAGCCTATAAGTGAGCATTTTGTATAGGCGTGCATATATTTTTTCTCTTTCAATTCAAGCTCTCACTCTAAATAAAAAAAAAAAAAATTATTGAAGCATTAGCCATCAAGACCTATATAGCGAGATGGTCTAATAGTCACAATTTTTTTTTTCAATTCCATAATTCAGATTCAAATCTCAATATTAAATATATATATATATATATAAGCCATCAAAACCCTGTGTCTACAAACTTGTCCAACGTGATAATGAATCTTAGTTCAAATAATGTCTTTTTTTTTCTTATAATAGATTTGAAATCAAAAACAAATAAACAAGCAAGTAAACTTGTCCAACGTCGACCTACAAAGGCAGAAAGCACAAATTGGATGGGGCCGTGGAGCCCAAAATTCATAGCTTATTAAAATCCATCAGCCCCTGCCTCGGATCATTAACGGTTTCGACCATCCACAGTAAATCAGTAGTAATGTTAAGGGGGTGGCTTCCTTTAGGAGTTAAATCCCCCCCTGTTACCAAAAAAAAGGGTAAATCAGTAGTACAAAGCCAGCAGCAAGCTTGAACAGCTAAGTGTTGACAATCAGGATTACTCGATGATTGACGGCCTTGGTAGATAGACGTGGACTGGTTGTTTGGATCTGTAAGCCTTTCTACTTTGTTTTTCTTTGTAAGATCCCCCAAGTGGGCTTTTTTTTTTTTTTTTTTTTTTTAACTTAAATCAAAATATCACACTTAAAAACCCTCTTTACATAATATTTTTTATTTTTAAAATTCAAAATTGAATATAAATTAATGAATTTAATGCTCTTTTCACTGGATCAATTTTTTATTGATCCCCCAAAGTTACTTTTAATGAATTCGTTAATTGTTTAACACAGTTTATTTTTAATTATTTAATTTTAATAGTTTTTTGATATTTAATTATCATGAGATTAATGACATGAGATTACTAATGCCTATTATTTTCGTATGATAAGACACTGAATCGCGATCAAATGTTATTAGATTCGATGGGAGATAGATAATAAAAAAGTTAGTGGTCATAAGAATAATTTAATGACGACTAGCTTAGTGGTCATAAGAATGATTTAATTGCGACTAACTTTATTTTTTTTGGTGAAGGATTGTGACTAACTTTATGATTATTAATGGATACGGTAAAAAATCCACTTTATTGTTAAATTTATGATAGGACACTATACTTTTTTAACTATAAATCTTGAATTTTGAGTCATAAAAATAAAAAAATAGAATTTGAGAGAGTCAACCTCACAACGAGCTTCACAATATTTGGGTTAAATTAGTCGGAACAATCTGAACAATGAAAATCTCCCCCCCCCCCAAAAAAAAAAACCTCTTAAACCTTTTGTAAATTGTTACATTATTACCATAATTTTGATCATAAATGAAGCATCGAGCTAATTTAGATAAAAATTCTCATACTTTTTTTTAGTTCGCTGTTTTTTCTCATATCTGCTGAATCGTTAAATTTTATTAAGCATCCATTAAATTTTATTACACATCCTAATAAATTTTAAAATCTCTTGATTCTATAGTAAAAGATTTGAATTTAATAGATATTTTGTATAATATAAAATGCGGGAAACAATTAAAAAATAGAGTTTCATGCACCTATATTAGGATTGGAAGAAGGAGATATTAACAGAAAAAAGGATTATCAAAAATCACAGAAACACATAAAACTAAAGTGACAAACTCTCGTGTAGATCACGATATAATAAGCAAGGCAGAGCTATCTGACTTTTCAGCTGCCTTTTTATCTTTCCTCTGCCTTTTCTGTTTAATCCGAAAAGAAGAAGAAGGAGATGACAAAAGATAGAAAAATAGGTGTGGCTTTGGATTTCTCTAAAGGAAGCAAGATTGCTCTCAAATGGGCTATCGATAATTTGGTCGACCAAGGAGATACCCTGTTTCTGATCCATGTTAAGCACTTTGAAGGAGACGAATCTCGTCATCTTCTTTGGTCTCGCACTGGATCACGTATCTTCTATTCTATTAAAGTTTAATGTTGTTTTTCTTTTATGTATGATCTCGTACACAGGATATAATTGTGGAGGTTTGTGTTGGGTTTTATGCAGCTTTGATTCCATTCGAAGAGTTTCGTCAACCAGATGTCATGGCTCACTATGATGTTCAGTCCGATCCTGAGGTTCTGTCTTTGCTTGAATCTACTTGTGCTCACAAAGAGGTCTTTCTCTCTCCGTCCCTTTATCTCTCTGATATATCTTTGTGGGTATTTACGGAATTCGTGTATACAGGTGAAGGTAATTGCAAAGATCTACTGGGGAGATGCTAGGGAGAAACTTACAGAAGCAGTAGGAGATTTGAAGCTAGATTGTTTGGTGATGGGAAGCAGAGGTCTCGGTACCATTCAAAGGTACTTAAAAAAATTTAAATATCATATTCTTTAAAAATTTCATGAGAAAGGGAAAATTCAGATGCAAAAAAAAGATTGTTGATTTATGCTTAAGACCTTTGAATCTTGATAATCATGAACAGGGTGTTGCTGGGAAGTGTGACAAATCATATGATGACAACTGCAACTTGTCCTGTGACCGTTGTCAAGGACCCTACTGCCCCTGGTTTCTGATCTGATGCAACTACTCCTCTCTCTCTCTCTCTATGTTGTTGAATTGAAGCCTGGATACGAATTAAATTTCAGGTTTTTAATTTGTATCCCAATAAGTTATTTGGGTTTTCCTGAAATTTTTGTGTGAAACTGCAATAAGTTGTTGTGTGGAGTTGAAGGAGACTTGTGATTCCAAACAAAGGTTTGCTTTTCTCGGACCTGTCCCATTCTTTGTTCTTATTTGTTCTCATTTAGGCTTTTAGCAACGAAAGCAGACTCTTGTGCCCAATTACAAGCCCCAACAATGTCCAAGACCTCACCTCAATTACAGGAAATCCTTTACTCCTGTTAAAAGTTCAGGGAAACTAGAGGTTCGCATGAAATGTGTATATTAGTTCTCAGAAATGCACACAAGGCTTCATGAAAGTGAGATATATGGACCGCAAATGGCATCTA
The DNA here is from genome assembly GCA_037126225.1 of Dillenia turbinata. NCBI lineage: Eukaryota > Viridiplantae > Streptophyta > Magnoliopsida > Dilleniales > Dilleniaceae > Dillenia > Dillenia turbinata. The sequence continues at coordinate 1,597,825 of JBAMMX010000007.1, forward strand.
AGATTGTGTCAACTCATAATAAACGACATGTATTTTAGTAAATTGAAGCCCACATCATCAAAAGATTTTTCCTGATAAAATCAAACTTCATCACACAAATTTTGATTTTGATGGTTGAGTTGCATTTTTTGGCCATGGTTTGTAGGTGGTGCATGTGAAACCCACCTTTAATACTTGAATGAATTGATCAGAGCTGAAATTGTGAAACAGGACCATAACTGGGAGGGAAAAGGAGAAAAAGATCCGCCACACCAAAGGTTCTCAACAAGGTCGTTGTAGTATAGTGGTGAGTATTCCCGCCTGTCACGCGGGTGACCCGGGTTCGATCCCCGGCAACGGCGCTTGATCTGGTCTTTTGTTCTTTTTCTTTTTTTTTTTTGGGTGTGGTTTGTCTGGTTCTCTCTCTATAAGTTCAAACTGCAAACAAATCTTCGTTGTAGTTGAGTGCTGGAGAAGTGTTGTTAATGTCAGATTTTAACTTTAACGCTACTCTTAGCAACTCTCTCACGAAACATCCAGAATTCATTTTTATATTCGTGATGCTGGAAACTACGTTTCAGTTCCCAAAACAAATCCTTTGTCGGAGATGACGTCAGTTCCCGGTCACCGTCTAAGATCCACAACTCCTATTCGCATCATGGCCTTAGACGGAATCATCAACGTCAACTCTGTCTTCACTCTCGCTCTCTTCCTAGGACTCTCCCTCAACCCGACCGATCCGACTTCCACTCTCACCACCGCTTGTTCCGCCGTCACCACTTCCGTTGTCGCCGAACACCGCATCTCCTCCCACGTCTTTTCCTTCAGTTCCTTTCTTTTCTCCAGCCTCATCACCTTCGCTCTCAAACAATCAATCAAAATCTTCGGCTCCTCCAACGTTGTTTTCTCCGGCCGAGACGAAGAGGTGCGCAGTGTCACCCTCACGCAGGTTAATCGGTCGGTTCTTAAGACCGGGATCTTGGTCTCGGCGATCGGTTCGGCTTCTGGAAGTGTTTTCTTGGTACTGGCGATGATTGATTTGGTCCATCTTAAGCTGGGTATGTTGTTTTGCAGGAGCTTGTGCAGTCCTCTTGTGGTATTGGTTCCTTCTGCGCTTCTTATCTATATTTCTATTGTTTTTCATGCCTTCGCTCGTTAGGGTTTTAGTTTCCACATTATTAGGATTAGGGTTTATGAAAATTGTTTGTTTATGATATTTTAGAGATTTCTGCGTATAATCTCTAAAATTGATCAAACTTTTATAATCCATTAAATAGAGCCATCAGATAAAGATTTTTATTTGGTTTGATCTTCTGAACTTGTTCTCTTCCATACATCTGGGAAATATTCATTTCTATGAAGCTGTAAGGCTTTGTTTATTGATTAGGGATTCATTTTCTTGATTTTGAGGTTGATTTCCTTTGTCAAAGCTAGAAATTTATACCAGAGCAGTGCAAAGTGTATTTGCGTGAGAATTTCAACGCCAGGGTTTCAATTTTTAGGGTAAATAAATTTAAAATTATAATATTTTAATTACATATATATATTTTCCCCCCTAAAATTTTGAGGGCCAGTGCTCTCGCCCATTGTTCCTGGTTATCAATGTGCTTGAAAAATAGATATAAATGAACAATTAACCCCAATTTGGGGCTTCTGAGGGTCAATCTTCTTGGTTGCGAGTGTGGGTACCATAAATCAAACTTTGGCCTGAGGTCAAGTTGCTATGTGGACCATAACCACTAGACTAAAAATTCTATGGTGGAGAGGATTTGATTAGGCCCCCAATTTTTTTCGTGGAGTACCATGAATCAATCTTCAACTTACCATAAATCAATCTTCATTACAGTAGTATTTGGCTCAATTTTGCAACCTGCATTGGTGTTTATTATCTCTAACTATGCACGTAAAGACTTTGTTGATGTTTACTTAATTGACACTGATTTGGTTGCCTGCTACATTGTCTAGTAGATTCCGCAGTTCTATTCCCCCCCCCCGGGGGGAAACACATTCTTGTAGTGTATAATATGGCATTATTTGAAGAGTTGGTAGTGATGATAGATCAGAAGTCTTTCCTTGTTGCTACTATGATAAAGGGTAGTAGTTAATTTCATACACTAATGCTTGGTTGAAGTCTACCGAATCGGTTGCAATTCAAGCAAAACTGATGATTCTCAATGTAAGAAAAAATTTTAAGCAATCGAATTAAGAAAACTTAAAAAAGATACTTTGAATGAAGTTCCCTCTGGCCAAACCCCTGCAAGTATGTATTATGATAGTCTTGCTAGCAACCAAGTTGAACTTTTGTTCAGCAGAACATGAAGTTCTGCAAGAAACCCCTTGTTGCATCCCTTTGAAACTCCTGCAATCTGCAGTTCAATGGCGAAGGATTTAGCCGCCATCTTCAGTTTCCGCAATTTATGCTGCATTTTTTTTTTCTTTCTGCCTTCTCATCCATTTCATTCCTGATTTGGTCTGAGAGTCCCGTTTCCTGCAATTCCCATGACCAATCAATTATACTGAGACAGAATCAACCCGTTGACCTCCTTTTTTTTTTTTCCCCTTTTGCCTGGAATCATCTTTCCTTTTCATCAAATCCTCCTCCAAAGCTACTTAAAATTGCTGCTTTTGTCAAGAAATGGCCTCATAGGAATCATGCAGGAGGACTTGAGCGGCATGCCTTGACACTTCACCTTGCACTTGCAAAGAGGGGTCATGAACTTCATATCTTCACTACCTCTCCCTTAAACTCCTCCTTTCCTAGGTATCCTTTCTGCAACTTGTATTTTCACCTCTCAAAACCTATGGCTGCTGGTTATCTGGACCAAGCATTTGTTTGGAAGCTATTCCAAGTCCAAAACTCATCTGGAAAACCTTTTGATGTGATTCATACAGAAAGTGTTGGTCTCTTGCATACTCGAGCACGAAATTTGACTAAATTGGCTGTTTCTTGGCATGGGATTGCTTATGAGGCCATACATTCTGATATATTTCAAGAAGTTCTGTGGACTCCTGAGGATCCACAAGCAAGTATGTTGACTGAAAGACTTTTAAAGGTTGTTGAGGAGGTGAAGTTTTTTCCATGGTATACCCATCATATTGCGACAAGTGACCATGCTGGAGACGTGCTTAAAAGAATTTACATGATTCCAGAAGAACGTGTTCATGTTATCATCAATGGTGTCGATGAGGAAATTTATAAGCCAAAGTTTGCTGAGGGAAAGGAATTCAAGAAGAAGTTAGGTGTTCAAGAATTTAGGAAATTGGTATTGGGAGTGGCTGGAAGGCTGGTGAAGGATAAAGGACACCTACTGATGTTTGAAGCTCTGAAACAGTTGTTCATAGAGAAGGAAATATTTCGAAGTGGTGTTCTTGTTCTGGTTGCTGGAGATGGTCCTTGGAGTGCTAGGTACAAAGACCTTGGCCCCAATGTTCTGGTTTTGGGACCACTGGAACAAAGCTCAACTTGCTAGCTTTTATAATGCAATTGACAATTTTTGTGAATCCAACTCTTCGAGCTCAAGGGTTGTATACTCTGTTAGAAGCAATGCTTACTGGTAAGCCAGTGATGGTAACCAGGCTTGCCAGCATTACTAGATCTGTGATTGTTGGCGCAGAAATTGGTTATACGTTTATACCAACAGTAGCTTCATTAAGGATGCACTTTTGGGGGGTTTGGAAAGATGGAAAAGAAGTTCTAGTGCAGATGGGCCAGGTGGCTAACCGTAGAGGCTTGGAACTGTTTACTGCCACCAAAATGGCAGTTTCTTATGAAAGGCTGTTTCTTTGCATTTCTAACAAGGGTGAAGACAACAACCATTGAACATATCATCCTCCATCAAGTTTACATTGGAAAGATGATCCTTTTTCCATCTAGGGAAAAATTGTGAAAATTGTCAAAAGGAAATTTAGGGGAAACAGGTGGAAGTTCATCCTTGTAGAGATCCACCAAGATTACATTCTCCTGGCAAGTTAAGACAGGGAAGATCGATTAAGGGCATTTATTTTGGAAGACTACTTGTAGATGTTTGGAGTCTTGTGTTGTTTGCAGACTGAAAAGCTCAGGGTCGGGTTGTTTGAACGGGACACTGCTTGGTTTTGCTGATGAAAAAAGAGGTTGCTCTCTGATGAAGAGAGCTGGGCCAAGATGAAGCTGATAATGCTCTTGAAGCCTTCAAAAAATTCCAGGGCAAGCGATTTCTGAGAACCATGATTCCGCAGACCACGCACATGGATATATGGGACAAGGTAAATTATGTTTGACATTTTATAACTTTATGCTGTTGGTTTCTGAATCCTTTGCGCTTGCTGGTTCTAAAAAGCTTTCCTCATTTTTCAGAATACGCGGTTGTCTTTTCTGCAGCTCAAGGGGGCAACATAATGTAAACTAGAATTAGGGTACACTTTTGAGTAAAATCTAGTTGCTCCCTTAGTTTAGCATAGTGTGAAGCTCGACCAATGTTGATTGGTTCAGCTGGAAGGGAGCTGATTTCCTTTAACTATGGTCATGAGTTCGACTCTCTATAGATATGAAAAAAATCATATTGGTAGATCTCTCCCGAAAAGGACTCGATAGTAGGTTGATCTGGATTAGTTGGGACGAAATTTCGGATACTGGATGGGAAATCAAAAAAAAAAAAAAAATAGTATGAAGCTTGTACTTATGATACTATAATCGGTTTCTTAACCTGGCTGTAGCCACCTTCTGTGATGAAAAGTAAAAGCATTTTACTTGCTAGAAATTGCTTCCAGAATACCCAAAAATCATTCTCAGAAAATCTCCTTGAAAGAAAAAAATATATATATAATTTGTATTAATGAGACATGAGAACATCTGTATAGACATCCATATTTAAAGACATATATATATATATAAAAGAAAAAAGGAAGGCTCAGTTGAGAATGGTGACTGAGATCTATGTAAGATCTCTTTTAAGTCACCTATCTCGTTTTACTTCTATATAACAAAACTAATCAAGATAACATTTCCACATTTATTTATATCCACATTAAACTTCATATAGCCATGTGATGTCTTTCTTACAACCAGTAGATAACATTAGTGCCTTGGCCCTAGAAATTCCTGCAAAATGCAGTAAATAAATTCAGATTTTTTTTTTTTAATTAAACCCAAAAATGGTACATATAAACAAGAATATGGAACCCCAAGAAAATAATAATAAATAATAAATAACCCTTCTTGTGCTATGTTTGAAAGAGGCAGATCATTGACAAAATAGAATACTTTAGAGGTTAAGCTATTTCAAGACATTAATCTAACCTTAGGCAAAGAGAAGGAACTCGCATGCTGTAAGAGACCAAAGTCCTAGTAATAAAGCGACCCTGCATGAAAGATAAATCCTTTACATCAAAAATTCAGAAAACAATCTCAAAATAGATATGGATGTAGGGGTTTGTGTACCTTGCCACCAGTTTCCTCTGTAGGCACTGTCTAAATTGGTACCATTTGGATCATCCTCCCCATTATCATTCTTGAACTGGTGCGACATATAAAGTACCAAAAAAGAATAACTTATGTTACACATCATTCCTGTAGTTAATCATGTTCAAGACATCTCCTCAAGCATGTACTGTGTTTCTTCATATTATAAAAAGAAAACTCACAATAGGGTAAGATCCAGAGGTCTGGGTCTTAGAGGAACCAGAATACATGTCCTGTCCACCATAATACAGAGATGAACTAAGGTAACACGGCTCTGCCCGTTGTTCTTCGTAATATGAGTTCCTGTCTTTTGTAGCCATACTGTTGAATCCTGCTTCCTCGTACTTCACTGCATTATTTAAGAAGATCACTGGGATTAGCATCTTCCAAAAGCACCTTGGTATGGCATTAGGCAAAGAAACAAGTTTTCTATCAGAAACCTGGACTTCCTTGGTTCTTCCACCCATAATTTTCGGAAGAATGCTTATGCACGGACTCTATAACCTCAGAGCCCTGTGGTTTCCTCCCCACCACCTGCAATCAGAAGACAAATTTAGCACCGTAAAGATGATTGGGCAGGAGTTAGCCTTCCCTGCAGATTTATTGCTAAATTGAGCATATTTTGATAGTCTCAAGTTGTCAGTCCACTGTTATTTGCAGTCTATAAGTCATACGTAAAAAAGGGAGGGCTTTGCATGACCTAAATGCTATTAGTAGGTTGACACCGGCATTCATGACATCTTCTATCATCTCAACGGGTATTGATATTCATAAAATTGACAATCATCGACTATAGGTCATTCTATAATTCTTCATATTAAACATCATTTGCTCATGTAATGTGAAACCATGTATTTTAAATGGTATCAACCATATCTGAAAATGGGAACTGAGTGATTCGGGATTAAGCAAAACACTCATCGATGTATCATGAAAACAAAGATAATGAACACGATACCATGGCTGGCGGCTGAAAGATGGATGCAAAAATTCCGGTGGATGGTGATGACTCCTTAGCACCAAAAAGCTCAGAAATGAGTGATGAAGAAGAACCCACTTGCTTCTTACTTTCCATTATCTTCTCCTGCTCAACCCCGACAAATATAGCTAAAGAGTTTTGGCAGGAGGTTTAGATTTCTATGAAGAAGAAAACAGAGGAAAAAACAGAGAAGAGAAAGGGGTTGAGTGGAGAACTAGTTTCAGGTGTCACAAAATTTATAACCTCTCCAATCAAAGTGATCAACGTCGTTGCTTGCAGCCCATGTGGGCTTTTTGCTCCAGCAAGTGTCAGAAGTCTCGCCGTTTTAGATTCAAATTCCTATATCACTTTTGCCATTTTTTTCTCGAGGAAAGCTGTGGAGATTGGCCCTCTCTGTTTGGCAAGTCTTCTTTCTCACTCAATCTGATCTCTGCATAACGATGATATTATATGATATCATCATCTTTCTCAACGAAAGTCAGTGGATAAGCGACACGTGGGGCCACCTAAATCGGGGCCTGTATGAGTGTGTCCTTTAAATTTGGATAATTGCAGCCTCTCTTTGCTTCGTAGAGTCAAATTGATCTACCACCCGACCCACCTTACCTTATTTCTATTTGCACCCAATATCTGACTTTTTCCTTAGTCCTCACCAATCACGCATCCCTCTTCATTCGACCGGCTTTCTCTGGATATACAATTAGAACAGCCAAAAACAGAGAGAGAGAGAGAGAGAGTTTCAAACGGCTTTCTCTGGATATACAATTAGAACAGCCAAAAAAGAGTCCCCAGGAGAGAGAGAGAGAGAGAGAGAGAGAGAGGGAGTTTCAAACAAATTATGAATGAACAGTTAGTTTAATGAGATATGGTACTAAATTTCTTAATCAAATCTTGATTTTAAAACTTAAAAATAAAAAAAAAGACTATACCGAGAGAATCATACTCTAAATTGGATTTACATTCGAATCGCATTAATCAAAACATGATTTTGCATACCAGTAATAAAAAAAAAAAATCAAACAAACTTAGTATCAGAATATTAATCATCTTAAAAATTAATTTATTCAATTAAGTAAATAAATTGATTACAATGAAACTTTTATTTTTGCATTGTCAGATCACACCGACGATATGATATAATAATCCTTCACAACAATAAATGATTCAAGTCATATGAATGAATGACAATCCCATTTTGCTCTCATCCGACAAGAAGATAACCGGGGAAGGCCGTTACTCCACTCAAAAGGAAACTATTCGGAAATGCCTTCCCACATCACGTCACCTCAACAGTTTTTGACCCATCTCTCTCTCTGATACACAAATGAAATATCAACCAAGTTTCTAGAATTTCCAGTAGATTTCAGAGAAGCAAGGTTCAACTCCCATGGAAGCAGACCATCAACAGATTAAGGAAGACAATCGCATGTCAAAAAGAGCCTCATGCAGCCAATTGGAGTTTCAAAAAATGTAAAGAAAGGGTTTATATGAGGTAATGGTGAGGTGGGTAGCTACAAGTTTCCTGCAATAATCATACTTATGAGGTACCAACTAGCACTATTTTATTGCTAGTTAGGTGTATATGCCGGTGTCATGCACATAATTTTTTTTTTTTTTTCTTTACCACATTGGTCAAAAAAAGAAAGGGATAAGAAAAGAAAGATGCATAGTTAGAACGAAAAAACCCATCTTCCCTTTTAGCTTTTCCCCTTTTTCTACCTCACTAAATTTCTAATTTTACATGCATTACATCACTTAACTTGGGCGATACTGCAAAACCCTTTTTTGTTTTATTTAATGTTTAGTTCATAGTTGTTCATGTAACTACATCAATCTTTTATCTTATATAGAATTTATTTGAAAGGAAAGCTTACATGAGGTCATTGCACACGAAGAATCCTGAGATCTGAAACTCTTCAATATAGTAAATTATGTGGTCGTTATTTATATAAAATAAAATAAATTTTGTAATATATAAAATTATAAAAATATGTAATTTTTAAAAAATAAAAATGAGAAAATATGATTACAAATTATATGATCAAATAACTCCTCATACACGTGGATGCGTAACCCATGAACCTTTGACTGAAAGATGGTAATCAAAGTGATCTTGATGGGCTAGAATGATTCGTGTTTTTATTAAACATGTGACTATGGAGAAAGACGTATGGAAGGAGAAGATGATGAACCATCGAAGTATGGAAAAAGCAGAGGCATGAATAAACATAGTTTGACCCGGAAATTCAAGAGGAAAATTTGATTTCTGACACGAAGTGTAAAACGTTCAAGTGTTAATATAAAATTTTGTATGTCCCTCGAGACATTGAACGATAAATTTTTTTTTTTTTTATCTTTTTTCTTTAATTTAATTCTATTTAATTACATAAAAATAAAATAAAATTTCTTATAAATGAAGGTAAATTATGAAAGCGATAAAATCTTTTTCATTTTTATCTTTTATTTCCTGATTCGATCCGATTTAATTATATTTTTTTCTACAAAAAAATATATAAAGTTTCTTATTAATGAAAATAAATTATATAAATTAAATTCGTGAGTGACAGGATTCGAACCTGTGCGGGCGGAGCCTACATGATTTCTAATCATGCCCGATAACCACTCCAGCACGCCCACCGGGTGATTTCAACTTTCCTCTAAAACAAAGGGAAAGACAGAGATAGATTCTCTCTTTCTTTTTTTTGTACTTCTCTCTTTTTATTTTAAGTATTAATAAAAAGATAAGTTCAATCCACCAAGGAAGAGTTATTAGCATATAATAAGAGCAAAGAAAATACAACGACAAGGCAGAAAGCATCTAAGATTGGCCATTGTTGTGTTCCAAAATCTGGATTGCGCTACTCTCTATTCAGACATTTCATCTGTTCTATGGGGGGTGGGGGAATTATTTCTAATATCTATTTTAAGTACTAATATATATTGTTTAGAAAGAGGATATTGAGGAACTCATTTGTGGTTGATGGAATGATGATATAAAAACTTTGGCTTTTGAAACTTCTTCTGAATTCGAATGTTTTAATTTCGCAAACCATTGAAGAGTCCTATGAGCCCAGAAAGAGAGATTTCCATTAAAGAGGAAGACCATCTTCAACGCAATAAAAAGAAAGTTTAATCGAAGAAATTGAATCATATCGTACAAGGACCAGTGAAAGCCTCCTTCAAAGACATGTTGATGGAAACTACTAGCAGTCAAGCATGGATGGAAGAGATCAAATGGAAGATGGCGATAGTGGGGATGAACATGAAGCTTGCAATAATGAAGAAGGGAATGGGGAAAATAGTCACATTCCTCTAGTGTTATTTCCAGAGGAGAAGTTAAGCAAACTATGGCAACCATGGACCCTCATTATTAAACTCTTGGGGAAGAACATAGGTTATCAATTGATGCTTCTAAAAATTAATCAATTATGGAGGCGAGAGGGGGGAATGGAACTCCTAGATTTAAGAGAGGGATTCTTCATTGCAAAGTTTGACCTTCAACATGACTACAGTAGAGCTCTTCTAGAGGGTCCATGGATGATCCATGACCATTATCTTACTGTGCAGAAAATGGCGTCCCTGGTTCTCATCGACAGAGGCCAAAATCCTAAAGATTGTGGTATGGATTAGATTGCCCCAATTACCTATAAAATTTTTTAATGAAAATGCCCTAATGGAAGTGGGGAAAATAGTAGGAAGACTAATTAAGGTAGATGCCAACATAGCTAATGCCTTGAGAGAGAAATATGCGAGGGTATGTGTAGAGATGGACCTAGAGAAACCACTAATCCCTAACATCAAAATCGGGAGAAAAATGCAAAGGGTCAAATATGAGGGGCTTCGTGTCGTATGTTTCAAGTGCGAGAGAGTGAGGCAAACAAAGGAGGAATGTGGTGATCAAAAAAATGGTGAAGGCTTTCAAAGTCAGGATTCCGACGAGCAGAAGAGGGATTTTACTCACCGACCAAGCCAGGAGACGACGGAGTTGAATGACGGCTTGGGCCCTTAGATGATTGTGTCCCGAAAGTCAAAACCTTCTAAATTAAGCATTCTTAGAGGAAAAGAGAGGAAAGAAGCCTTTCATCAAAACAAATTTAGAGGCTTGCAATTAGTCAACGGAAGCCCTAAGGAGGAGAGCTTACTGTAGGATAGATAAGGGGCAGACAGCAAGGACATGTTATAGCACATCAGAGAAAGGGTTTCAGCTGAGCCTTTAAGGTTGATAGAAGCGAGAGATTTTAGACAGCAGAAGAAGAAAGGAAAAGGAAGGATAAATACCATCCTGGAGACTGAGACATCTCAATCTTTGTTAACGTACTTGGAGAAAGATAAAGGGGAGCGCTCACGAGTAGATGGACCAAGGGGTCGGGTAAAGCATATGGATCCTAGACATATGGACTCAAATTTAGTGCTGACAGGTAAAAATAAATTAGGCTACTATTTTTCTAAGACCTAGGAGGGTATGTTGATTGGGCAATGTTCTAGCAACAACCTAATGGCTTACTGAAATGGGGTTAACTCTTTTAAATAAGTCCATTGATCTTGAGTTCTAGGACTTGGACCTAGGAGAGGAGCTGCACACTATGTTCATCCTAGCCCATCTTTGTATTAGAGGGGAAAATGATTTGAATGTAACGGTCAATGAAGCGATTGAAGTTGAGGGAGAAGATAGTAAGGCGGACTTCGTAGACATGGACCTATGACTTAGATGTTCTCCTTTCACTTTTTAGTCTGTCCGAATGAAGGCTAATTTAGTCATTTGGAATTGCAAAGGTATAGGAAATGAAAATTTTTGAAGGGAATGTAGGGAGCTCCTTAAGGAGCATGACTCAGATACAATTTGTCTCTTGGAGACGAGAGCTAGTAGCAATAATTACCCGAATTTCATCAAGAAAATGGGCTAGGATAGGGAGTTCATAGTTCCGACATCGGGATATAAGGGTGGTTTATGGCTTAGCTATAATTTTGGTAGGGTGAACTGATCAGTGATCCACCATACGAAGCAAATGATTCATGCTCAGATCAAGGAAGGTTCCTCTAATCAGTTAATTACATTTACTTATGTCCGCCCCAATATGTAAGCTAAGGAAAGATTCTTGAAAGACTTATCTAATCAGGCTTCCTCAATCCACTCCCCATGGTTGGTTATGGGGGACTTAAATGATTTTGGGAGCCTAGAAGAAACAAGTAAGCCGGGTAAGCATAGTTGGAGCAGATGTTAGAAAGTGAAGAATTGATGGGAGGCCTGTAACTTGGATAATCTGTCCACTGTTGGATCCAAATTCACGTGAACTAAAACCTTTGAAAGCAGGGTTTCCCTCCAGCAAAGGCTTGACAGAGTCCTATCCAATAGTCTTGCAAAATGGAGCTTCCCGAGATGAAGGTGATGGTGTTGCCTAGAATGCATAGTGACTATAGCCCTCTCCTCTTCTACTCCTGCTTAACTACTCCCCCAAGGAGGGATAGAAGACCTTTTTAGATGGGAAGCTGTATGGCACACCCATCCTGATTTCAGCAATATCTTTGAAGAAACCTAAATTATGGAGAAGAAAATCTTCTCCAAGCTATCACCCACTCCAACAGAGAGATTAGAGAATGGAATAAAAAAGTCTTTGAAAATTTACCCAAGCACAAGAGAGACCTGTGGAAAAGAATTCAAGGTATTTAGAAGTCTACTTCCTATAGGTATTCCCTATTTCTTTAAGATTTGGAGCAAAGTCTCTTGGCGGAGTATCACAAGGCCTTGGAGCAAGAAGAGATTCTTTGGCGTCAAAAATCTAGAGTGGAGTGGTTTGAAAATGGTGACAAAAATACTAAGTACTTTTATATGCAAACTAAGTTACGTAAGAACAAGAGTAAAATCGTGGCTCTTAAAGTGGATGGGGTTTGGTGCACTGATCAAGTGACTCTCAGGGAAACGGCTACTGCTTATTTCTCCAAGTTGTTTAAGAGCGCCCAAGTTCCCCCCCAACTCCAATTTCATTAGGTGGTAGAAGAGGATGGATTCAGAGGATCATGGGACCCCGATCAAGCAAGCCAGTAAAGAGGAAGTGAAGGCTACCTTTTGCTCCATGAAGGGCTTGAAAGCCCCTGGCCTGAATAGTATCCAAGACATTTTCTTTCAAAAGCACTGGACCATTGTAAAGACTTCTCTTTGTACCTTCATTAATGAAGCCCTCAAAGATTGTTTCTTTTGGCCTAAGCTTGCTCACGCCCTCATGGCACTGATTCCTAAATAAGGTAGCCTCAAAACCATAGATGATTTTATACCAATTAGTCTTTTAAATTCCTCTTTTAAAGTCCTCTCCAAAGTGTAGGTCCAAAGGCTCTGTCCCATTCTCCAAAAGCTGGTCGGTAGGCATCAAAGTAGTTTCCTCCTTGGGAGAGGAACTATAGATAATATTGTAGTTACCCAAGAAATTATTCACTCTATCATCAAGTCCAAGAGCAGAAAGAAATAGATAATCCTCAAGATCGACGTAAAGAAGGCGTATGATAGCATTGGTTGGAGCTATTTGGGCCAAGTGCTATTGGATTTCAATTTCCCCCTTCCTCTTGTCAAGCTTATCATGTTCATTGTCTCTGCGATAGCACCTCTATAGTTTGGAATGGGGAATGTCTCCCTTCGATTTGTTTATTCTAATCATGGAACGCCTCTCCTACATAATAAAAGATAGGGTCAAAACGGGAGCCTGTGTCCAGTTAAAGTGTGTAGAGGTGCCCCCCAATTTCTCACCTCTTTTTTGTGGATGACCTTCTCTTCTTTGTTGAAACTAATCATCTCAACTTGAGCCACATTATGGATTGCCTTAGAGGCTTTTTGGCGAAGAGTGGTCTTAGTGTCAATTCTCAAAAATCCAAACTTTAGATTGCTCCCGGTGCTTCTTGGTCGCAAGTAAGTTTACACTCACCAACGATCTTGGTAAATACTTAGGTATCCCTGTCAATCATGGGAAGGTTAATAAGAACACCTACTCTCAGATTGTTAAAAGGGTGTAAGATAGATTAAAGGGCTGGAAAGCTAGGCTTCTCAATGCAGCCAGAAGAAAAGTTCTCATATAGTCTGTCATAGCAGTCATTCCCATCCATACGATGCAAGTCGTTTGGTTACTGGAGAGCATTTATAACAAACTTGACTAGCTTAACAGGAACTTTCTTTGGGGATGGTCGGGAGATCGTAAGAACGTGTATCTGGTTGGTTGGGATAAAGTTTGTAAGGCCAAGAGAGATGGTGGTTTTGGTATTAGAGAAATGAGGGACGCTAATATTGCTCTCATGGCTAAGCTGGGTTGGAGGATGATGAGAGAGGATAAAGCGCTCTGGTGTGAGATGCTGAGATGGAAATATTTAAAGGATCAAAACTTGTTGAACTACAAAATCAAGAATAATTCCTCTGTGACCTGGAGAGGGATTATGAGATGCAGGGACTGCATTTGCAAGGGCCTCAAATAGAAGATTAGGGATGGCATTCAGGTGAATTTCTCGACCGATGCTTGGGCAAATAAAGATCCCTTGCTACCCTATGCGTTGTCCAATGTTACCAGTGGGGATTTGAACTTGAAGGCAGGCCACTTCATTGACGAGAATAGAGAGTGGAAGCTGGCAAACCTAGAGAACATCCTCCCTAGGAACAAGGTGGAGGAGATTAAAAGTATTATCAACCCGAAGGACGCTAGCTTGCCTAATGCTTTCTACTAGGGGAGGAGTGAGGACAAGGTTTTTTCAACAACTTCAGCTTATGGTATCATCCAGGACTTAAGATCTTCAAGCAACCCCCTGCTAATGATTGGAACTAGGTGTGGAAATCGGATTGCCATGAGAGGATTACGTTTTTCCTCTGGTTGGTTGCTTCTAACAAGACTATGACTAATGTGGAGTGATGGACGAGACATTTTTCAACTGATACTAGCTGCCCTATCTGCAAACCGGGAGCGCCCTTCATTGACGAGAATAGAGAGTGGAAGCTGGCAAACCTAGAAAATATCCTCCCTAGGAACAAGGTGGAGGAGATTAAAAGTATTATCAACCGGGAGGACACTAGCTTACCTAATGCTTTCTACTAGGGGAGGAGTGAGGATAAGGTTTTTTCAACAACTTCAATTTATGGTATCATCCAGGACTTAAGATCTTCCCCCCCCCCCTGGTTGGGCCGGGTTGGAAATCCGGATTGCCATGAGAGGTTCCCCCCGGGGCTGCTTCCACAAGACCATGCAGTGGAGTGATGGACGAGACATTTTCAACTGCGGTGTGGATGAAACAATTGCTCATTGCCTCCGAGATTGTTTCGTTGCCAGAGCAGTCTGGAACCTAGTCTTTCTTGGGATAGGAAACCTTTCTTGCTTTTGGGAAAAGAAGATCATTGACTGGGTCAAATCTGGAAGCAAGGGGTGTGGTTCCTTTGGCATTGATCCTCACAAATTTCTTGTCACGATCTGGATTATTTGGAAGAGTAGGTGCAAGATGGTTTATCAAAATAAGCCTATTCATCCTTTGCAAATTGCTAAATGGGCTTGTAGTTTTGCTCATCTATTTTCCTCAGCCAGAGAGAGGAAGGAGGCAAAGCCTGTTAATCCCTTCAAGTGGATTGGTTGGAACCCTCCACATGAAGGTATTCTCAAGCTCAACACTGATGGTTCAGTGATAAGAGCTAATGCCTTGCTACAGCAGGAGGTGTTTTAAGGAATGATAAAGGTGAGTGGTTGCTTGGTTTTTCAATGAATGTGGGTGCTCTACTTCAGTTTTTGCTACCTAGCTTTAGGGGGTCTGTGAGGGTTTGAGCATGACTAGAAGGCATAATTTGCATGGCATTGAGCTGGAGGTGGATTCCTTAGCCGTGGTTCAAGTGCTGCAGAATGGGACTTCTTAAGATCATCCTTTTAGCCTGATGATTGAGGAATATAGAAGCCTTATGCTGCAAGTGAATGTTGTTGCGATGCTCCATACCCTCAGGGAAGGGAACCAATGTACTGATTTCATGGCCTCCTTAGGTCACTCTCTTTCTCAAAGATTCAATGAGTTTAGGACTCCTCCTGTTGCTTTACTCCCACTTTTGAAGGAAGATGCAGAAGGTAGTAAAGTCTTTGGGTTGAGAAGTTTTTCTTCTGGTTATAGGCCCTCAGGAATGGGCTTCTTGTGTTAGTTTGGGTGTTTTGTTTATCATTTCTTTATCACAAAAGTCATAATTCTCTACTTGCTATATGGGAGGAGTTTTTTTAGTGAGAAGGGGAAGAAACCAAATAATCTCTTAAACTTAAAAAAAAAACTCATTCCCACCAATTAGGATAGATTTGAGGAGAGGGGTTTACATCTCTCTCTCACAATACAAAAAGAAACACAAATTGTCAATTTTTTTCAAATGTGGATTACAAATGGTAAAAGTTATTTGCATTCCCCTTCATTTTTATCATTTTTTCTTATTTTTCTTGCACACAACAATCCTTTATGTTGATTTGATGTGTTTTATTAATTCTTTTTGATATCCCCAATTGATTAACTATCGGGGTTTTGGTAGCAAACCATTTGTTTTGATATTTGTCTTAACAAATATTTTTTGAGCATTTTTTTATATTTTTAAATATTGTGATAGTAACAAAATGACACATAATTTATATGAATCACTATAAGTATTTAATGAAATTTTCAATCATGTTGATCTTTTTTCTTGTGTGAATATGCATATGGTGTTCACCTATCTCTCTACTTATATAAAAATAATATATATATCAAGAGATATATCATGGTAATTATATCAACAGATTGGGATGAGATATTAAATCTCTTAATCAAATCTTGAATTTGAATTTTTTTTTTTAAAAAGGGAAAATTATACTGAGGGAGTTATCTCTTAATAAGTGTCCTTGCAAATGTTAGAATCAAATTAACTAGGCCACAACTCCGGATACTGATTATAGGGAAAAATATATATATATATATATTGTGATCATGATACCAAATCGGAGAAATTTGGGGTTCGGAAGAGGAGATCATGGTCATAATATCAATGAATAGTTAATCTAATGAGATAGTGTTAAAATTTTTTAATCAATTTTTTAATTCAAAACTTAAAAAAAAAATTATATTAGGAGAGTTGCTCTTAATAAGGGATCTCACAAATGTTTAAATAAATTAATTAGAATATGATTTTGAATATTGAGAAAGGAAAAAAATATATTATATGTAATATATATAATGCTCATTCAGTGAATTTGGGGTTCAGATCATGGTCCATAGAGCCCAATTAAATTGGGCCCATTTTCACGTGCCTGTGGAACACTCAACAGAACAGGCATGGTGGGCATGGGCTACTAATAATGAGGCCCAAGCCCACTCTCTCTCTCTCTCTCTCTCACTATAAAACCGACGACACGTGACAGTAAATGCGATCCCGTGCCCGCCTCGCTTGTTGGTGAACTGGGGAAAGGCCTATTTTTCAACCACAAGATGACAAATTTCATTCTCATTTCATCGAAATTTCACTCGCATTTCATCTCATTCGACGCCCCCAACCCCAACTATAAATATCTCTCTCTCTTATCCTTCAATTGCGCCATTTTTTATTTTTTTATTTTAGCAACGTCGAATAGGGAGAGAAATTAGGTTAGGTGGGAAGGCGGGCGAGCGAGCGAGCGCGCGCGAGTGCATTTGGTAGGTGCTAGGCTTAGGGTTCGTTCTGGCCGAACTCGTTAGGCTTCGGGTCAAGCATTTCGCGAAGATCAGGTGAGTTGTTTCCTACTTTCCGATGATTTTGGATTTGAAGCTTTTCTAGGGTTTTGACCTAATTACTGTCTTTTCTTGTTAAGGAACTTACCTTGCGCTTTGTAATTGGAAGTCAACGTGTACTCATAATTCGGTCTTTTGCTAATTTTTACCTTGAGAGTTTTGGGCTTTCGATCGCTCATTTTTTTTAAGTGATAGATCTTAGGGTAAGGAACTTGGTGTTCCGATTGCTGTAGCTTTCGTCGTGGTTCTTGTAGTTTGATGGGGTTTTGTTGACAGGATTTATAGCAAGTTGGGATTTCTTGGTGGGAAAGAAAGGAGAAAGCTCTGGTGAATTACTGTTTGCACATGACTTTTACCCAGTCTTAGCAATATTCTCACTCCTCAATGACAAATAAACCTAATGTGTGGTGTAGTCTAGCTCAATGAAGGAAAATATAATTCAATTCCTTCAATGGATTTGAGGGTCTATAATAGATTAATTTTAAACCGTCAAATGATGACCCTCTGGTGAATTAGTATCCTTTTTTCCATTAGTTATTTCCCTTTATATTACTGGATCGTTTGGTGGTAGAAAATTGCACATTTAAATGTACAATATTAGAATCCGGGTCTAGTCTTATCTTCTCTTTATAGAAATAGGTTCATTTCCCCCAAAAACTTGACAGATTCTTGTATTTTGATGAGTTATGCAGAGGGACAAGCCAGTAGAATTTGTAGGATCCCAGGAAAGAAGTCTGAAGTTAAGACATACAGGAGCAGATGGAGGTATTTGGCAAAACTATGGTATCCGGTCCTACAAATGTTATTTTTTTGTCAAGTATACTTGGTCGAGATGGGTCAATTGCGTCTCACAAGTGTGATTGGAAATGTAAAAATGAGCATATATGTGGAAACATGTATCTTTGCAAACTAACAGGGCTAACACACATATGTGACAAAAACTGTAACCAGAGAATTCTCTATGATAACCACAGCTCCCTTTGCCGAGTGAGTGGGCACATATTCCCGCTCACTTCACTTGAGGAACAAGCTGTTAGAGGAGTTCGAAGGAAGCTCGGTGCAGAGAATTCCCAGAATGAAACTTGCATCCTGAAGCGCAGACGTGATGTGCAATTCCATCCTTCTCCTTTTGAGAAGTCATTCTCTGCTGTTGGTCCAATCTGCGGTCAAGTTGGAGATGGCATGGATATGAGCTAAATCTTAGGAAATTTCAGAAGTTCACTTTTGGGGAAAAATATTTGGATAAAGGAACTTGTTTCTTTGATGATGGGCCTAATGTGTCCTACTTAAGCATAGAGACTGGCTTGTGCTTCTGATCTTTTTTCACCGGTTGTAGTTTAACCATCTTATCATTTCTAACGTTACTGCTTTAATATCTGAACTGAGACACTTGTAGGGTCTTTTGGGTACCGTGGAAGACTTTCATTTGGATGTCAATTTATTTTAAGTATTACTTGCCAAGATATATGCTTATAATCTTGCTCTGATTATAAGTTTGTTAGCAGGATCTTGGATGATATTATGGCACATTATAATTTATCACTACAATCTTTGTTGCTTGTATTCATTTGTATTCATATTATTGAGGTGTTTTGAGTTGACAAAGATGCTTGCTTCGTTTCTTTGGCTTGGATTGGTTTCTAGTTGTTCAAATCTTTTTCCCCAACTCTTTTATTATTTTTGTTTTCTGGAGCAGTACTGGCTATTTTAGAAAAGAGACCGGCAAGTTATCATCTCATCATTCATTTCTTATATAGCTTTAACATGCTTCTAATGCATTTGGCTTTTTTAGTTCATTGCAGGTCAAAGAGGGTGATCCAGTTCATCTTTATTTTTTTTACCCACTAGTTTATTTCTATGAGATGTTTCTGTGTTTATTTTGGTTGCTGATTGAGTTTTAATTTTGCAGGTTGAAGTTTGCTTTGTGCAGGAGAGTTGCTTATTGCATTTTTGATATAAAATGACAGTCTCTTGTTTTTAGGAGTTTAATAATTAGTTTGAGGACTCTTACACTTCTCTCCCTTTTTGTGCAGGTAGATAAACTTCTTTCAACTTCTTGGAGAGGCTAGAGGAAGTATTGCCGCTGAACTGCATGGTGGTAGCTGCTGGAATTTTTCCCCTTTTTTTTTCTCTGCAGGTCATTGGGTAAAGCGATGTCAAGTCAGTTTCAGGAGGGGGGTTCACATATCCAGACTTGTGCCCATGAAATCCATGAGTTGAGCTTGTCTTTCTAATAATTCTGGTGAAAACACTTGGGTCCGAGTTGATACTAAGGTCTGTCCTTTGTCAGACTTAGGTCTGTGCTTGGAGGAGGTTCAGTTTGTGCCCTCAATCAGACTTTTCTGACATTTTTACAACAATTTTGCAGTTTCAAAAGAACTATATTTAGCACCACAAGTGCTCGGCTAGTACCATATCTCATTTCTTGTGATGGAGAGCTGTCTCCTTCGTTGGTGGGATGAAACAAGGGTTACTTCTCCACATTTCTAGTTGATCTTTCTTTTGGAAGCTACTTGTTGGACTGAAGTCTAGCAGAGTAATGAAGGGATGATGGTAAGTTAAATTTTCTTGTCACTAGTGTTTAACCTTGTATTATTCATGGGACTAAACAAATATATTCTATTCATGACAACAATTATCAAATATTTGTGTATTAAGATATTCATTTATAACTGTCAAGTTTAATGTTCTGGAACCTAATGTATTTCGCTATTATCATGTATTCTTTGCGGCCTTATTGCCTTACAAAGCTTAGCTCTGACCATAACATGTTCTGATTGTTTAGAAGCTGCTGCTGCTATCGAACTTAACAGTTGTTCTGAATTTTGCCCGTTGAACCTTTAATTAGTGCTGTTATAGCTTTCAGCTTTTGCAACAGTCATTTTGTTATTTGTTACCCGGAGTTTCTGTTCTAATTTTTCTAGAATGTTGTTTTGCAGGTGTCTTCCCGCTCTTTTATGCATGATCATGGTACAACGTTGACTGAGGCACTAGGTCTTATGATTTTAAATTCAGAAAATGATTGGGTGTAAAGATGTCATGATTGTGGAAACATTTGAGCTTGGCACCATCGGGTTTTTATGTCACAAGCAGTCCATTCTTTTCTGCTCCATTGCAAACTGTAGTCCCATACCTGAGCAGATTTTAGTGGATGGGTTGCAGTTCAAACCGCCCAAAGCAGCTAAATGCTGGTAGAACCCTGATCACATCTGGATGCAGATTTTATGCAATGTCAAGGGACTTCTTCTCTCCTTCCATTTTTTGTCTTCCGGGAACTGGGATCTCTATCTTCAGATGGTCCAATGCACAGTTTGTCATCCAGATTTAGTCTTGTTGAATCCTGCTAGGTGGCCGCATTGCACAAAGGGGACTGGATCTAGGCATCTTGATTAAATATGAACCCTGGAGTCTTAAACAGGAGACTGAATTTGGGCTTATGAGACTGCAGTTAGACCTTTTAATTGCACCTATCCGGTTCATGAAAGTGTTCGGAGGAGCTTCCTGGACATGCTTAAAGTTATTGAGAGAAGCTTCAATTACTCGCTTACCGAGAAACAGCGAGATGCGGTTGAGGTTTTTGAATTATGGAAGCCTAAAAGTAAACAAAGACCTAGACTGGCTTTCTTCATTCTGTCTGTATCCATCAACTTTCTTTTGTGGCTCATGTTTTTCAGCCAAAGTTATAATAGACGCCCCATTTCTATGTAATAATAAAAATTTCTGCTCTATTTGTGACTCCTGATGGCCTCTGGTAATACCAGACTATACAAGATTGTGTTCTTGATTCCATGCAAGCAACTGATTAGGACCATACTACACAAGGCAGCAAAAAAGAGGGCATAGAGCCTATGGGCCGAAACCTGCAACTCTTCCAACCAGTTCAATGTCTTACAGTGCCGAGGACATGTCAAGGTTCAGGTGTTGTAAGTCTAATCTATGTATACCTAATATAGGGTTGATAAAGTTGGTACAAGCTCCCTGAGATCGATACGTGAAGAAGTAGTTTTAAATGGTAAAATTATGTTTAAGGCTCTTCTTTGAGAATATTTTAAAATTACGGTGCTTTTAGAGTTAAAATTAAATTTTTAGTAGTTTTAAAGCTAAAATTAAAATTTGAGGATGTGGTATTGGGAGAAAAAAGTTAAATTATATTTAAGGGCTTTTTTAAAGAATTTTTACTGGTGAAGGCAGTTGAGAACTGAAATTATAGTCATTATAAAGTTAAAATTTAGATTAAGAATATTATATTATATTTATGCAATGCTTCAAATGGTTCTCACTCACTCCTGCTTCATCTTAGACTTTTTTTTTTTTCACTTTCTAGTTCAAATTATAACTGTTGATAAATTGAATCATATTTTTCTCAAATCACTTGCATTTCCCCTCCACTTCTTAAAAATTTTATTCATTTGATTTTCAAATAATAACCCACCTTCAGATTTTGTCAATAATATATAAAATTTAGTAATAATTATTTTTACATAATATATAAAAATTACAACTTTTTGTATTTAAATTCAAAATATATATATATATATATATATATATAATTCATGTACCAATGCGTGGGAATTCCAAGTATGACATAAACTAGGACCATGTACTTTACATGGTTGACATTACAGCTAGCAGCGCAGCAACAATAGACCTGCAAAAGACAAACAGGTGACACTTGCCTTGGACCAGTTTCGGCAGAATCCCTGCCCGCTAGCAATAAAAAGGATCTTAAATTGTAAACAAAGGATTAATTTGCTTCAATTTTTTTTTCCCTTCCTAAAAAAATATAATCAAATAAAAATAAATTGAAAAAAAAATATAAAAATGAAAAAATTTTACCTTATTTTTTAAAAACAATTTATTTCACTTTCTCCAAAACTGATGGTAAAATTTTCAAGATGAAGATCTCTTTAAAAAGAAAAAAAGAAAAAGAAAAAAAAAAAGGGAATAACGGTTCAACAATTTTAGACCGGAAATCTCTTTAACTGGAGGGGAAAGAAGTGGCAGCTCAACAATTGGGAAGCAGTGACATTGCTTGCCCAGAAATTTATGCGAATGTTTTTGCTAGCATTGATATACAAATCAAGATTAGTAACATAATGGTTTGTCTATTAGGAGATTGTCTGTCACGCAAGTTGACAATGCATTGTTCAGTATCTGTAAAATGTCTTATTGCTAAATTACAATATACAATGTTCCCAGGGCAACAGTAACAATATCAATGGAATATCAATGGAGATGGCCAACCCAAATCTTAAACCCCTCCCAACCCCCCCCCCCCCGGGGGGGGGGAAGAGAAAACCTAGAAGCAGAACAAGAATGCTGTCGACCAATGATAATTTTAAAACCTCTCCTGCAAAAAAAAAAAAAAAAAAAAAAAAAAGAAAAAAAATCCTAGTGAAATTAGCATACAAACACCAGGAAAAGGTCTATCATATTGAGAAAACCGTTACAGTCGAATGACTTACAATTTTCAGCAGGAAGAGTTGCCCCAGATGGTGAAGCTTATGTCTCAAGTGTGGAGATAGTTGGCAGCCATCATAAGTTCCAGTGTCAGTTCAGGTTCAATATGAAACTCGGTCTCCTTTCCACTGGCAAAGAAGCAACATTTCCAAATCAGTAACTGTATAATGCCATATCAGACAATCAGACTTTTGTGCGTGGGAGTGGATCCCTGCCTTAGGGAGAGGGTGTTTGACATAAAGAACACGCATAAAAGACAAATCAAAATGAAAGACACTCAAGATCCTTGAATAATTAATATAAAACATGTGCATACCCCACCCCCCCCAAAAAAAAAGGAAGAAGAAGAAGAAGAAGAAGAGATCTATACAAGAATTATCGGATTTGCACCTCCACCATTTGTATCTCAAAATAGAGACAAAGGCCTTACTTGAAATTGTCACTTGGTTTTTTGGTCTGAGCTTTGCAGCTATCATCATTCTATTCTGCATGTGGGTTCCAACTTGCATAACAGGAAAACTCCACTTGTGAGCTTAGTTTCAAAATTCCCATTATTTCTCCCCAATATGACCTAACTAGAGAGTTTCAACCACTACAACAAAAGGGACACTATTTTTTGTAATAAAAGAGTTGATCATCTCAAGATTTCATATTAAAGATTAGACATGTAACAAAAATTGAAACAATTTCTAAAAAATTTGACTAAAATCAATGCATTTCTATACTGTATGAAGTATCATATCAGAGAATGGCAAGAAGATGAAAGTCAATGCATGCATGCTATCAACACAAATAACATTTACCCTCTTCACATTTTACATCAATGAGGCATATTTATAAGAACTATAACAACCTAGTAGCAGTTTTAAACCTTCTAAAAAATGTCTCAATCAATATAGAAAGAAACATAATAGGACTCAAACTCACTAAAATAGAAAGTTTCTACAATTCATAGAAAAGCACTAACTTAATACTGACTAAAATCTAATATATTAGAAAGTTCCAAAACCACGTTAAAAACACAAAAATTTCTAAAATACTAAAAATTCTGGTAACTTATTTCTATACTACTAAACATAAATAAAAATTCAAAGAAATACCAAGGACACTTCTTATTGGACCAAAAAAACTTCGTCTATTGACTTCTACCCAAGGCTTCCCAAGATCACATTTCTTTGAGGCAACCTGTGGCTACGCTATCACAGTTTTTGTTTCTAGAGAACTCACTGAATAGTTGCGGATTCAGTCTTATGAATCATTAAAGAAATGCTAATTTCTTGCCCCCAAATCCTGTCAAAGTCTACCCCTTGTAGATTCTTCCAAGATGACCTACCCAACAAATTTCAAGCAAAACACCAAATGCAACATCCAAAGTGACACCAAGGTTTCATAGTCTTCACAATTTTATACAGGATAATTCAAGTGTATATATGAGTCAAATAAATGACACTTTATATCCAAAAGGAGTTGACATCAGCTATATGAATCCCCCCTTTCTCATTCTACTTTCATGGTAGCATATAGCCTCTAGTCCATGACGTGGATCCAACATTATGGTTCACCTCCTCACGCTATTAAGCACTCTCATCGTTAAGAAGCAATCAAGTATCCAACCATTGCAGAATCAGGCTCAAGTTAAGAAGACTCAACCTTTAGAAATCTAGAATGACTCTCAAGAGTTAATGAAAATTGGGCTAACCTCTTGAATTTCAGGAGAATGCTCACTTTCAAGAACAGAACTTTCAAAATCATCACTCAAACTCGCATACAGGGGTTTGAGTAGCAGATGATGACCCGTCGATCAAAAGATTATCTAAAAATAATCATGACCCGGGTACCCATCAAAACAAGAGTACAAAATGGGTAAGCCCCAATTTTTCTCACTCCCTATCTCTGTTTTAGTTACTATCTCGAAACAATCAACCTAATAATATCGGAACAAAAGATTCGCCCAATGTATCATTTCTAGGTCCAATGGAACTCAAAGCTATATCAAGAATATCAAACACAGTTTTTCTTCTTTCCACCATATTTCAATTGTTAACACGCCCAACGCAATCAAACTAGCAACATTGGATAAAAACTGAAGGCCACATCACAAAAATAGCAACAAGAAATCAAACAATTAACACCGGCAAACACACAAAATAAGCATAAATTTTTCGACAAAAGGAAACCAAAACAAAAATAAGAGTCCGAGTAAATCACCAAGGCACAAAAAGAAAAAAAGAAAGAAAGAAAGAGAAAAGCCAAGAACAAACAGATCAGAACCTGGCAAATTGGAGAGACCAATAGAAATACTGGCAGATCTTCTCAAGAATGGTGGTGCTAATCTCAGGGAAAGTAACTTCCCTATGCTGGGTCTCAGCGAAGCTCCCTGTTCACAAATCAAAGAACCAAATTTTCAAAAACCCAAATTTTCAAGAAAAAAACAAAATCCCATAAAGGGAAAGGGAGAGAAGCCTTCACAAATCAAGATCCCAAATTTCAAAAAACCCTAATTTCCAAGAAAAACAAAATCCCATAGAGAGAGAGAGACCTGGAGAAGTGAGCATGTTACGAATGGTTTGGGAGACCATGGCCGCATTCTCATCGACGACGAATTCGAAGCCCTCGGCGCTGATGAGTTTCACAGTGTCTTCCTTCTTCATCTTCCTTCTTCTCACTCTCACTGGTGGCAGATCGGAATCAGGCGGTGAAATTCTCTTCCTTTTCTATCGCTGAGTCTCGAGGCGAGTCGGAATCTCGAGGCGAATCGGAAAGCGGTTTTTGGTGCAGTCGTGTCGTCGCCGGGTACACTTGAAACCGAAAATTTGTTGAAAGTTTTCCGGAAAGGATAACACGTGCAAAGTTGTATCTAATCCAACTCTTAAATTCCAATGGGACAACACAAATTTTCGTTTCTTTTAAAATTACAAAAATAAATAAATTAAATATGATATTAATTATTTGTTCATAATTTCATAAAAAATAAAATAAATTAAAATTTAATCTTAAATTTTAAAATCTCTCATTTTAGAATCCCTTGTTTTTGATAAAAATTTTACACTATTTGTTAATCTATCACAATATTTCTTTTTTATTTAAATTTAAAACGAATGATATTAATAAAATACATAATTTCATCAAAAAAATAAATAAAATTGACATTAAAATATGATAAAACAGTAATGATGAATCATAAGCTCGAACAGCCCGTTACCATCGCAGTTACCAAATTAAAAAAATAATAATAATAATAAAATTAAAACATTATCTAAACACATCCTCTCAAATAATTTCTCATTTATAAAATGGCAAGTTAACATGGACAAGAACTTTAAACAATAAATTATTAACTACAACACATGGATTCCTTCTCGCAAATGATGATAAATTATCAAATAGAAGGGGACTATTTGCTCCCTAATCTCAATAAAACAAAAATGCATCTTATGATATATATAAAATTATAATATATATCGGTATATAATCGATTTAGTAGTCAGATATCGATACTCTTTAATTAATTTTTTGGATTCGAGTCTTATATATAAAAAAGGTGCTATCGAAAGATCTGTCCTTTAACAATGTAAGTCGATTCAAATAAAATTTAATCGGATTCAATATAATTATTTTATATAAATAATTTATAAAAAATAAAATTATGATATATACTATTATTATTAAAAAAATAAAATGTATATAAACACCTACTCTCAAACAATTTCCCCTATATAACATTGCAAGTTGACCTGACAAGAAACTTTAAAGAAGACAAGATCGAGTCACTCAACCCAGCTTATCATTGGTGAGGGGGGTGGAGTAGGTAAACCATTCCCAGGCATGAGCATGAGTCCTTGAGTGGATCAAATTGCAAATGTTTATGCCAGAGGAAGAATCTGATTTAACCTTTCTCATCTCACGACATTTTTCACTTTTTCTGTATAAATTACTTTGTAAAATGGGTATTTATTTATTATTTATTGTAAACAATTTAAATATTATTTGTGGGATATCCATGATATAATAATTATGAATTTCTACCATCATTAAAAGAACAAATTAATGTCAAACTCTCCGGCTATTAAGTTACGGAATGTAAATCGTTAGAGGTGTTTGAATGGTAAAAAATTTTTATTTAAATATTTTTTTAAAGATTTTTTTATAAAAATGTATATTTTTATGATTTTTATATAATAAAAAATTATGAAATGTAAGATGCAGCTTTGAATTCTGATAACTTTTTGATTTATTTTAGGAATATTAAGAATACCAAATCAATTAGGTGGCCCACCATAAGACTTTTACATATTCGGTCATCATGCCATGCTACCCACTCAACCATCTTGACTTCTGATTATTATTTTTTATTTTTTTTTTAATCTCCTTACACTCACTCGATCAACCACATAATATTTAGATATTCATTTGATTATTCAAGATTAATACTCAAACCATAAATTAAATTTATAATCTTGATTAAAAGATATAACGAATCTACCTATTATATCAATCGTGTATATCAATTTTATTACTTAAAATTATAAATTAAATTTATAATCTTGATTAAAAGATTTAACAATCTACCTATTATATGCATCAAACTTTGAATTATTATTTTATTTTATTTTTCTCTGATTTGAATTTAGCTTATAGAAATTGGAGTATGATCCTCAAATATTTATTTTCCACCATGCGTGGTGTAGATGTAGCATAGCAACACTCAATGCATAAATGATTCTAATTATTGTTATCTTGATTGTGGCATGCGCATATAGAATAGTTGTATGCTCATTTAAATGACATCAATTTCACCAAAGACTCACTAACCTCTCGATGTCTTCATCCCCCCTAAATTATACTTATGTACCCCACTTAGAATTTACTTTAATCCATATGTGAATTAAATATCCTTCATCTCATATCATTATTTTCAAATATAAATGAAATAATCAGTTGAATAAATATAGATTTTGAGTATAACTATGTTTAAGAAATTTAGTTCTTGAATAAAAATATTATTAATCACGAATATAAACGTGATCGCGAGCACATCCAAATTAATTAGGTGCTTTTCTGTAATGAAAGAATTTTCTAGGGCATTATGATATATTCATAAAATGTTGAATATGAAAATAAAAATATAATGCAAAACAACCGGAGAATAAGTAAATTACATGTTCTGTTCTTAAAATTTATCCAATTTTTATAAATTAATCTCTATAATTAGGAATGTTATCCTATGGTCCTCAAATTTTAAAAAGTGTAATAAGTTAATCCTTCCGTCAATAACAGCGACGATTTGACTGTTAACTAATGATGTAGCATGACGTGACAATTTACGTGGTTGTATGAAGCTGATGTGTCGATGCCAGATCAATACATTCAACACCTCATTAAGCCACATCAGCAAAATACTGACATGACAGTGCTATGTTATAAAATTATTAATGCGACATTTTCACGTTAGCACACACTTACTCACACTTTAAAAAAAAAAAACACACACACACACACTCTCTCTCTCCCTCTCCTCTCCTTCCCTTCTCTCTCTCTCTTCCTGCAGCATCACTTCTTCTTCTCTTTACCTACGGCATCACTTCCTGCAAGGATTGTCAAAGAGTGCTCGCATCATTCCTCATCTCTTCCCGGTAGCAACAAACCTACTCTCCAATTCTTCCTAAGTTTTCAACCTCTCAGCCCCAAATAAACAAAGTCATCAAAGTCTTAAGCCAAAACAACCATCAACTCACGTCTTTCTTCTTCTTCTCTTTACCTGCCATCTCTCTCTCTCTCTCACCTCACCTTTTCTTGTGTAGAGACAAGCAAATCCAACATTTTAACCCCAAACATACAAAATCAAATGAGTGACAAGCCGAAAACCCAAAACAATGCAAAACTCATTTCTCTCTCCCTCTCTCTAGAAGCACCCCTCTAAATTCTCCCAAAATTTTCCATAACCCAAAACACAGCAAAACCCCATCTTCACTCATCGCCACTCTTTGTGCAAAATTTGAAGCTCTCTCTCTTTTTTTTGGTACCTTGTCTTGAACACCGCCCGGTATCCGAGACTTTGTCCCGACTAATCCGGATCGACTACTCTCTCTCTCTCGTAAGCAACAATATAACTACTTAGAGCAGACTTCAATCTCTGCCCCAACCATCCCTACCCACCCGATTTCTACTTTGAAGCCGACAACAAAGAAAACCTCTTCTTCTCATGGATCGACGACTCCAAATTTCGATTCGAAAAGAAAAACAAAATGAAGCTCTCCATTTCTCCAAACCACTCGCATTCTGCAGAGGATTTCTGAGATTGCTAAAATTACTTTATTCGGTCTAGGTGTTAAAATTACGCTCTAAAATCGAACAGAAATGTGAAAAAGAGAAACACGAATTAGAAGCCAAATTCGTCATCCTTTTTCGTCGCCCCAGCCACCTCTGCAAACCCTAGTTCCAAATTCAAAACTCCTCCTCTCAACTCCCTAACAAGGATGGAGGTGACGATTCAAGCGGTGATGGAGCGTCATCAGGGGAGGCGAGGAGAGAGAGAGAGTGTGTGTGTGTGTGTTTTTTTTTTTTTTTTTAGTGAGTTTTTTTAGGTTGTGAGAGAGAGAATCCAGCTAAACTTAAAAAAAGGAAACTTTTACGATTAGAGGGTGTGTATTGATGTGGTAGTTTCACATTAGCAATTTTATAGTATAACACTGTCTTAGTATTTTGTTGATGTGGATGAACAAGGAGTTCAATGTGTTGATTTGAGCTTAACATATAAGCATGTATACAATCACATAGATTGTTACATTATACCACATAATCGATTAATGGTGTTAGACTATCGTCGTCATTAATAAAAAGACTACTTGTCATACTTTTTTAAATTTATAATTATAGATAATATTTTTAATTATAAAGATTAATTTATAAAAATAGAGCAAACTTGAATAACTGGATATGGATATGTAATCTACTCACAAGAGAATTATTATTTTTATTTTATTTTATTCAGCGAACGAATTTCAACCAGGGACAGAACAGACAAACGGCGGACATAGTGAGGGGTGGTCTCCAAGGCCCCCACCGACGCCCTTCTCAACCTCTCTCTCTCTCTCCCGCCCCTTGTGTGCGGGTTTTTTCCGTTTCGGGTCTGTGATTGGCCTAATCATCACGACCCAAAACTAAAAAGACAAAACCCCCACTCCATTCTCATATTTGCTTCCTCTCTCTATCTCTCTCTCTCTACACCACACCCCCCAAATCCGAGTCTACCTAGCTTTCTTCGTTCTGGGCTTCTTCTCAATTTCAATTAGGGTAAGACTTTTGATTTTTTAAGGTTTTATCTTATGGGTGTTGTTGAGTGATATTAAGTTTTGGGATCTGTTTTTCGTTTGTGGGTTTAGGGGGAAAGGAGCTATGGCGAATAGGGTTGATCATGAGTACGATTACCTCCTCAAGATCGTCTTGATCGGAGACTCCGGCGTTGGAAAATCCAACATTCTGTCGAGGTTCACGAGAAATGAATTTTGTTTGGAATCGAAATCCACTATTGGAGTCGAGTTCGCTACTAAGACTCTCCAGGCAACTTTTTTCTTTCAACCCAACATTTAGCCTCCAATTTTGAATCGATCAAATGTGTATTTCATACAGCGCTGTTGTTCGATTCGATCGATTGTTATCTTTTTGATTTTTTTTTCTTTGCATTTTTTAATAATATTATTTCTTAAACATGATTTATGCTTATTAATTATCTGAAACAAGGGTGAGGTCCCATTTGGTGTTGAAGTTATTGACAATCTACTGCAGCCAAAACCCCACCCAATTCAAAACAGCAGAGAACACAACTTGTAGTTTCTGTGCTTCCTTTTCTAAGCGGTGGAAAAAAAGCCCTTCTTAGTTTTCTGAGAAAAAATTGTGATATAAAATTAATTTTTGTTTGTTACATGACTGACTGAGATAGTGCCATGATATTTCTGCTGAATACGTACATTAGTTTGGAGTTTGATTTTTTCCCATCACTTGAGATTGATTTTCTAGTGCAATTTGGATGGGGCTCTTTGGCATTATTGTTTATTATGTGGCTTTGTATGCTACTTGGCCTCTTTGCTTTCTTGCTGAGCGGCCCTCTGTACGTGCAACATCTTGATTTTCACTTCAGACTTGAAATTTGTTTAACTAGGGTTTCTGATTGGTGGGTTGGGTAGGGACTTCCTAGGAAAGTTCAGAAATGGTGCCTCTTGGCATAGATTGCTGCTTTGCATTGAAGTGGTGTAGTGGTGTGATGTGGCCTGGTGGGCAGTTCCATTTGTAGAAGCATGGTTACCGGGATCTGATGGCATGTTGTGAAGTCCCTATTGCAGCGAAACCTGGAGCCGTTTGTTTATATTTCAAAGCAATCCCCCCCCCCCCCCAAACAAAAAAAAAAATCTTTCATGGAATTTTTTGGTGGCTGACTTCAGGATGTGGTCTATATAGTGATTCTAATGAAGTGGTTTATTTAAATTTAATCAACAGTTAGAGGGAAAGACAGTCAAGGCACAGATTTGGGACACTGCTGGCCAGGAACGGTACCGAGCTATTACCAGTGCATATTATAGGGGTGCTGTTGGTGCACTCCTTGTCTATGACATAACTAAGAGGCAAACATTTGACAATGTCCAGAGGTGGCTTCGTGAGTTGAGGGATCATGCAGACTCCAACATAGTCATTATGATGGCCGGGAACAAATCTGACTTAGCCCATCTCAGAAAAGTTTCCGAGGAGGATGGTCAGGCATTGGCTGAGAAGGAAGGACTTTCATTTCTTGAAACATCAGCACTAGAAGCATACAATATCGAGAAGGCATTCCAAACTATATTAACAGAGATTTACCATATCATAAGCAAAAAGGCCCTAGCAGCCCAAGAAGCAGCTGCTCTCAGTGCGCCTAGTCAAGGGACTACTATCAATATTGGTGATGCAAATTCAAACAAGAAAGCTTGTTGCTCTACTTAAGCTGACATTTGAGCGAGGGAGGAGGATTCCTTGTGAGTTCTTTTTTTTTTTTTTTTTTGGCTTGTATAAATGGGAGAGGGACCTGTAAAATACTTTGATACTTCGTAGAGTCATTATGAAAGGGATGTGATAGTCATGGCAACTTGTGGGTTCTGCTCCTTTTCATGCTTCATTCTATCTTCGTGTCTAAAGCAGAACTTGGCTATATATGTGATTGTCTGGTGGAAAGCGTGGCATATCTTTGAGGACGTGGTGATTAAGTATATTGTTTATCTTTGCTTTTCTGTTAAAGGTACTTCCTAATTCATAATAAAGACCTTTTTCTTTTCCTATTTTATATCCATGTCAATGCCAAATGATTGAGCAACTCCTAAAGAAGAGGTGATTCCACATGGGTTCTTCTCATGATTTGTGTCCTGGAGTTAGAGATTGATTCTTGGTGATCTTTTCCTTTTACAAAGGGAATGAAGAAATTGACCCCTAGCTCCTTGTGACCTACTATGCGTCAAGGATGTGGCAATTTAAACTTTGTCATCAACCTGCTAATGTTACAATCATTTGCTTCAAGCACCGGTGCAATTTACATTACAGTGGAATTTTGAAGTGGTAACTTTCCCAGGGTCTTGAACAACCATTAAATGGCAGAAAAAAAAGATGCTAAGCAGGACAGCTACTTATCTTTACTAAAAAGATATGAACTCGGGTCTAGCTACTTGGATATTTCTATCAGGAAAAAAGAAAGTAATATCACTAGGAACTGAAATAAGCTGCCCTCATTCCTCTTCAATTTGAATAGTTACATGATTAATTCTGTATGTCTTTTCACAGAAATCTCTAGTCTTAAGAAGGATATCCCTAGAACTAACTCCTGCCTCAGCTTTCACATGGCAAGCCATTGCAACTTTTCCCATTGTTACAGACCAAACATGTAAATCATGAACATCATGAACTCCTTTGATACTTTTCAGACTGGTTTCGAGGTTAGAAATATCAATAGCACTAGGAGTGCGCTCCATTAATATATCAAAAATACTTCTTAGCATGGTTATTGTAGTGCTTACTGCAAAAGTCGAGAAGATGAGTGTGCAGATGAGATCAACCACCAGCCAATCTGGTTTTGCCCATATGATGGCTCCAGCTATAATCACCCCAATTGATTGAATCATATCTGCGAGCACATGCAAGTAAGCACCTTGAAGATTAATGTTTAAAGTTTTACCCTTGTCTGGAGAACTAGAAATCAGATTGATCTTCTCTTCAGCCGTTGAGGTAGATTCCTCATCCCCGTGGTTGTCATTGCTGTGATCTCCATGCCCACAACCATGGTGAGCATGACTATGATCCCCATGAAGTCCATGCCCACAACCATGATGAGAGTGGTCATGTTGAAGCCACAAAACCATGATTAAGTTTGTGAGAAAGCCAAACACTGCAACTGCAAACATTATCTTCCCGTTCACAGGTGCGTCTTTGACAAGAAGTCTGTTGACTGCTTCATATATTAAGACCCCTGAGATAAGCCAAATAAGTTGCACAGATAGAAGGGCTCCCAAAACTTCAAGCCTAGAGAACCCAAAAGAGTAATTTGATGTTGCCTTCCAGCCGGAGGCCCATATGCCAAAAAGAGAAATGGTTAATCCGGCAATATCTGTCAGCAAGTGGGCTGCATCTGAGAGAACTGCAAGGCTATTAGATTTCAGACCTCCAAAGACCTCTATTGCCATGAAAAATAAATATAAAAAAATAAGCCCTACAAGCTTCATTTTGGACTCTGCTCGTTGTTGTACATCTGAATTATTACTTTCATGATTGGAGAAGGCACACACGCGACCACAGGGTGATTGACATGGAATATGTAGTTCATCAACTTCCCCAGAAGCTCTTGGCATCTCAATTTCAGAGAAATTCTGTGTCACCAAGACAGGAACCTCCTGAAGTTCCATCTGCACAAAAAAAAAAAAAATTCATGGTCACAACCCATTGATTCAGCAGAACCAAATTTTAGCAGACCCTCAAGATTATTATCTTTTAAAGACTTAATGCTGCAAAAACAGAGAGGTTGGGGTGTAAGCAGATTCACACACATATTGAGATGACTATTAAACCAGCAAAAATTTCATGCATCAGTGAATACAATATGGGGTTGTTTGACCTTTTCTTGAGGTGTAAATAATTTCAAAGATGTCAAGGTTTCGCAGGGGAGGTACGTGAAAACAGAAGATTTAATGCATTTTCCTTAAGCTAGATTCGAATATTGACCTTCTTGAGACAGGAAATGTTCAACTTCAATTTAACTCCTGATATGCCTTCAAATGGTAGCGAACAGCAAAAAGAATCATCTAGGTTACCCCAACTGATTTGGGAATTATGCCTGATGCCCAAAATGTTGCAGAATCAGCTTAGTTTCACTATCAGCCTAGACATAGACAAACAACATTGTATGCAAATCCAAGTAGTTTTTAACACTTTGCATCGAAATGTCTCAAGACCCATTACAAAGCCATACCTAAAACACAAATGTTGCAGAATTAGCTTAGTTTCAGTATCAGCATAGGCGTAGACAAACAGCATAGTCATGCAAATCCAAGTGGCCTCTAACCCTGCCTAGAAATACCTCAAGATCCATTTCAAATCCATACCTAACAAAATGGCATCACTTACACATAAATAACCCAATAAAAACCAGCATAAAGCAGTCACCCTTCCACGCATATATTCCAATTTCAACATAAATTTGCAAATACAACCCCGATAAGTCACCAATTTGTGAGCCAATAAAACATCATAGTCTTACACCAAATGACTAAAAATTTCAAATCAACGTTGAAAACCCATTACAACCCAAATTTCATAAGAAACATCAGACAATGACTAAAAATTTCAAAACAACGTTGAAAACTCATTAAAACCCAAGTTTCATAAGAAACATCAGACATACCTGATGCGAGATTCAGAAATGAACGAGAGGAGAAAATGGGCAGTTAGGGTTTCGCTCTCAAATGGATCTTTGGATGTGATCATAATCACCAAACCCAAAACCCGATTTGAAAAGAAAATGGAGAAAAGATGAAATCAAAACAAAAAAAAAATGATCAAATTCTTTCAAAATTTCATACTAGGAAAAATCATAAATTTCTTCTTAAAACACTTTCCTCCTTTGCAGGCTCTGATATTAATAACTGCTTTTTCTAAGGACAGACAGTCGTTCTGACAACCCGTTACCATCAACTTTCTTAAAATTCCATCAAAACGCCCATAAGTGGTTTACGTATTATCAAGCAACCTTATTAGGAAGGCAAATTCAAAAAATAAAATAAAATTAAATGGATTCAATTTTATGTATCAATTTATATCAGAATATTTTAATTTATTTTATTTGATTCGGAAGATATATTATTGATCAAATTAAAATTACTCAAATTTAAAGAATTTTATTTTTTATTGACATGTGTGATTTGATCTATTTGATTTTTAATTTATTTAGTACATATAACATTACTTTTTTATAAATTAAAATAATATAATAAAATTTAATATTTCAATTCATAGTAGACATTTTTCTAGAAAAACATTTATAAATTGGTGAGAAGAGCAGTAATCATAATTTTAGTGTGTATAGAAAATTTATGGGTAACTAATAAATTATAATCACTAAAAATCGAATCTATTTTGTAAAAATAAAATAAAATAAAGGTAAGCAAGTACACCAGATATATAAAAATATACAATATTATCGCATGGTAATAACTAATGAAATTTTTTTCCAAAGAGAAAACAAAGAAAGAAAATATTTAGGTGTGAGCTTCTATAATAGCTGGGAATGAGTAAGATATATGGTGCAGGTCATTCTCTTCGATGAGCTGTTTGCTAAATCTTACTATTTTTGAAACCTATTTATTTGGGGATGTGGATGGAAAATTTTGAAAATTTCTTTAAAGAAAAAAATTAGGTGACTCCAAAATAGAAATCCAAGCGAAAATAGAAGGAAAGAATCACAAGACACCAAACGAATTGATGACCTGTTTTACAGGGTTGAGATTAAGTTTAATTGAAAATTTTTAAAAATTTTGATATAAAATGATAGTTTTGATATTTTTATTAAGACAATTGATAATACAAAATTCTATATTTTTATAAAAATATATTTTAATTAAAAAAAATAATATAAAATAAAAGTAAATTATAGTAAAATGAAAGTTAAAAAAGGCGTCTATGGATAAATTTCACATTCAATGTTTTTTTTTTCTTTTCTACATATAGATATGCACATAATCATATACATGCATAATTAAGATTATGATTATGTAGCTGATTAAGAGAGATACCAAAGATTTTGACTGCTAGACGTATAAGCTGTTTAGGATATAGTCATGCAATAAATCTAAAATTGCCTAGCTTCAAACATGATACTTTTGTTGATATTAATTCCAAAATAATTCTGGTTTGGTATCATGGACATGACCATGTTAGCCGGCTGGGAATTGTGACATGGGCAATGATTATTTTTGGCAAATAGGTTTGGAAAAAATAGATTAAAATAATTGACTATGATATTTGCATTAATTTAAATTAATTCTTTTTACTTCTATTTTTTCCCATTTGCTTAATCTAGCACATAACGAGTGAAATAGTGATTGATTTCTATTTTACTTTGATTAATCGGTATTTGGGTTATTCAACTATCTATTTAGGATTGAATTCTTTTAACGTTTATTTTTTTATATTTTAAATTTAAATTTAAAATATTAATAAAAAAAATTTAATATTTGATCATTATACTAACAAGACGTTGATAAACAGCGATTGATTGCGCAAGCAATAAGCAAAGAGATTTTTCAAAATAAATAACATTAGAAGGAGTGGGAGAGCCGGCCAAAGCTACTCATTTTGGGACCAAAAAAGAGTGGTTACTTATTAGGCATAGCTGGACGAAGTCTACTTATTGCGACCAAAAGATTTCCAAGGAAATTTCACAAAGTCATCAAGATATTTAACGTTGATGATTGAAAAATGGAGAGCAGTCAATCCTACAATACAATGCAAGTCATTCATTGAAAATAACAAAATTAAACCACTAAACTTAGACGAATTCAATGGTCGGGATATTAGAGTTATGATGATATTTATTCTAATTTTTGAACAAAATGAACAAAATCATTTTGAAAATGTCAATTACATCTTGATATATATATATTTTAATACCATTAAAGAGCTTAATCAACAAAAAGCAATAAAAATTAATATATGATAGATCTAGATATTTTAATCACGACCTTGAGCTTTTTGGAGACTCTTAAAATACATTTTAACACTTAAAATATTTTTCTTAAACTCGTGAAAGTTATGATAATATTTTAAAAATTTATTAATTAAATTAATTGACCCTTATAAATAAAAAACTTTTTTTGTTAAGGATTTATTTTTGTCTCACCCTTTCTCACATCCAACAACCATAAGGTGACAATTAAGACTAATAAGGAGTATTTGACTCGGAAGAAGGTTTAGACTAATCAAATTAATATATAAATACTTGATTTTATGAATAGTTTCTACATGTTAGATTTAAAAAAAAATTGTTAAATTGATCTTTTTTCACCAAAAAGAGCAAAGGAGAAAATATTTTTCATTCAGTGTTTCCAAAAAAATTAATAAAAAATTGGCATAAACCCTAATGTGTGGGAAGTAGCCGAGTAAAATCTGATTAAACTTCAGGTGTTTTGTAATTATCCATAATTAGAGGTTAAGGACGAAAATATGCGAAGATATCGAGGGGTATCATTGAAATAAAACAAGAAATGAGAGGGAAGAGATAAAAATAAAATAAAAGGTGGATTTACATCGACTCCGACGATGAATATTCATTGTTATAGGCGCCTCCGCCATCTCGGACTTGCAGTCACGCCTCTGTATCTCTCTTCACGACCACATTCTCTCTCTCTCTTTCTCTATCCTTTTCTCTTTCTCTCTCTTACATTTCCTCCTTTACCGTCCAAATTTATCAATTATTTAATATAATATATAAAAAGCAAACAACTTATAATTATTTATCAACATCCCTCTCTTTTTCTCTCTTTCTTTTCCCTTCCCTTTCTCTCTCTTTCTCCAATTTAGTCTCTTGCCAATTCGAAAAAACAGAAAAGCAGAGATCACCCACTAATTCTCTCTCCTCTCTGAGCATTAGGGTTTGTGGGTTTTGCTTATTCTGGCTCTAAATTTGAAGAATTTGGGGAAAAAAGAAGAGAGAGAAATTGATGGCACAACAAGGGCAGGGAATGGACCCTGCAGTCTTAGACGATATAATAAATAGACTGTTGGAGTTTAGACATGCGAGGACGGCAAGACAACAAGTTCAGCTCATGGAGACCGAGATCCGCCAGCTTTGTACTGTTTCCAGAGAGATTTTTCTTTCACAACCCAATCTTTTAGAGCTTGAAGCTCCGATCAAGATCTGCGGTCAGTTATTTTCGCTAATTTTGGATTCTCATATGTGGGTTTATTATTATTATTTTAATTTTCTGTCTGTTTATGGTCAGGATTTGGGGGTGTTGTGAATTTGTGTCTGGATTGTGCTTTTTGAGGGATTGGCAATGCAGGCGTTAAAATAATGAAATCAGGGGTTTTGTGATTTTTAAAGCCTTTAACTCTTGCTGAGGTGTGGATAGATTAGTGTATCTCGATTCTTGATCTTTTTGTGGCTGTTTCATTACTTCTTTTTTGGTTTGGTCTCTAAGTTACTTTGTTAGTTCAGAATGGGGCAAAATTATAAAAAAAGGGTAGAAAAAAAGGGAATGTGGATCATTCGCTGCTATAGATAGTTAGGGGAGAGAGAGCTCTAAGAGTTATATTGACTTCCACCTAATAGGAAAGTTGTTGATGAACTCGAGGTCGTGAATCTTGGCGCAATGGTGTAGTTGCTCATTTGGTGAGTTCGAGATCATGGGTTCCAGGCATGGAAATAGCCCGTTCACAAAATGCAAGCGGAAAACTGCTTACATATATCCCCACCCTCCTTTTATTCCCGCACTAAGTTGGGGACTACTTTGTACACCGGAGCCCTTTACGAAGGTTGTTGATGAGATAAACATGGAGGAAAGGGATTTACTTGATTAAGTTTTCAGCCGCTCGATGTAATAGCTTGCTTCTCGTGTGGCTTGCATCCGGGGGGGTGTGGATGAGCCAGAGTCAGCTCCGCTGTCCGCCAATGTTTCTAGGTGCATGCATAAAGGCACGATTTGTTCCACAAATCTCACTGCACTGACCTTGTTGTACCAAAATAGAGGTTTGACACCTGAGATTATAATAATGAATCAAGATGATTGTTTATTTACTCACACTGATTTCAGTTAGTTCATTTCTTGTAGCCGGTATCTTATGGTAGTTTTAGACATTTTGCAAAATGTCGCTGTTAATGCATTCAGGGTCTTTCCATGAATTTTGAACCATAAATTTCTGAGTATCTCCTAGGGTTGGCTAGCTAGGGTTAGAGATGAATATAAATTTAAAAGAAACCCGAACTTTCCAGATGATCCTTGAGCCCTTATTTGAAAATTTCAATAGGAAAAGATAGCGCGATTCTGGGTATAAACATGGTTTTAGTCATTTTTGTGCATTCTTAAGTTAAGATTGTCTTTGTTTGGCTTTGTGAAGTGCATCAATGTGTTCGTAGTTCTGCAATTATTTTTGTTTTCAGGTTTTTACCTTGTCCACCCTTCTTTTGGAACAGCCAAACGGTTTATGTGACTTAATAATGGCGAATGAATAACTTCACCTTGATGTGAGTATTGATAAGTTTAAAGGGTAAACATGAAGCATAGCTTTTCCTTGTCCCCTCTTCTTAGCTTGCTATATACTTTGTCTTCCAAGGTATTTAACTGTAGAGTAAAATACCTGGCATCATGCATGTGAGGTCAATTATGGTTGATTCAATGGTTCAGGATGCACCACAATGAAACTTGCTGATTTCTCTCTCATGGACTTCAAATTCAAGGGATTAGGGTTTTCAAGGAAGCTATCTTTATTTATTTTAGGAAGCTGTTGCGATTTGCACCAAAAGCTCCTACTCATATTTTACATGGAGACTGGGGTTGGAACACGCTCCTAATGCAAGGTCTTTGCGGATGAAGCTTATTTTATTTGGGGTTTATGAAGACCTTTTTTCTAACTTGGTACATGTGCGGTAGGAGGGGAAGGGGTTACCCACTTAAAGATTTTCCAAGCCCCCCCCCCCCCCCAAAAGCAAAAAAAAAAAAAAAAAAGAGCATGGGGTAACATTTACCCCCACAGAGTAGAATAACATAAAGGAAAAGCTGAAAAAATTTCATCACCCTAAAAATAATTTGAATTTTCACCATCCATCCCATTCCTCTCTCTCTCCGTCTCTCTCTCTATTAGAGAAACCCTAACCCCCCCTCCAAAAAAAAAAAAAAGAGATCATACCTAAACAGCAAATGGAAACTTCAAAGCACCCGATTAGCATCACAATGTCCTTCTTCTCTTGCCCGATTCAAGCCCCAATTTCTCGATCCCAATTCAATTTCTCTTTCTGTGACTCCATTTATATCAAACTTCTGAGAGAACTGCAATTCTAGCTCCATGGAAAAGTGTTTCCAATCCAAACTTCCCATCTCCAATTCTTGTGATGGATTATTTTTTATTTGTTCAGATCAAAGCTTGTTTTTTCCTCTCTCTCTCTCTCCCCACAAATCAAAGCTCTTCATATTAATCAATTAAAGATTTTAGCTTACTCTCAATTGAAGATGAAGACTTGAAATCTCCGTCTAGCGAGGAAGAAACTTGAATTTTTTTTTTAATGTTTTTATTTCGTTAATTAATTTCTTACCATTTATATAAATGGTAATCTATTTTCTGTAAGTTATTATGATTCTGGTGAAGTGAATAAATTTGGGGAGAGAGAAATGATATCATGCACATTTTAGAAAACAGCTTAAAATTTCTCTTTTTACTTTTGTCTTACCAAACATGATTAAAACTTATGAGGTTAAACTTTACTCTTTGGTTCAACCACACAAAGAGTAAGAGAAAAATATTATGGGAGTAACATTTCCCCTTGAGATATTACCCTTGTAGTTTTCCACTCTGAAAAATTTTCCCTCCTACCACACATATGTCCTTGATGAAATAAGCTTTGCATTTCAGAATGTCTCTTCTCTTTTACTAAAACTATGCTTGATATGGTTCCCGATTCTATTACTCGGTTCTTAGAAAAACATCTGATGTCGCAAAGCTTTGTACCTTCTACTTCTAGATATATGAGCCTGTCTTTTCTCCCTGAACCATGGTCTCACTTTCTAGAAGTGTACACTCTGTCCTCTGGTAACTTTATTGGTTTGGTACAAGAAATTTCATGCTTAAAAATCTAATAAGCTTTTATGATTGACTTACCATTCCCCTTCATATTTGAGATGCTTAAACGTGAGACCAGAATTCGTATTCTGTCAAGTTTATGCTTGTTTGGATATTTATTTCGTTTTTGTTGGCCTATTACAGCCCTTTGCATAAATAACTTGTATTCTGCATAATCACAATTTATATTTATTGTTGGCCTATTACTTCTCTCCTTTCATTATTTTTATTGTTTATTTTTTAGTGTTATATTTTTTATTTTTGTTTTCAAACTTTAATTTTATTTTTTTTTCTATTTCTATTTTTGATTTATTTTTCCTTTTTTTTATATTGGTCTCTTAAACGACCGATCCCAAAATTTGGGATTAAGACTCAGTTTGTTGTTATTGTTGATTTTGCATAATCACAATACCTATCCGTGGATAAGGATTTATAAGTGACCTATATCCTTTTTTTAATAATTTCCAGGTGATATACATGGGCAGTATACCGATCTCTTGAGGCTTTTTGAATATGGTGGCTTTCCTCCTCAAGCCAATTACTTATTTCTGGGGGACTATGTGGACCGTGGCAAGCAGAGTCTGGAAACCATTTGCCTTTTGCTTGCCTATAAGATTAAGTATCCTGAGAACTTCTTCCTCTTAAGAGGAAATCATGAATGCGCTTCAATTAACCGGATTTATGGATTCTATGATGAATGTAAGCGTCGGTTTAATGTGAGATTGTGGAAAACCTTCACCGAGTGTTTCAATTGCCTTCCTGTGGCTGCTCTGGTAGATGACAAAATTTTATGCATGCATGGTGGACTTTCTCCTGACCTGACAAATTTGGATCAGATAAGAAACTTACCTCGTCCAACTGATGTTCCGGAACTTGGTTTACTTTGTGATCTACTGTGGTCAGATCCTGGTAGGGAAGTCCGAGGTTGGGGAATGAATGACCGTGGGGTTTCGTACACCTTCGGTCCTGATAAGGTGTCAGAATTCTTAACAAAGCATGATATGGACCTTGTTTGCCGTGCTCACCAGGTACTCGTTTCTGTGGTTTAGATTAATTTTTGATCTTTCATACTGCTTACCAGAATGATTTTTGCTCCAGGTTGTCGAGGATGGCTATGAGTTCTTTGCTAATAGACAGCTTGTCACTATATTTTCTGCCCCCAACTACTGTGGTGAATTTGATAATGCTGGTGCAATGATGAGTGTAGATGAAAGCTTAATGTGCTCCTTCCAGATCCTCAAACCTGCAGATAAAAGACCCAAATTCCCATAAAAGAAATCATGATAACTGAAGTTTTGATTCTCCAACAGTAGCTAAGGTTTGTTTTCAGCTTTTGCAGATATAATCCAGTCTTTAACTCTTTCAATGTGTTTCTGTTTGTTTTTCTCTCTGTGGTTATGGTATTTGAACTGTTTCCTGTGGTTTATCTTTTTAGTATTCATTTCCTGACTTGCTGTTGTCTGCATGCATCTAGTTTTCTGTTTGGAGTTGCGCAAGATGTTACTGCTAATTGTCTTGTACTAGATGTCAATTTGATGCTTCTGACTTTGTTAGCATGATTCACTTATCCATTAATGAGAATCAAATTTTGTATGTATGCTCATGTACGCTTTTATCTAACATATACAAGATGGAGTGCACACAATTTTAAGGGCTATAATTTTTGTGAACTATTGGCAGTGTAAGTGTGATCAATGGTGAAATTCTTTCATTGCTTATTCTGTTTAAGATTCTAAATAGCTGCAGTGAAGTTTTCCTAATTTTGTTGGCCATACATTTAATATTAAGCTGATCTGAAGCTTATTTCCTGGTATGTAATAGAAAACCATCTCATTTATCACGACTGATCCCTGTATGGCTTTGTTCCGGTGGTCCATAACTGGAGGAAGAAGTTTGAAGAATATAGGATTGCCCCAAGCATCGTTAATTGCTTGGGGAGAAGAGGGTTGCTGCTAAAGGCTTCTCCTGAGCTTTAATCATCGCTATTGGGAAGGTGTTTGTATTTTCTGATAAAAGTAGTATGCTACTGACAGAAAGGTTTGGGTATACCCTTTTCTTGTGAAGCAACTATATGCAGGTGGAGCAAATCTGAAATACTTTTCACATTTTTATTGTTACTCATTGAAAATTTGGTGCCCATGTATATTTAATTGGTCCTGTAAATGACCATTCAACTGTTGATTATGGACACCATTGGAAGACTGCCCTCTGGTTTTCAGTGTTCTCGGTTCTTCTTCCCTTTCATTTTGGTGGTGTCCCTTGTGAAGTTGAAATTTTACCGGAGATGTATTGGTTGCTTAACATATACAGGCCGGATTGTATCATCTCACTTGAAAGATGATAAAATTGTTTGGAGCTCTCAGTGCCATTTCAATTGGCGTTGATGAACTCCAGTATTCCTAGTATTATTTTTTGGTTTTTATTTTCAACTTATTGATTGCATCTAGGAGAACATTCAAATCAGACACCATGAATGGCCATTTCTTCCTCTTTTGTTTGGTGGTGAAAGGCGTAGAAGTGTTCAATTAGCTTAGTAGAGCTTCCCTTCTCTTGGCTTTATAGAAGGTTGACACATATGGCCAAGGCTTCTCTCTGTCTACCCTTGCGGGTTCCATTTAAAGGGGAATGATTAATGATTAACGATTAACGGCCTCAACCAAGATCTGAGTTCAATGGAGGGACACTATTGCTAGGACTATAGCATCTAGTGCTCAATTCTGGTCTAAACCTTTTGTGTATTCAGAGAGTGTGAACAACACTTCACAAATTATATACACAACATTATAAGAGGCTTCAACTGTTCAAGTTATAAAGGGTATAATCCGCCTTCTTTGATAGGGCTGTGTAATGGGTTCATCTTTTTTTTTTTTCTTGATTATATTGAAATTTAAATTTAAAATTACAGAAAGTGATTGTGATTATTAAATTATTATTTTTTTAATACATAATGAGTTCATCTTCAAAGTAATAATTATATCTCAAACCGGATATTTCACAATGCAAGATTTTCATTTTTATGCTCAGAAGTGTAGCACAGTGTCTGTGTTTTATCAAGAAAAAAGGAAGAGAAATTTGTATAGTTTTCTGAGCCAAATGCCAAGTGCCAAGTGATAAATACGTTTTAGGATTTAGCTCTTTGCTTTCTGCCCTTGTCGTGGTAAATGCTGTTCAAGTTAGTACGGTTAGGCACGAATATCGTTAACTATAGCTAATTTAATAGAAAAAATATTAAATTTTTTAATTAAAATTTAAATTTTAAAAATAAAAAAAATATATATTAAAAGGAACTTTTCTTGGCATGGCAGTGAATTCAGAGCTCCTCTTTGCCTTTGCGTGCATTTGCTCTTGCACGGCAGCAGAATAACCTTGCAGCATGATTTTGTTTCGTAATCTCTCTCTTTATTTCATTTTATTTTATAATATTTTCGATTAAAATAATTTTTAACAATTTTATGGACAAAATAATTTTTTATTTTATAAAAAATTAAAATATTGTTA
The DNA here is from genome assembly GCA_037126225.1 of Dillenia turbinata. Lineage (NCBI taxonomy): Eukaryota > Viridiplantae > Streptophyta > Magnoliopsida > Dilleniales > Dilleniaceae > Dillenia > Dillenia turbinata. Next base: position 1,642,236 of record JBAMMX010000007.1, read on the forward strand.
TACTCAAATTTTTTTATCTAAAATAATTAGATTTAATCTTACTTTTCTGTAAAATTTTGAGGAATTGTCCTAATATCACGTGGGTATTGGGAATATGAAAGTGACCTCACAAAGTCACACGCCTCTCTCTCTCTCCCCACACCTTTATTACCATTAATCTCACGTTACTTGCGCTTGGAATTCAGAACCCCTTCGAGGATTTCAGGAAAAGAAGTGTGCGATCATCTTCAAAGTCCTAGTCCATGACGTTTTCATTTTTATTGTTATCTACATTTGTCAAACATAGCAGGACACTAAAATCCAAGGTGGTTGATAAACATCGTAACTACCCACTGCATGCAATGGGATCCGGCTTTGCTCTTTTCCTTCAAACCCTCCATGCTTCTCTTGTACTTGCACGTCCAAGCTGCTTGCAAAAGGCTATACGGTATAAACGTAGCTAAAAAGTTAACTTGTTTATACTTAGACATACAAGACTTTTGTAACGTTCATCATTAGTTTGGAGAGACGTAAACCCACGCGGTTGTGTCAACGTCTGTGCATGCCCATGTGCTTTAACAAAGTGAGTGCTTTATTTTTTGTGCTAGCAAAATCCTTACACGCAAAAACTAGGTTCCCAATACACACTACATGACAAATTGACATTCGTCTCAGACTCTCTATATAAACCCTGCATTGTGCTCGGTCAGAACTCACCCACTCAACAATCTACATTTCTACCTGGTGTGCGGGAAACCCTCTTCAGTGACTTGACTATGATTACAATGAAATGTCTCCTCATTTTGTTGGTGCTGGTGGTGGCTGTACAAAGCACCACTTCCACCACCATTTCTTCCAAAGATCGTGACGCTTCAGGTAGAGATGGTGGAGGATATGGTGGTTATCAGCCACCACCCTCCGTGAAACCACCAAGTTACGGCCAACCTCCACATTATCAAGGCCATACGCCACCTCCTTACGGCCAGCCACCACAACACGGCCAAGCTTCACCTCATCATCACAAACAGCCTCCACCTTGTCATGGTTACCAACCACCTTCTCAATATCAGCCACCAACTCATGGCAGCCAACCACCAACATCTCAGCCACCCTCTCAATATCCACCTCCCTCGCACGGTGGCCACACTCCTCCAAGTCACGGTGGATTTCTACCACCTTCACAACACTCACCACCCCCACACGGTGGATATACTCCTCCAAGTCACGGCGGATACCAGCCACCCTCTCAATATCCACCACCATCACACGGCGGACATACTCCTCCAAGTCACGGCGGATATCAACCACCCTCACACGGCGGACATACTCCTCCAAGTCACGGCGGATATCAGCCACCTCCTCATTACCCACCATCTCCCGGTGGCTACACTCCGCCTTCTCATGGACGGTATCAACCTCCGTCACACGGGGGTTACACTCCACCATCTCAAGGCCGCTATCCTCCGCCTTCCCACGGTGGATTTCAGCCACCTTCTGGATCTGGACAATATCCACCACCTTCTCATGGCGATCGGTATCCTCCCGTACAGCCACCGTCACCCTATGGGAAGCCAACCATACAGAAACCACCACCACCTCCGTACAATAAGTAAAGACCCGCATTGTGGACCTTGGGAATTAGACTACCCAGTACTCGCTTAGTATGAAAGAGTAATGTAGCTTTTGTCGCTTCTGTTCAACTGTGATCAGATCAAATGGAGTGTCTCTTTGTTCTGCAGCTAGTAATATATAATGTAAGAAAAAAAGAAACCTCTCTGTATCGTCCCTGGAGTATAAATGGATAAACGTGAGCATAATCTTCTATATTTCATGGAGCTTTTCTACCATATATCTACTTCTAAAGCCAACATTTATTAATTTGACTCTCTACTCTTTAAAAAACAAAAATCTAATTTCATTAACAATTTTAAAAATTGTCATTTCTTATGTCACGAACTTCTCGAGTGATCTGAGATGAGCATTAAATGTACAAATCTAGAAAAATGCATCCAAATCTCATGTCGATGCACATAAATTTAAAATTTAAATCTTTTTAATTAATTTAAAATCTAAATTCTAGTAATTTCGACCTACATTTATTTGCTCAATTTGTTTCGTTGGCACTTATTATTTATTTATTTATTTTTTATATAAGAGAAATTCGAACATAAAAAGCCCTTGTTATCTGTAGGCTAGTAGTGTATTTGATAAATTTACTCCAATGGTGTTAATTTTCAGCTCAAAAACTTCTCTCGTATGGTTTGATGTCAGAGAATAGACCAAAGCCAACACTATTTGAGCCGACAATGGAGCTCAACCCTAATTTTTACAAAGATGATTTACAATATTTTCGGCATTCAACAACAAATTCGAATTAATTCAATATTTTTATTTAAAATAAAAAATCAATATTTTTATTTAAAATAAAAAATCAATATTTTTTATTTAAAATAAAAAAATTTATATTTTAAAAGCATGTTACCGCGCGAACTTGTTGCTGCATTAAGGTAGTCTTTTACAATAAGCCAGTTGAAGTTTCTACTGGATGTCATACCGGGCATTCAGTCTTCAGGTTCATAATGCGTCGAAAGAAGACCTTCGCCCGGACGACCTCTTCTCGATGTTCAACAACTGGGTTGTTTTGGTTCCTCCTTCAACAGTTCTTCAAAAGAGTGATGGTCAAATCTTTTATATCAAAGTTGTGCTCCAAGAGGAAGAACTAATAAAAAGGGTTATTTCTACAAAATATATCTAAGTATGAGTCAAGCCATCGACTCATAGAAATTTGGGTTAAAAGCATTCTTTACCTTATAATGCTCAAAACGCCTATTATTTAGTTAGCAAATAGTTTTATCTCATTTATAATCCAATGCAAAATATAAATGAATTAAGATAAGGCTAGTGTTAAACATTGTATATGTAATAATCTATTATGTATTTGAAGAGAATATCATTATTTTAGGAAAATAATCAATATTTATTCTCTTGATTTCTAAGAAGATATACAATAATTATTCTCTTGACTTTGTAATCAATGTTGAGATCAATAATTTTACCATTCATTTCGACATGAATATTGTACTATCTTAGTTGAACTCTGGGCTTACTGTATATAAACATTGTACTCTCTAATATTGAGACGTGAGAATAATATGAAATCTTCTTCCAATTTTTCATATCTTCTCCCAATTCTTCATAGTATCAGAGCATAATACCTAAACAACTACGATGGGATCCTCAAGTATAGACGTGACTTCCCCGTATTATTTGCATCCCTCAGACAATCCAGGGCAAATATTTGTAAGTGATCTCCTCAATGAAACAAACTATGGTGCATGGGTGGATGATATGAGTAATGCCCTGTGGGCTAAGAACAAAATCGGGTTCGTCAATGGAACGATCTTGAAGCCAGAAGATGGCTCGTCAGATTTGATGAGTTGGATGCATTGTAATGCTATGGTAAAAGGATGGCTAAAAAATGCCATTAGTAAGGAGATTAGGGGAAGCGTTGCACATGCAGAAACTGCAAGAGAGATATGGGGAGATCTGGAAGACCGATTTGGTCAAGGAAGTGCCCCAAGAGTGTATCAAGTTCGGCGGACAATTTCACTCTTACATCAAGAAAATATGTCAGTAGCAGCATATTACAACAAACTCAAGGGTCTGTGGGATGAGATGCAATCTATTTCACCTATTCCATAGTGCACTTATAAAGGATGTACATGTAGAGCCTCAAAGCAGTTTGCAACCATAAGAGAAAAAGAAAAGTTGTATGATTTCTTAATGGAGCTATATGAGATTTTTAGCACCATTAAGACAGATCCTGAGCATTAAACCCACGCCAAGCCTTGGGAATGCCTATCATCTAGTGGTGAAGGATGAGCAACAAAGGCAAGTGTCTAAACCAACCATGGAGGTTGCTGCCTTTCAACTCCAAAGACAACCAGGTGATGAAGGAAGAGGCCAACGACGCACCGGAGGAAAAGACAAACCAAGATGTGGTCATTGTCGAAAAATTGGCCATAACGAGGATCAATGTTTCGAGATCATTGGGTATCCTCCGGGTTGGTGAAGAGGTCCCAAAGATAAATGCGCAACCATAGAAGATACAGGAGCACTAAGAAATCAACCAAAGGCAGCACAAGTTTCAAGTGATACAGTAACACTGTTGGGGCTCACGGAATCGTAATGTGAACAATTGTTGAGGTTTTTAGGGAAGAAAGTAGAGACATCATCTGAACAGCCCACTGTAAACATGACTGGTAAGATACACTGTCTTTGGATCATCGACTCGGGGGGCTTCTGAACATATAGTGAACAATCAAAAATTATTGACAGAAATAAATGATGATAACGAAGAGCCATCTGTGAAAATCTTCAATGGAAACAGTGTGATAGTAAAACGCATGGGCAAAGTGGAGTTGCCCAATGGAATGAAAATATCCAACATTTTAAACGTTCTAGAGTTTCATTGTAACTTGTTGTCTGTTAGTAGACTCACAAGGGATTTTAATTGTACACTGACATTTTTTTTTGGATTTTTGTGTAATACAGGACTTACATTCGAGGAAGCTGATTGGTGTGGTCCAGCACCGTGATGGATTGTATTACTTGGAGCCAGTACAAAAAGGGGTGGTGGCTCTATCTGTTAATAAAAGAGAAAGCTGTAAGCTCTGGTACAGACGTTTGGGACATGCCTCCATTGAGAAGATTGGTCAGATGCGAAGATAATTTAATACTGTTGATCATGATGCTCTTTATTTTTGTGATTCATGTCAAAAGGTTAAGCGTACGAGACTTCCTTTTACACTTAGTTCAATAAAATTGACTTCATGTTTTGAACTAATACATTATGATATATGGAGAGATTATAAAACACCGTCACACTTAGGGGCACACTATTTTTTATCAATAGTTGACGACTACAATAGAGGTATTTGGGTGTACTTAATGAAGTATAAATCTGAAGTTGAAAATATTTTGCCAATATTTTGCAATATGATAGAAAGACCATTTGGACATAGAGTTAAACGGATTAGAACAGACAATGGTTTAGAGTTCCAGTCGAACCATATGCTTGATTATTGCAGAGATAATGAGATCTTATTGCAAACCTCTTATAATGATACACCACAGCAGAATGGTGTGGTTAAGAGAAAATATAGGCACATTCTTGATGTAGCAAGAGTTTTGAGATTTCAGGCGTGTTTGCCAATAAAATTTTGGGGACAGTATACTCACAGCAGTGTACCTAATAAATAGACTGCCTTCAAAAGTCATAGGTAATAAAACCCCTTATGAGATCTTATATGAAAAGGAGCCAACATATGATCACTTGAAGGTTTTTGGGAGTTTAGTTTATGCACATGACAATACAAAACATAAGGATAAATTTCAAATGAGGGAGAAACCATGTATTCTTGTTGGCTATCTTATGGGACAAAAGGGATATCGGGTAAATAATTTAGGGAGTCACAAAATCTACACCTCACGAGACACTACATTTTTTGAAGACATTTTTCCTTGCAAGAAAGGTGATTTTAATGCTGCAGATAGTCATGAGATGGAATAAAGGGAATTAGATTGGGAGATTGCTTTTGATGTTCAGCTTGGAATTGAAACAGAGAACAGAGTGATGAGACAATAGAGATGGTCCCACCCGATACAGAAACAATGTAGTGTGGATCGGAAGAAGAAGGTGGTGAAGAGACTGGGTTAAATCTAGCCTGAAGTGGTGATAGAGATGAAACATCGCTCGAAGAGGTGAGGGTTCAAGAGGAGGAATCAAGCCAACAAGTGCAAAGAGCCAGAAAACAACCAAAACATCTCAGAGAATACGAGACAGAGCTACCCCCTCTCTTGTAGAACCACGAGAGTCCACACCATCAGCGAACTCGGAGGTATATCCTTTATCAAACTTTGTATCTTATGACAGATTTTCATGCTCACATAAAGCATTCCTTGCGGCCATCACTTCACATGATGAGTCAAAATCTTTTTTTCAAACAGTGAAGCATGAGCATTAGAGAGAGGCAATGGCAAGGGAAATTAAAGCCCTTAAAGATACTGGGACATGGACCTTGGAGCCTTTGCCACAAGGAAAGAAGGCCATTGATTCAAAATGGATGTTCAAAATTAAGTACAAACCGGATGGAAACATTGACGAGTACAAGACACGGCTCGGGGCTAAAGGGTTTACACAGATTGAAGGAGTGGATTTTCATGAGACTTTTGGGGTGGTTGTTTAATGACGAGACGATTCACTATAGGGTATTTCATTACATTAGGAGGTTCACCCATATTCTGGCGAGCTAAGAAATAATCAATGGTGGTTGTACGTTCGTCTGCAGAAGCAGAATCTCGTGCCATGGCTACTACAACCAGTGAAATAATTTAGTTGCGTTAGCTATTACGAGACTTAAGAGCAGCACAACATCGACCTACCCTCTTGTTTTGTGACAACCAATCTACATTACATATTGCAGCCAACCCAGTTTTTCATGAATGAACTAAACACATCGAGATGAATTGCCATTTTATATAGGAGCGGGTTGCTTCACTAGAGATTGCACCAAAAAAGATCGATACAATGAGTCAACTCACTAACATGTTTACTAAAGCATTGGGAGCAACCAGATTTCAATTGTTACTTGGCAAGTTGGACGTTACGAATCTTCATGTGCCAACTTGAGGGGGAGTGAAGAGAATACTATTATTTTAAAAAAATAATCAATATTTATTATCTTGATTTCTAAGAAATATACAATAATTATTTTTTTGACTTTATAATCAATGTTATATTAAATAGGAGATCAATAATTTTACTATTCATTTTGGTTTGAATATTGTACTACTTTAGTTGAACCCTAGATTTATTTGTATATAAACATTGTACTCTCTAATGTTGAGACAAGAAAATAATATGAAATCTTCTTCCAATTCTTCAATATCATATTGAAATCAATTAATTAATTTTATTCTAATACATATTTGAATTTTTTTTAATTTTTTTTTAAGAGCTAGAAACGTAGAGCTATAGCCAAAGCACAAAGTTAGAGTCAAAGTCAACCGCCGGAGCCCAATAAGAAGATGCTTTCCAAGGTTGCAAAAACACTTTTAAGATTTTAGGTTTTCGATCCATATTTTTTTTTCAAATTTAAATAATTTTTTTATATCATATTAAATTTTAAAAAAAATATTAAAATATATTATAATTTGATTTTGATACGTATTTAACTTTTCTTATTTTATAATTCTATTTTTATATTATTATATTTATATATTAATGATAATGAGTTATTTATATAAATTTAACTTATTATGATAATTTAAATGAAATAATAAAGTATTAGATTAATGTTATTATTTTTCCTATTCTTAATATGAGAGCCATTTTCAAAATCTCTTTTTTCAGTATACTTGGCATAAAGTTGGCTTAAAGGAAAAAGGGTGATCGAATAATTATTTAATGGCCATAAATCATTTTATTATTTTTATTTTATTAAGAATAATAATTATTAGATAGTTACAAATATCAACATCTGACATAGTAAGATAACTCATAAATTAGGGTCGTAGACTCGTAGGGGTGGCAAAGCAACAGAGGGTGAAATCATGTTGGTAAGGACTTTGACTCAATTGGTCATCTCGTCCCAACAAAACCCAACAAAGGCCAGCAGAGAGCTCCGCGGAAGAATTTGATCAGTTGACCGCGTGTTGAGTTCAACAGAGAACAGTTTCGTTCTCCCAAGCAAACAGCCTTCTTACAAACCATCGACCACACAAGACATTACCAGCACCCCCACCCAATTCCATTTGAATCAAATTTCCCACACCAAAGTCTCTCTAGTAGTCTAATGTTGGCCTTTCAGCCTCCACAGGCCATCCAACAACCTCGTCACTTCATACCCCTCCACTCCCCGAAACCAAACCGTGTCACTCTCCGACCTTCAATCACTAACTTCACAAAAACCGACAACAACCCATCAATTCAATTACTATGCAAAAGGGGTGATCTCAGACAAGCTCTTCAACTTCTCTCTCATGAGACTAGCCCTACCCAACACACGTACGAGCTTCTAATCCTCTCTTGCACTCAAAAGAACTCTCTCTCCGATGGTCTTAACGTTCACAAACACTTGCTTGATAATGGGTTTGACGAAGACCCATTTTTGGCTACTAAGCTTATTAACATGTACTCCGAATTGGACTCGATCGATCTCGCGCGCAAAGTGTTCGACGAAACGCGTAACAGAACTATTTATGTGTGGAATGCTTTGTTCAGAGCTCTTACGTTGGTGGGTCTAGGTCAAGAGGCTTTAAAACTTTACTCTCATATGAATAGACTTAAAATCCCCTCGGATAGGTTTACTTACACATATATGCTTAAGGCTTGTGTTGCTGCGGAGTCTTTGGTTTCGCTTCTTGACAAAGGAAAAGAGATTCATGCTCATATTTTGCGACATGGGTATGAATCGCATATTCATGTTATGACTACATTGGTAGATATGTACGCGAGATTTGGGTGTGTTCGTTATGCGAGTCTTGTGTTTGATGCGATGTCCACCAAAAATGTGGTATCATGGAGTGCTATGATTGCATGCTATGCGAGAAATGAGAGACCTTTTGAAGCATTGGAGCTATTTAGGGAAATGATGTTAGCGAGTGATGATTCATTTCCCAATTCAGTTACAATGGTCAGTGTGTTGCAAGCTTGTGCAGCTCTTGCTGCATTGGAACAGGGGAAGTTGCTTCACGGCTATATTCTTAGGAGGGGTCTCGATTCAATATTGCCAGTTGTTAGTGCGCTTGTGATTATGTACGCAAGATGTGGCAATCTTGAATTGAGTCATCGAGTTTTTGATCAGATGGATAAGAGGGATGTTGTCTCGTGGAACTCATTGATTTCGAGCTATGGGGTCCATGGATTTGGAAAGAAAGCAATAGAAATTTTTGAAAAGATGATAAAAAGTGGTGTCTCACCAGGACCCATATCTTTTGTTAGTGTTTTGGGAGCTTGTAGCCATGAAGGGCTTGTTGAGGAGGGAAAAAACATGTTCAAATCTATGATTAAAGATCATGGGATTTATCCCACAGAGGAGCACTATGCTTGTATGGTTGACCTCCTAGGTCGTGCTAATCGGTTAGATGAAGCAGCGAAGATTATAGAAGAAATGCCGGCCAAGCCAGGGCCCAAAGTTTGGGGTGCACTTCTCGGATCATGTAGGATTCACTGCAATGTTGAGCTTGCAGAGAGTGCAAGTAGTCGGCTTTTTGAGCTTGAGCCCATGAACGCTGGGAACTATGTACTTCTGGCTGACATCTATGGAGGAGCTAAGATGTTTGACGAGGTTAAAAGAGTGAAGAAGCTTCTAGAAGCTCGGGGACTGCAAAAGGTCCCTGGTTGCAGTTGGATCGAAGTTAAGAGGAAGATATATTCATTTGTGTCTGTTGATGAGTTGAACCCGCAGATAGAGCAACTCCGTGCTTTGTTAGTTAAACTCTTGAAGGAGATGAAGGACAAAGGGTATGTGGCAGAGACCAATGTCGTGCTCTATGATCTTGAAGCAGAAGAGAAGGAAAAAATTGTATGGGGTCACAGTGAAAAGCTTGCACTTGCTTTCGGACTCATTAATTGCAAGAATGGGGAGATCATCCGAATTTCCAACAAGTTGAGAATGTGTGAAGACTGTCATTCTGTTACTAAGTTCATCTCCAAGTTTGCAGACAGAGAAATCTTAGTTCGTGATGTGAATAGGTTTCACCACTTCCGAGATGGAGTCTGTTCTTGTGGAGATTATTACTAGTCTACACCATTTTTTATTTATATTCTTGCTTTTGGGTTGCAACTTCTGGCGATTTACATTATACAGACAGAGTACACACACCAAGTTCAAATGAGTAATAAAATGAGTATGTTTCAATAAACAATACTAGCAGAATGTCTTAATGGATGGTACTATTTAAGGTTATGAGGTTATATAATTGAGATTCAATTTGGTTGCTCCATTGGATTGAAATCTTTTACATAATTGAAATTGCTATTTTTGTTTTAATTTTTTATTTTATATTTTACACATTTTCTTATAATGTCGGCATTCTTCCTTTCCTATTTCCCTTCCCCCGGCAAGTTTTGCAGCCAGAATTTGACCGAAGAACCTTACAACAGATGATGCCCGCAAAGGAATTCAGAAGGGGGGTCACTCTATTCTTCTCCATGTACTCGTTGCATCGATGCCATTCTTAGTCTATTTAACACAGCACAGCCAGGAAAGAAAAAATAGGGCACAGCATGATGCAAGTGATCCTGTAGCTACAAAGATGAAACAGGCCACATAATTTTTGTTGGTATTTGCTAAAAATTTAACTAATCCAATTCAAATAAATATGAGATCTAATTTACGAATCAGTTCTCCTAATATTTATTTTTTTATTTTCAATATTCAAACTCAAAATTTTAGTTAAAGAAATCTAGTGTCCTGCCACTAGCTACTAAGCCCACATTCCCAAGGCTCGAACCAGGCTAGATGATGCCAGTGATCCTGTAGCTACAAGATGAGCCAGGCCATCAATAGATTGTTAATCTTCATCATCAATCAGGAGCAGCAGTTCAAGGCCTGTGAAATACTGCAACTAATAAAATGGGAAATTTGAACCTAAAACATGGAAAAAATGAGGTCATCGGGTGGCCTTAGACGGTAAACTTAAAAAGACCGACTCCTGTCTATGATATTTGGAAGATCAAATTGTTTGATCAGTATAAAAATACATTAGTGTACAACAGATATTCAACATTTTCATGGTAATGACACTAAGAATGTTGGTGCAATGGAGGTATCTTAGAATCTTCAACTCAAGCATAAACCCAAAACCAGTGCAACCAAACAAGACTGTTTTTCCTTTTTCTTTTCTCTGTACTTCTCTCTGTTTTGTACACAGCCTAGCAATTCTATAGGACACCTTCCTGCATGTGTTAGGGCTCACACCAGAGATCCCAAAAGTTGTGAATCATCTACCTTGCATGCTACTAACATGGGACAGCCACAAACCTATCCTGCTTCATTCTTACCAAACTGTTCTCAATGTTCCTTAGTACTGGTTTATAGCTGCAACCAATGAGAATTCATCAGCATGAATCGCAAACAATATTAAACTTGTAGTCACCGAATGAGGCAGATCACAGAGAGCGAGAGAGCGAGAGAGAGAGAGAGAGAGAGTGTACAGCCGTGCAACATTGTTGTATGCTTGCATAGCCTGTTGGAGCTTCACAGAGAGCTGCAGAACCTCTGAAGATAGTGTCTACGCTCTGCTTCATTCTTTTGCTAGTTGGCCCTACAGAAAAAGCAAAGCCTTTTATCCTAACTTCCTCAAATTATATTAAACAATTATATGTTTTATTCTTCAGCCACTTAACTGACCTTTAGGGAAATCATTTCAGATCCGCCTTCTTTACCAGCTTCCCCTCTCATGTCATTTGAAGACAGGACAATAGCCTGTTCAGCTCTCAGTTTTTCAAGCATTCCTCTTAGCTCCTCATTTTGATTAAGGCAGTCTTTCACCTGAAAATGATAAAGCAACCGAAGTTCTATACAGACCTTGTAAAATTCATGTAAATCTAAATATAATAGTGTGATGCTAAAATCCTACAAGCTGGAAGCAAATTATGTAACCATTCGAGGATGCTATCAATTTTAGGAGGATAGAAGGAACAGAGTTTGGTCTAAAAATTGAAATTTAAAGACTCAAGGGCTGATTGGCTGTGGATAAGGATGTGGAGAACCATAAGGCACTTTACAAAAAACCATTTTTTAGGGTGATACAAAGAGGTCAACATTCTAACCAAGGAAGAATTGTTCTGCAGGTTCAAGCATCAATATCCTCTTTGAGGTTCGGGACTCAGCCTTTCAAAGACCCAAGTAGGAAACAGAATATACTAGCAATAGCATGTTAAACTTGGGTAGCTCGAGAAACTAGTCAATTTTTCACTGTTAGATAAACACCAGGTTATTAGGAACTCAACATTCATTGCGACAGTTCAACACCCTTGAAACATGGTCTTGAATTCTTATAAAGATATGCATCAGCAGATATAGCCAGACAGCTAGTAGATCAATACCAAACCCAAAGGAGGATAATAGAAACATGGAGAAAACTGGAAATAAACCAAATCCAGAGAGTCAGATTTTCCAAAAGCACAGAAGCATTACCTGATTCTCCCATTGAACAGCAACACTTTTTGCCTCTTGATAAGAAGATGACAGAATAGAGTTCTTCAAAAAGCTTCTCAATTTCAGAAGACTGGGAATCAATCTGCATGAACACAAAGCAGATTACCTCCAGAAAGATGATTCCCCACCAAAAACAGACAAGGCTAACAGTACTCGTACAAAAGTACCTCCATTAGTAGCTTTTGTCTACTACTTTCTAATTTCTCAATCACAACTGCCATATCATGCAATTGCTTCTCAAGTTTCTCCTTTTCCTCCTGCCAAGAGAGACAAAGGTTGGTCAGAAGTGGCTCAGCCAATAAGAAAAGAAAAATCCATAAACCTTCTATTCCATTTCAAAGTCATGTCAGTGTGTTAAGAGTAACCAACCATCCAAGAAGAGGATATTGGCACAATGGAACAATCATTAAATGTTCAGAAAAGAGAGTAAATCGCCGTATATAGTGCTCTAGAACCTTGCTATATGATTTCACTCAACCATGTAAACATTCCCTCTTTTGCAACAAGGATATGGATATGAAAACAAGTGGAAAATAATTTTGTGCAGGGGGACTGTTTGTGCACATTCATGTACAAAGAAATGCAAAAATAGAGCGCTCTTAATGTATTTGTCAACAAGGGGACCACACAAGTAATGATCCAAAAAAAAAAAAAAAAACCTGTGCAACTACAATTTCACGCAAACAAACATGGGAGTTCACGTACCACTGTAAATCCCCTCTGAGCAAACTTTTCAGGGGCTTCTGCATGTATTCAAGGAAGCAAAAAGGTAACTATTTATTTCAACAAAAAGGAAAAAGAAAAACAGAGTATACGCTGGTAAAAACAACATTTTTGCTGACACAAGGACTTATTCATGCTTGCCTATCAGGAGGAGGGAGCAGGAGAGATTGTAACTACTCTTTGAAGAACCACTATTAATCCCACTCTAAAGGGCTCACCCAGTGTACAAAATGCTCCCTTACTTGATACGAGGAGGATAGGGGAAGGGTAGACGTATATATATGTAGCCTTCCCTTTACATTTTTGCAAAGCGACTGTTTTCAGGTCTCGAACCCGTGACCTCGAGGTCACTAAAGGAACAACTTCACTTTTGCGCCAAGGTTCTCCCTCACTATTAATCCCACCCTAAAACCCTAAAATCCAAACCATGTTTTGACCCTAGGGGAAGTAATGATGGTCCTTAGCTTCATAAATTTTGGAATACCACATCCTAACCTCATGATCCATCACCTCAAGACAACAATTCACTTTGATGCAACACAGACTAGTTAATCATGCCACAAGAAATCACATTTTTAAAGCAAACACCCTTGAATTTGCCTGCTAAGTACACATTTTACACCCCAAGACCCCAAACATAAACTTCAAATCTGTCCAAGGGGAATTATTTACCAGAACATGTCATATATAATCAAATGCATACATGTCATCAAAGGCATCAACCATCATGCATTCACCTGTCATACTGCCCAATAACCATACCTGGGGCCTTTATGGCTACAGATGCAAGTTTTCTTGAAATTCCTGCTTTTCAGATATGAGAACTGAAGTCCAAGCTTGCTCCTCCCCTAATAGTTGTCCTGTCGCTCTCGCTGCCTCATTAGAGACTCTTGCTGTAATGTTAAGAAATAAAAATATTGGGTCAGTGACACATATCTCAGCTAGAAATGCAACTACAGCAAACTCTTCCTAACCTCTAACTGGGATTTTAAACTAGCTAAATCCTTTTCCATGGCTTGCATTTGATCTGTGAAATTCCCCATTGAGGCAATTTCACCAAGTGGACCGGTCATTCCTTGTTGCTGTATTGAATTTAATTCAGCTCACAAGGCTGCGGCATCTTCTTCAGCCTGGTGTATGGGATTTAATTAGAATGTGGAGAAAATGTTCAAGAGTCAAAAGGGTAAATAGTTTCAAACTCTGTATTGTTCTTCTTCTGCTTCCTTCAGTCGCTTCTTTGCTCCACGGAGCTGGGCTGAAAGATCCTCCTACACTAAAACATCAGAGTTCATAGGTGAAGTGGCAAGGAGTCAAACACAGCGAGTGTTAGAGATCAAACTGGTAGTCTTTAAAAGGCATTGTACCAGTGCAACAACAGCTGCATCTTTTTCCATTGCAATGTCCTTCAGAGCTTTCCTTAAGGAGGGTATGCTATTTTGTTCCTGCAACAAACATTAGATGAACAGAAGCAAAATAAGTAAATTTGCACAAAATTTCACCAGTAAACTTGGACAGGAGAAGGCACTTATGATGCATGTGAAAAGCTCCTGATTTACCAGATCATTCACTTGCTTCTGTAGGGTTCCATTTTCAGTTTCCACTGATACAAGCTGAAGTAGACAAGCAGAACATTTCAGAACTATCATGCCCAAATCTTTGTAATCAATTTCATATTAAAACAAATAGAAATCATCATTTGACACCTTAGAATTTAATCTACTATTTTCTTCTTCCAGTTCCAGAGTCCTCTTTTGCAAATACTTCAGCTGAGATACTAAACTGGTAATGTCAGTCTGCATAGAAACATTCAGGAATACAATTCAAATGTAATAAAGAATAATGCTCATGACTTTTGAAAATTCAAGTAATCTCTGAATGCATGAATAAGTGCGTAAAATATCATTACACTTCCCAATAATACTCAAAATTGTAAGAGAATGTAACCCACAAAAAATTGTAAGAGAAAGTAACAGGAAGCAAAAGAAAGTGAGGATTTCTGAATTTAATTCTAATTCTATGTAAAATGATTCTATTCTGACACCAGGAAAGTAGCGTCTACAATTTTCTTACATTGATACCAGGCCATTGGGACAATAAAACACGTCCTTCCTATATAGAACAAATGTAACATGCTAAGTAAAGCCACCACATAACACCCCATTCAACAATGTTTCATTCATAAAAGACTAGGAGAGAGACTAATGGGTGCCTCCGAGCAACAAAGCAACTCCAACTTGATGACTACTAATTATAGCAATCCTCCCAGTTCATTCCTAAGCCTTTTTGAAGACCCTTGGCTTCCAGTATCCTGAATGGAGATGTCAGAAAAAATAACTTTATGCAAAAGTCATACTAAATATCGTATTAAATTATCGGAATTTAAAAAAACTTAATAAACTGAAATTAAAAAATTTAGATTTGATCGAAATTATACCTGATTCTATAATCGGAAACTGAATAGGATGAAATCATGATTCGACCTTCGTTTGGACAGAATCTGGGGAACGGTCTGCCATATCAAAATGCAAACTCACAAAATCTCTCTATATGATAGAAGTATTAGAGAGAACAGTGATACATTGACTCGGGAACCATAACCCTATTTATAGTTGTAGAGTGACTTTTACTTTCCAAATCTGTATGTTCAGCTTATGGTAGCTATTCTTAAATCACTCTTAGACATTCCCTATTTAACCCATCATAATTAATAAATGTCTATTGGTATCTACACATTAATTTATTTTTATATCCTTTGAGATACTTAAACCCAATTACAGAATTTTTCAAATTTACCAGATTACTTTCATATGAGTTTAACTTATGGACTTGACAGTATGCAATACATAATTATTTTAACGTATAAATCTAATGTTGGATTAATGATCTAACAATCTCCCACTTGGACTATACGTGAACTTTATAATTATGCAATTACGAAAACAACCGAATGAGCTCAACTTTTCTGTCAGTATTGAAATGTATCTCCAACCAATCCGCTCCATTGATCATACCAACTTAGAATCAAGGCGGGTTCTTTTACATTTCTTTCGTAACTCAACCCTCAATTGTCACGTAAATTGATATAAGCGAATGACATGGATCATGATATGGATGCGTAGCATGGAAATATCATACAACGTGATTTTTAACATGCCTATTTCCAACTGATCCTCTTTAGTGAGATCAACCATACTCAATATCAGAGTGTGATTCAAAACTAAATCTTTATTTTTGCGAAAAATAACGTCAAAATACCTTAAACTGAAATAACCGAAAATATTTATATTAGATCAGCATCTAAAATCACAAACTCCCACTGAAACTAAATATCTTGAAATGATATGACACATATACGAATAGTGTGCACATAAACTTTTTAGGTGACAATCCCTTAATAAATGTATCTGTAATTTTAGATTTTGTATCAATGTGCTCTATAAACAATTGTCCACTCTGAATCATTTCCTTAAATGAAATATATGACTGTCGAACTGTTGTCACGTAATAATTTGAGTGGTCTGTCAATGTCATCCATTATCTATAGTTCTGTGACAAAGTTTTATAATCATATTCCATAATTGGATGGCTCATAACATGCTACGAATTCTGTCGCTATGATGGAAAAGACTATATAAGACTGTTTAACACACTTTCAAAAATAGCTCATTCTACTAGCATAAAGTATATTGTAATTTTCATGCTAGCTTAGCATCCCACAAAATCAAAGTCAATATTCCAAATGATTTCAAACTGATTTGACTTTCGATACGTGAACATATGTCCTTTTGCTGTCTGTAAGTATTGTTAGACCCATTTAGTTACTTTCCAATACTTTATTCCCGATTTGTTTAAATTTCTACCCAATATTTTTATAATATATCCAATATTCGAGTGCGTATTGATATAAAAATACATCAGACTCTATACTGCTGATGTATAAGAAATCTTATGTATTTTTTCTATATTTAAGGTCATTCTTGAGGCAGTAGTAAAGACTAAATTTGTCTCCCTTAACCATATGGGTATCTCATGAGTATTTGTTCCCACAGAACTTAGGATATCCATAACTATTAACCAAATTTCATCTCAAAATCCAATGAGATAAAGATTTGATGAAATTTGTAATATCATTGTCGGGATGTCTATATGAATTTTATCTGTTCTGAAGGTAGTTGAATTTGTTCTTCCGGAATGGAGGGTTTTACAATATTGTCTAACAACACCTTTGAGAATATCAACATATTCCTCTCAGAAAACAATGTCTCTAACCATTCTCCCCTTGCAAACTCAACATCCTCAAAGAATCGGACACTTCCCGAAAAAAAAAATATATATTTGTGGGATCATAAAATTAATACCACTTTTCAGAATACCCTACTAATCAACTAACCGTCCTGATATCCAGTTTTCTTTTATTAGGTCTAATAGACCTAATCTGAGTTAGACAACCCCAAATGTGTAGATATTTTAGACTAAGACATGTGTCAGTCCAAAATTCTTATGAGGTTTCGGTAGTTGTCTTAATAGGAAACCCTGTTCAGGATATATGCTGTAATCATGATTGAATCATATCATGAATAATTGTCTATGAATATGATAAAACATTTTTAACCATTCCAAAAATACAAAAGGAATGATCCATAAATATTTGTATATATTATTTCTAAGACGTCTAAAGTTTTATTGACTTCAATCACCTTTCACTGTTTTGTTTTCCCTTTATTCAATTTACACAAATATCAAAATTTATAAAATCAAAGGAATTAAGAATTTCTTTTAACACAAGTCTCCTTATTCTCCTTTTGGAGATATTGCTCAATCTCGTGTCATAATGGATAGAAATTCTTATTGGTTAATTTAAACTGTGTATTTCGAGTACTATATTATAGACATTCATTAAATGAAGTAACAGTATCAATCTAATATAAATTATCAATTCCTGATAGAAAACTGGAACCAATTTACTTGGACTCAAGAAACTAACCAACTTTTCCATTTCCGAAAGAACAGGTAAAACATGATCTGTCCAACAAAAATGGAAATCAAATTCCATCTAAAAGATGGAACAACAAAAGTTTCGGTAAGAATTAAATATAAATCGGTTTTCAATGATAATCTAAACTTTTCTATCATTATAATTGAAACTTTATTGCCATCGTCTGCGTAGATGTATCTTTCACCATCAATTGACGATCGACAATTTAGAAAACTCTGTATAGACACACTGATGTGAATAATCGCGGCGGAATCTGACCACCGAGTATGTCTTGATACCGAAGTTAAGTTAATCTCAGAACAAATCAAACTAATAAATATACTTTTCATATCATTTCAAATGTGATAGTTGGTACATTCTCTTTTTCTTGTACCGTTCAGCACCACAAAAGAAGCAACCATCCTTTCCCGATTCAATCGGTATCTTTCGTACTTCTTTTGTGATGCTATACCTACTACATCTTTATCCTGTTTTCTTTCCTTTTCTTTTTTTCTGTCCTTAGTGGTCAAGAATTCTTAACCATTATACCGTATAAAAATAGGATTTATAAAGAGTGTACCAATAATCATTTCATTCTTGGCAGATTATTTCTCAATGTCCGTAAGAAAAGATTTAGTCGTCTGACTTACATGTAGTGCCTCTAAATGTTTCGAGGATGACCCACTTTATCATCATTAAAAACTTACGATTCAACATCTCCCACCTTTCTTTCTCTCTCTTTTTAGAGGTACTTTTTTCTGTGAATGATGGAGAGAATTGGTCTTTAATGCAAGATTTAAATCTAAACTTGAAATTCGAACTATTCAATTTAAAAATCAACATGAGTTGAACATTAATATCCATCAAATAGAGAACAATAATTCATATATACTCACATGGAACTTTAAAAACCAAATAAATTCAAACATTAGTAATTCTCATCACAAGATGCCGGGCACTCCATTAATATTTTATTTTTGGACAAAATAATTAACATGTAAGTGATATCTTGATACAGTAATCAAATGCTGACAATAAGAGTATGTTAACCAATTACCTTCCTTTAATGTGATAAATTGGTCACATGTAAAATCGTAAAATTGTCACGTATTTATTACCATAAGGTGTATATGCAACTTTATCAAATACAAATCTTCCTTTGGGCCGATCAATATTCATATGAGTTTCATACATAGACTTTTTACATCATTAAACAAATTAATTTCCACAAGAGATGTCACTTTGGCGACATGTTGTTTCAATTAATTTATCTTAAAATATATACAAAACCATAGGTGTAGCAATCATACGCTGACAATAAAAGCATGTCAACCAATTACATTCCTTTGAGCTGATGAATTAATCACATGTGAAACCAAATAATTGTTATGCATTTATTATCACATAGTATATATGCAATTCTGTCAAGTACGCACCTTCCTTTGGACCAATCGGTGTTCACATAAATTACATGCACAACTTTTTACATCCCAAAATAAATTAATCTCCACAACAGAGATCACTTTGGTGACATATTACTTTAATCAATTCATTTCAAGATATATAAGAAATCATACTCATATTTGAATCATATCTGTAATTGAAAAAATTTCAAATTTCATCCTGATGGATTCAATTTCTTAAAAATTGGACTATTTAAAACCCAATCTTATTAACTTTAAATTGGGCCTATAAAAAGCCAATTTTACCGAATCTACCTCATTCATCTTACTTTTCCGTCCATATTCTTCCGTTGTCGGCATAAAACCAAAGTTTTTACCCTTTGCCAAAAACTGATCCAAAATTTGACCAATCTCCGTTCTGTAGCATAGGGCACCAGGAAAGTTCCCAGTTATGTGATGAATTTATTTAGAACCGCTTAAGAACTAACCAGCGTTAGAGTTATCCCCGTATTATTGACAGAACTTTCCTAGACATGTCATGTCATCGTCTACTAAAAAATTGACCAATTTTGAATATAAAATGGACATTATAGAATGATAAAAATGAAAAATGGGTTTAATTGAGTCTAATGAGTTCTAATACCTTTACACCCAAAATTGGATCTGTTTGGTTCCAAAATGGCTCATATCCCTTTTTTTTTGAAATATTGATCCTTTTGTGACGTGGATTTGCAATAAAAGGAAAATTTTATTTTCTAAAATTGGAAAGTCAGCCCCAAAAAAAAAATTGAAATTTGAAAATTTCTCTTTTTTTTTTTTATTTTCCAAAATTGGAAATTTTCTTAATTGCAATTTCTTTTTCTAAAATTGAGATCTCATTCTTTAAAAAAAAAAGAAACTAAAATCTGAAAATTTCCTTTTTAATTGTTAAAGTTTTCTTAATTTTTTTTTATTGGAAAACTTTATTATAAAATTAGGAAGTCAAGCCTTAAAAAAAAAAAGGAAAAGTTGAAATCTGAATTTTTTTTTTTTATTATTTTTCAAATTCTGAAAGTTTCTTAAAAGAAACTAACTTTTAAAATATTCTTTAAAACTAAAAGTTTTCCAAAAAAAAAAGCTTAAATCCGTAAATTTCTTAAAAGAAATCAATTTCCAAAAAAATCTTTAAAATTAGAATTTTTTCAAAAATGCCTATTCAAAATTTTCTTAAAAGAAACTAAATTTTAAAAGATTCTTTAAATCCCAAGAAAATGTTTGCCATAAAAAAAGGCCACAATTTTTTTTTTTTTTTTTGCAGTCGATAGGACCAAAAAAAAGTCAACATCCTTAAAAAAAATATTTGACCAAGAAAGTGATAAATATTGAAAATTCTTGTATAGAAAAAAAAAAAAAAAAACTTTTCTTAAAAGAAAAATTAACTTCCTTAAAATATATATATATATATATTTGCCAAAAGTACTTGTCAAGTTCTTGTGCTCTCGGAGCTATAATTTATTTATTTTTTATTTTGTTTCACACAAAAAGAAAGTCCTCTTTTTCTCTATGATAAAAAAATACCTTTTTTTTTTTTAAACCCCGAATGTCAACTTTGATAAAAATTGAATGTTAACTGTAATGAAAACTATATGTCGACTTTTATAAAAACTAAATGCCGACTTTGATGAAGAATTTTTTCAATTTTTTGAAACACTGGATGTCGATTTTTAACAATAACTGAAGATTGACTTTAAATAAAAATTTTTCATAGCATTTTCCTTTATTGAAACCCACACAAAAAGAAAAATCTTGAATATATATATATATATATATATATATATTTTTACCGAAAACCAAAATATCAATAAAGATTTTTCATACATATTTTTTTTAAAAAAAAAAAATCATAAAGTACTAAAATCATATTAAATCTTAAAATATGTAGAAAAATGCCGATGATTCAAGCACAAGAGACTTTAATATCACTTGTTCGGAAAAATAACTTTATACAAAAATCATATCAAATATCGTATTAAATCATCAGAATTAAAAAAAAAACTTAATAAACTGAAATTAAAAAACTCAGATCGGATCGAAATTATATACGATTTCATAGTCGAAAATTGAATATGATGAAATCTTGATTCGACCTTCGTCTGGGCAGAATCCGGGGAACAGTCTTTCAAATCAAATGTATTCTCACAAAATCTCTCTGATTGAGATATTAGGGAGAAGAGTGATACATTGATCTGCGAATCATAACCCTATTTATAGTTGTAGGATAACTTTTATCTTCCAAATCTGTCTGTTCAACTTATGGCAACTATAATTAAATCACCCTTAGACATTTCTTATTTAACCCATCATAAATAGTAAATGTCTATTGGTATTTACACATTAATTTATTTTCATATTTTTTGATATACTTAAACTCAATTATAGAATTTTTCAAATTTACCAAATCACTTTTATATGGACTTAACTTATGGGTTTGACAGCATGTAATATATAATTATTTTAACATATAAGTCCAATATTAGATTAATGATATAACAAGGGACTCCCAATGAATACCAATGGCCAGATGCCTACTTTGATTCAAGTATCATAGGACATAGGACAGAGGATTCAATAATGGCAACAATGCCTCCTCTCCATGAACTCCAGAGCAAGCTATCTCTATACACCGGAAATGACTCAAATAGTCACAACCTAGGTTTTTCCTTTATAAGATTTCAACATATACACAGGCCAAAAATTTATTAAAAAAACATCGAAAAACGATGGGGTTGCAATCAATTATTTCCCATATCTTCTAAATTAAACCTCATATTTCTAATCAAACACATCAAAAACCAAACTTATACCAATTATGAACATCTTCTACCAAGTGGAGTGCAAACCAAAAGCGAAATTCACAAAAGGAAGTAGGTTTTGTAAATGAATTGGGAAAAACGGGTACACAGCTAGTACCTCAGACATTCAATTTCTGCTTTACAATTTTCTCATTCGGATTTTCTCATCTTCTACTAAGCTATCTCGATAGGCTGGCAATGACTCAAATAGCCACAACACAATTTTTTACTAAATGGGGTTCAACGTAACAACGGTGAGGTTGCAATCAATTATTTCCCACTTATTCTAAATCAAACCTAAATTGAGATGGGAGATAAGTGTGTCTGAGAATCAATTTAGATTTAAGTCAGGACGATTCATCACTAAAACTATTCACTTGCTAAAACAGTTGATGGAGACATCTAGAGCGCAAAAAAGAGATCTACATATGGTGTTCATTGACATTGAGAAAACATATGATATGGTCCCAGAGACGTGTTGTAGTGGGCACTCATGAGGAAAGAGATCTCTTTGAAATACATTAATCTTATTAGGGATATGTACGAAGGAGTTATGACCAATGTAAAGACTTGCGGGGGCTGTGTGATAGCTTTCCTATTAACATTGGGCTCCATCAAGGTTCGGCATTGAGTCCCTTACTATTTGTAATAGTGATAGATGAAATCATAAAAAATATTTAAGATGAAATACCATGGTGTATGTTTTTCGCAGATGATATAGTTTTGATTGATGAAACTAGAGAATGTATCAATACTAAATTAGAGTTATGTAAGGACACGTTAGAATTTAATGGATTTAGATTGAATAGAACTAAAACTGAGTATATGAGATGTAAATTTAGTGGCAGCTATCAGGATAATGAATAAACGATTAGATTAGAAGGAAGAGAACTCTCAAAGAGCGAACGGTTTAAATATCTTGTTTCTATCATTCAAAATGATCACAATATAGATAGAGATGTCAACAATATAATTTAAACGGGTTGGATGAAATGGAAAAAGGCATCCGGAGTGCTCTGTGATCGCACGATGTCATTACATTTAAAGGAAAAATTCTATAGGATCGCAGTAAGACCTGCTCTATTATATGACACTGAATGTTGGGCCATTAAATAGCAACAAGAGCAAAAAATGGTTGTAACAATGTTTAGGTGGATGTGTGGTAAAACTAAAAATGATAGAATTAGAAACGACGAGATACGTAATAAATTGAGAATCAGTTCAATTGTGGATAAGATGCGAGAATACCCTCTGAAATGGTTTGGACATGTGCAGCGAAGGTATAAAGATGCACTTATTAAAAAGGTAGAGAACTTAAATATAAGAGATTTAATAAAATTTAGAGATAGACCATTGAAAATTTGGATGTAATATATTCATAAAGATATAATAGTGATGAAATTAGTTGAGGAGATGTTTTTAGATAGGAATAAGTGGTATAAGAAAATCCACACAAACTAAATCATTTTTTTTTAATTCATTATTTGTCCCGACCCAAATTTTAGAATAAAAAGTCTAAATTGTTGTTGTTGTTATTCTAAATCAAACCTCATATTTCTACTAAACCGTATCAAAAATTAAACCTAAACCTAGTATAAACATCTTCTACCAAGACTTCAAACCAGAATCAAAAATCACAGAAGGAAATGGGTTTCGCAAATGAATTGGGCGAAAAGGGTACATAGATCGTACATCAGAGATTCGATTTCCGCTTTCCGATTTTCTTATTCCTACAGAATCTGCACATCACAAAAGTAACAAAAGAAACAACATATCAAACCTGGATCCAAATTGAAACAAGGATTTGAGGATCGGAAATTAAAGAGGGATGCGAATGGGGAAAAAACCAATAGGGCTTGATGCGTTGGTGAGATCAGGCCCTGACGAAACCTTGGTCAATCTCTCCGCTGCTCTTTTTTGACGGATCTCTTCCAACTGCACAAATTACGATTAAAGATCGGAATCCAGAAATCGGAGGCCGAGAATTTCAAAAAAGAGAGAGAAAAAAAAAAGAGTTAGGGTACGCATACCGTTCTTCGGCCCAGAGATGCGTGTTTGGCGTCCATGTCTGTTGTCTGCAAGAACAGAGATATCGCAGAAGAGAATTTCCCCTCTGCTAGACTTGATTTTGCGTTTTCGAAATTGAGGTGGAGGGAGAGAATTTTGAATTTGGACACAGAAGATAGTTCTTCAATGATTATGCCATTGTCGTGCACAACTCGCCTGGGTGGTGTAGTTGGTTATCTAGTCTCACACACTAGTCACACACTGGAAGTACCCGGTTCGAACCCGGGCTCAGACATCGCTACATTCATTTTTGTTTCCCTTGTTTTTCATTGTTGGAGAAAGGGATTTAATATTACAAAAAAAGAAGATAATTTTTTTTTTCTTTTATTTCTTGCACTCTCAGATCTTAATTGTCTATAATTTAGCTCAAAAAATTATTTTTCATGATTAATTTTATCTTGTTACATATTTTTATATCTAAATAATTTAAATATTTTTAAGTATTATAAACATGATCAACAAATAAAATTGATCCATAACATGTTATATCTACTATTTAGGATTGATTAAATTGAATGCAACGAGGGCAAGCATGTCTGAAGTAGTAACTCAATTACTCAAGGACGCAATTGGAGTGTGAACTTGTTATGCTGCTTCGTTCATGTCGGTGAACTTTGGAGCCAGTGTCATGGTCTTTGATTGGCTAAAAGTCTCTACATTCCCCCACCTCCTAGTAAAGAAAAACTCCCAGGTTGTGGTGCAACTTCTGAAGGGAAGTCAGCCAGTCCCCACCACAACTCTTCACCTTGTCGAGAAATACTGCTCTAGAAGAACAGCAACTATAGGGTAAAGTATATTTTCAGGGAGGTTAATCCGTATGCAGATTAGTCGACCTCTAAACCCCACCAACTCTACTATGGAACTGTTGTCTAGAAGACTTTTTCTATTGGATTATTCTTTCTACCCATCAAAAGATGCAAAACTTGTAGGGTTTAGTTGGATTTTTCTCTTATTGCTTACTCTTTTATGACCAGACCTCTTGGTCCCCCCTTTAAGTTTAAACCGAGAAAAGAAAAAGTGATGCCATTGACATCTCGTTTTGACTTTGAATAGTAATTTTAACTTTGCCAAATTGAAGATGGACCGTCAGCCTTCCTCCATTGAAGTCTCAAAATGACATCGGTGATAAGAGTCGGGTGAAGAAGAGGACCCAACCCAACAGATCGTACACACCCTGGCACCCATTCATCGCGATACATGCCGCTTCCCACGCAGATTTTTACAATCAAAACAACTGTGGATTTTTTGTCTTTCTCAAGGAATCTTTCGTTAGCTGCTTTTAATCTGTTCAATTGTCTTTGATTGAGAGAAAAAAATGGGGCCTACCCATATTAATATGGACTCTGAGGTGGCTGACCCTCTATGATTGATGTCAATTAAACGAGCCAATCTGGAAAAAAAGCTAGCACCAAGAAAAAAAGTGTAGGGTCAGGGGAACAAATTTCAATTATTAATATTGATTACACTTATTAGCTAAGCAACTTTACAAGTAATTGTTGATGAGGTTAAGGAATTCCCTTCCTTTTCTAAGCACTATATATTAAGAGAAGAGAAGAGAGATACTGAATCAAGATAGAGGGCATTTGGCATTTCGAAAATTTTTAGTCGGAGGATAATGAAGCGCAAGACAATTTGTTTTTGCATCCCCGCCGGGAGAAAGCACGGTGAAAACTCCGACGACAGCTCCGATGCCGGAAATTCGAAATTGGGCAAGAACAAGAAGAAACATGGAGCAAAAAAGCCTAGTGATTCTGGTGATCATCATGGCCATGAAGCATCACACAATGATGGAGCCGCCCTTTCAACTAGCAACGCCGAAGGCGGCATGGCCATGGCTATGATGGGTGTGGCTCTGGCCACCAGTGAAGGCAGTGTTCATGGTGGTGGTCACGGCGGTGATGGCGGTGGAGATGGTGGTTGCTAAAAGGTTGTTTAGATCTCCTTTATTTTTTGTGGGCCCTAGGTTGAGTGCGAGGCCATGTTGTTGTCTTTCAATATCAACTTTCTATTTTCATCTCTTCTTTCGGCCTTTTTTACTTTTTCTTTTAAAACGGTCTGTGTTCCCATGTACGAGCTCTGTGTCATGTTAGTTTGTGTGAGGTATTATTGACCAATGTGAATTATTCTTTGTTTTCCTTGCCTTTTTTTGTTGCAAATATGTGATATAGTGTATTTTTTTTTTGCTTTTCTACCCTACCTCAGAAATAATGCTCTTTATACTTTACGAGAGATATAGGAGGCTCATGGAGGTTTGTACTCTTACCAGTCAACACCTTGAATGATGAACCAACTTTTAGTATTTGATGTTGAGATATCGTGTTATCCATTATTGAGAATATAGATGGAAGAAATGTTCAACATTGTACTTTTTATCTACAAAAGATCCTCGTCATCGAGAGAGATCTCAAATTCAATAGTATTAAAAATTCCTCTTTTAATTTAAAATCCCGAATTTGAATCACATCATTTCTTTTATGATCTAAAAAAAGATCTCATCATGGAGACCGTGCATGTGTGAAATCCCAACGTGTACACCCCATACCAACATGCATGTTGGTGTGATACAAATTTTAATGGTATATGCATCCTAATTAGTTTAATCCCCTGTTTTTGCATGACCCATGTCTCAAATCTTCGTGTTACTTTGAGCGACGAGTAGGGCTACAAATAACACCACGCTTAGTCAATAGATAAGATTTGGATGAATAATAGATTTGATTTTGGGAGATTAATATGAGTTTGGTCTATGGATTCGAGATTTTATCAGAAATTTTAGTGCAATAGACCCCATGGTGGCAGAATTATGGGATATTTGATTGAGATTTTGTCTTAATTCATCCAGGTTAATTCAAAAGAGTTGATTATGGCACTTTCAATTGAAATTGAGCTACAACATTCGGCTTACTGTGTTATTTAAGATTGCAGATAGCTAATGAGGGAAGTTAGGTTCATATAGTCTAATTTACTCTAAGAGAGGGCAATAATTGTGCGAATCTTCTTGTCCACTTTAACTGGTTGGTCCTACATGATATCCTTGAGTTGCTTTCCCCTTTTACAAAGGTATATAAGCTCCTTCAAAATGGTATTCAAGACTTAGTTTTCCTCTGAAATTAGGGTCTTTACCCTTAATGCAACAAAAGAAAAAAGAAAAAAAGAATTAACCCTATTTTCCTTGGCCTAATAGGGTTATGGGTACGGAACCTAGACATTACCCAAGTCTTTGCTATATTGAAATGCAAACACAGTGAAAGACTTCTTAAAAATACACAAAGGTTAAATGAAAAAAGGTTTTCGTAAATAAATGGACACTCTTTTTATTTTTTATTCTTATCTTATAAAAAAATGCCCATATAAGAGAAAAGAAGAAATATTTGAATTAATATATGATTGTAGAGTTAAAAAATTGATTTTTTTTTTTAAATAATTGAGTTGATAGATCTAATTTATAATTGTATTTTTTCTATTCAACCTAATTTTATTATGTGATTTGATTATACGTAATATTTATAACTTATTTAAAAAAAATTAAGATTTCCCGCATAAGAAAAAAAAAATATTTTAATTAGAAATTTCCTATTTAGCAACCTTCCTAAGTGTTAAAAAAGAAATGAAATAAAAGGTTCCCAAAACCTAGTTAAGAACAAAAAAAGCTGACGTCAACGCACGCAAACAGCAAACCTAGTTCTATCACTTCTATTTGGACCACGAGTCGGTTCACCGCGCCATATATATGCCCTACCTTCTCAACAACGTGAGTGCATTCTTAATCAGAGTCTGTGCACCTTATCACACCAGATAATTCCTCCACACACAAAACCTAGAAACCTCCCCCGTGCAACCGCAAACTCTCCCCCTCTTTGGAAACAAAACAGCGGCAATGGCGATAGACAAAAACTCTACCCTATCGAGCAAGCTCCGGTGGGGAGAATTGGAAGAGGACGACGGCGAGGATCTTGATTTCCTCCTCCCGCCGCGACAAGTAATCGGACCCGACGAGAATGGAATCAAGAAAGTCATTGAATACAAGTTTAATGATGACGGGAATAAGGTTAAGATTACGACGACTACGAGGATTAGGAAATTGGCGAAGGCTAGACTCAGTAAGCGCGCTGTTGAGCGCCGATCTTGGCCTAAGTTTGGTGATGCTGTGCATGAAGATGTTGGAAGTCGGCTTACTATGGTTTCCACCGAAGAGATCCTTCTTGAACGCCCTAGGGCTCCTGGTATTTATTTTATTTTATTTTATGATATAGGGTTTTCGATTTTGGTCAAGTTTGGGTTTTTGTCTTTTGTTGTTTGAAAAAATTGCATCTTTTTTAGGGTCATAGAAGGGAATGCTTTTGATTAATACACGAGAGACTCACAATTAAGGTTTTTCTTTCTTTTATTTTTTTTTTCTTTTGGGTTTTTTTTTGGGGGGGGGGGAGGCTGTGCATATTTTGTTTACTTTAAATACTGGTACATGTTGTATGCATATCCTTGTTGCTGTCAATTGATCAGTTCTTTGTAACTAGGGTTACCGAGAATAGTGTTTTTTCTTTATTTTTATTTTTTGTGAATAATTTTGTTAATGGTATTTGTTTTTTGTTTTTTTGTTTTTTAATTTATAATGGCTTCTTTGATGTGAAAATCATGAATCTGATTCCAGGGCAGGGGTCAAAGTGTTCTCTTTTCCCAGAATGTAGGTTTAGTGTCTGAACCAGTGCTTGGTTGTGTTTTGGACCTGCGTAGATAGGCAAATTTAAACCCTAGATAGGTGAATTGAATTTCCTCGACCTGGGATTCCAGTCCTTTGCTAATGGACTTATCATCGTTATGGTGCTGTCCCCCCCCCCCTCCTTGAAGTTGCACATTCTGAATGGTTTGTCTACTTATGTATCAAGAAAGAAATTGGGGTTTCTTCTTTTACTGAGAAACTGATTCTAGTCTTCACCACTATGCTTTATTGTAAATGCTTCCTTGCATATCCTTTTGGCACATGAACCCTTGAAAGTCATCACCGAAAGTTATATGGATTCTCGTTCATGAATACTGGAATGTATAATGCTTATGTTCCACATATTGAATACATCTTGTTTTAAGTAGGATACTTGTTCCTCTCTCTCAAGTAAATGGGAATACCACTAAAAACCGCTAGGGTGCTTCTTTTAGTTGTGCTTTGAAGGGGATGCATTTTGAATTCCTATTTCATTGCTCACCTTTTTATGACCTCGTCTTGTTTGTGAATCATGTAGTGATAATGCTGTATTATTCGTTTCTAGCTAGAGCAGTTTTGTTTATCACTCTTATTGTTCATATGATACAGCATCATGTTTTATCAGCTTGGTTGCGGGCTTAGATGTATTAATTTATGTCAGAAAGTATTTAATCTTGGTTTTATTTCATGTGCCAACAGGTACCAAAGCAGAAGAGACGAAGGTTGCTGGTGACTCTATGGCGCAGCTTGCCAAAGGAGGTGCTGTTCTCATGGTATGTAGAACCTGTGGTAAAAAAGGAGATCATTGGACTTCAAGGTGCCCATACAAGGATCTTGCTGCACCACCCGAAGGTTTCATTGATAAGCCTCCTACCTCAGAGGGCCCAGGTGCTGCCTCTGGTGCTGGCAAGAACACATATGTTCCACCAGGCTTGAGAGCAGGGGCAGAGAGAACTGGAACCGACATGAGACGTAGGAATGACGAGAACTCTGTTAGGGTCACGAACCTCTCTGAAGACACTCGTGAGCCTGACTTGCTTGAGCTCTTCCGCACTTTTGGTGCTGTTAGCCGTGTTTATGTTGCAGTGGATCAGAAGACTGGCATGAGCAGAGGTTTTGGTTTTGTTAACTTTGTGAACAAGGAGGATGCAGAGCGAGCTATTAACAAACTCAATGGATATGGTTACGACAATCTTATACTGAGGGTTGAATGGGCCACTCCTAGATCAAACTAGGATGTTTTTCCTAAGCATGATGTTTTGTTATTTTTTTATCTTTGAGACATTATTTGTGTCTTATGAGTCCTTCAATTAATGCCTAGTTATGAATTGTTCACTTACGTGGCCTTTTACATTTATAAGTAACTTGGGGAAATTTCTGTGAACAAAACAATGACAAACCTTGTTGAATTATATTTAGTTTGTGTTTGTGGTTTTTAATTTTGCTAGTGGCAGAGCATTGTGGTTATCTGAATTGTGTTTAGTGAGTGAATGGGTTCTTTGAATCTGACCCTTCTTTTTTACCATTCTAAGCATGCAAATTTTGTTAACATGCAATGATGCAAAACTCATGTATTCCACGCTCTTTGAAACATCCTCTGACTGAAATCCTGCCACGCCTTTAAGATTGTGGGATGCTCGCTTGGGGGCTCGCACTCTTATTGATCTTATCGAAAAACCATGAGCCATAAAAGGGAAAAATGATAGATGACTGCGGGACTACAGCTACCAATTTGGTGTTTCTGGAGCATGCCTGGCATAGCAGTTTGAAGTGACCAATCCAAACTAGGAAGACCTGATGATGAGTTGTTCTGCATGCCGGTGATATGCTTGCTGAAGAGCCTGCTGCTTAGGATGTCGATGGAGAGCATCGCACTGAAGGTGAATGTAGAAATCGCTGAATGTCCGATGGCTTGAAACTTTGTGAATCTTCTGGTCGGGTATATGGTCCGGCCGGAGGTGATTCAGTCATTGAAGGTTGACATATTTGCCTTAAAACCACTATACGTTTGGTGATTGCTCGGTGAGATCTGCATTTCCAAAGTAGTAGGAATGTGGGGCTATAATACCCTTGTCTTTTGACTTTATCATCTGTGTGTGTGTCTGTGTTGTTTTCTTCATTTTTTTATTTTTTATTTTTATTTTTATTTTTTACATAATTGAATTTGGTATGCCCATTTGATGAAAGGTCACTATGAAGTAAGATTTTGGATAACTTTCAAAACTTTTATATTTATTCCCTACATGTTTTTGTCATTGCTAGTTGTCACCAATTAGTAGTTGCTTAAAATAGAAGGTATGACCAATTTGAATCTATTTACATGCATTACCCTTTTTTGGCATTTAAACTAAAATTAAAGGTAATATTCATCTTTATCAATTTAAAATATTATTCGAGATCATAAGCATAGAATAAAAGAGAGGTTTTTCTTTTATTTTATTTTTTATTATTTTTTAAAACTGTGGAATTGGATTGAGGTAAATCACTTTGTAAAGCATAAGAATTGCATAAGATTCTTTTCTAACATATAAAAATTAGTATCCTAATAAAGATCTTGGCTAAGGATTCTATCTTCATTGTGTGACATTTATACTCTATATAAAACACAAATAAGTAATTATATATATTATATTCTATCTTCACTGGTTAAGAAGATTAAAAATGGAAATATATATATATATATATATATATATATATATATTAATGGTTTTTTATGAGTCTCATTATAGCAAAAGCAATTAAATAGATTTTTTAAAAAAATAAAATTAGGGATCAGGTATATGATAAATATTTCGACGTGTAGAATCTTAAAAAATTGATCGAACCGACAAATCTCTCGATAGAATCTCGCGGACGGGGTGGTGATCACGATATTAATCGAACCATCACCACAATATCACGACGTTGTAACTCAATCTGGTGATCATTATAATGGGAGAAATTTTCCTACGCGAAAATTTCTTGATCTCTTATCTTATTCTTACTTTAGAGAATATTTGTTTTTCTCTCAAGCCATTTTTCAAAAGTCCTAGAATGGCTTCAACACTCAAAAGGGCCATGGGAGAGAGTTAGTCTCTTTCCCTAATTATGATACGTTAATTGTGGAGAGAATTAAGGGAGAATAATTTTATGATAGTTATGGGTTGGTAGGAGTTATCTCACTAACCCCTCACAATTATCAAAATGTCCATCTATGGCATATCAACTAACATCTCTCACTTACACATGAGGGTATTTTACATCTGTCACAAGATCACAACTTATGCGAACTTTTTCATCACCCTGCTGGACTTTCATACAAGATTGGACATTGTGCGACCGGCGAGTACACTTACAAGCAAAGACCTCTCGATACATCTGTTAGGATGATCGAGAAGCCATTGTTAGTATTAAAAATAACTCGCTGCATCCTAAATCCAAGACTAATTACATCTATCGAGTTACTTTTCTTATCGAAAGTAATCCCCAATAAACGCTCAACTGTGTATCTACTATTATACTTACATCCCAACATGAACATACATAATAGGTTAGCCGGTGAATACCAAACAATGATACAATGTCAATTAGTTTTCCTTTTGCCAAACTCGAATCTATTTATCTCAATTCAGCTGTTTTCCTAGACCTGTTTCTCAGATCTCAATTTATCTTTCGGGTTATCGGTAAACAGGTTAAAGTAGCAACACTAAACCAAAACTTCTAGAAACAGTCGAAAGTGATAAGGGTACAAAAGAGATTCCACCCAATGGATCTCGGGTCTCACATAGTGGGAACGAGGATCTAATCATATCAATATCTCAAATAATGCTCCCACTATCCCTGGTTGACATATCACATGCGGTATGAAACGCGTGCCACAGTGCTATTCTCCAATCTCTCAAAGGGTATATGTCAGATTTCTCTAACATTGTGCAGGTATGGAACTCAATTTACACATAAAACTTTACTCAGAGATCTTAGATAGAGTCTCAGAGACAATATCATTAGTCATATGTGATATCTGAGATTTCAAACTTGGCTATTTACAGGCAACATAGATGTGGGTACGTCCATGTCAGTCATATAGCATATGACCTCATCCTGAACTCATATCATGGGTGACTTATGTTCTAGTAGGGCCACTCTGAAAGTTTCTTACAACTATAAACCGTCTCATCTCCGCTTACTCAGAACTGGAGATAGTCACTCGTGTGTGAGAGTCGTCAACGTCTGCCTGACATATCATTTATCACAGTAAATCACAAAATATATGACAACAAAATAGTCAACAAATAAACTCGTAACTCAAACATACACGCATGTCATATATATACAATACAATAAGCATCAGTATAAAGTGAGAAATGTCAAAAGTATACATAAACCCAATGATTCCTATATTTCATATAAGAATCTCTCATAATGGGTTTAGTGAAAAGATCAACCACCATATTGTATAATAGTGTACTTAATTTGTCACTTCACATTTCTCGGTGACGTCTCTTATAACGTGATATTAGGTATTAATGTGTTTGGTCTTATTATGAAACTTAGGGTCTCAGGTGTGGTCAATGGTAGCCTGATTTTCACAATAAATCATTATTGGCATCCCACTATTTGCCACAACCCCTAAGTGATCCGGAAATTTTTGGAGCCAAATACTCTCCTGAACTGCCGCTGAGCGTACCACAAGCTTAGTCTCTATCATGGATAGACATACATAGGTTTGCTTCTTACTACTCCAAGACAGCAAAACCTGATATCGATTTGCATACAATTAGATCACCAACCCAGTTGGTATCTGAATACCAAACAAGATACAAATCACCTCCTCTGTAACACAAGAAGAGGTCGACAGTTCTCTCGAGATGTCTCGGAATCCTTTCACTGTTCTTCAGTGATTCTTTCTAGAATTCGATTGATACCTAATCACCAAACTGACTGCAAAACAAAAGTTTGGTCATGAACGCAATACTGCATATATCAGACTACCCAGTGCACTGGTACAAGGGATTCTACTCATTTCCTTTGTCTTTTCCTGAGTCATAAGACATATATCAAGAATTATGCCATAACCTTTTAGCAATAAGAGTATCTTTAGGATTGCAATTATTCTTCTCGAAATGCTCGAGAACTCCCTTGATGTTGGACTCCTGTGAAAGAGCTAACACCTATCTCGAGCGATCCCTCTGGATCTTAACTTCGAGGAAGAACTGAGTTTCACCCATGTCTTTCATATTAAGACTCGATAATGTCCACGTCATCATGGTCATCAGATACTCTCTGTTATTCCCTGTCAACAGAATGTCATTCACACAAGGACATGATCACAAAAGAATCATGAAAACATATAAGATATACGCGATGATCCTCCTCGACCATCACGAAACCGTAAGATATCACCTCCTCATGAAATCTCAACTACTACTGTCTGAATTGATGATTAAGGTCGTATGTCGACTTTCGAAGTCAACGGACCTTATCATCGTGATCTATAAGAATAAAGCCAGACGACTGTTCATTGTAGATCTCCTCATCCAAACTCCCACTCAAGAAGGCAGTTACAATGTCCATCTGGTTTCACTCCAGATCCATGTCATGTCCGCAATAATCGCTAAAAGTAAACAAATCGAGATAATCTCGCCCTTAGTCTGAGTCTAACTCTTGGTTATCAGACAAGTTTTATACCTCTCCACCGATCTATCGGCCTTTCTCTTAATCTTGAGAACCTACTTGTTCTCAACGGTCTTACTACCCTCAGGTAAATCAACTAGATTCCAGATCTCGTTGATTCTCATCAACTCCTCTCATCCATGGCCTTTAACCAATTGTCTCTCACAGAAATCTCAAGAGCCTCTAGAACCATTTAAGGTTTTTTGTAATTCTCAAGAGTCATACTGAGAACCTCTCCCTCAATCAGAAAGTGACGGTTAGGTACGTGTCATTGACTATTCTTATGAGGAGGGGAAACCTTTTTACCTCTAGATGGATCGCTCCCACTAGGACCAAGAACCGTAATGGATTTTTAGGTCCTGCCTCTGGGATCAGCTAAATCACTAGACTCATCCATTTCATAGAAGGCAAAGTCTCAATCGATTTCATCTCTCATAGGAAAATTATTTTCAAGAAATTCGACATCATGAGACTCAATTTCAGTGAGAGTGTCGTCCATATGCTCACCTAGAACACATTCCCCTTGGAGTGTTTTGAGTATTTCATACGGATACGCATTTTTTCTCATAAGCCTAACTTATCGTGTAGATGCGAGAAAGCGTAAGTATACGCGGCACAACCCCATAATCTCAAATAGCTAAGGTCAGGCTGCCTCCCTGTTCAAAGTTCATATGGAGTACTGACTGTGGATTTCAATGGAACACGATTGAGGACGTAGGCTGCAGCCAATAATGCATCGCCCTAATGGGAAACGAGCAAATTGGCTTGCGTCATCATTAACCTCACCATCTCAAACAAAGTTCTATTCCTCCCTCAACTACTGTACTCCACTGAGTAACAAGGAATAGTCAGTTGTTTCGTAATATCCTTCTTAAAACAAAACTCTTCAGACAAATACTCGCACCTTCGATCGGTTATGAGAATCTCCACTCTCAAGTCTAACTGATTTTCAACCTCACTAATAAACTTCCAGAAACATTTCAATGCCTCAGACTTTGCGAGATCAGATAGACGTAACCAAAGCGCGTATAATAGTCTATGAACGTAATAAAGTACACAACTTCATTTGTGTTCTCATATTCATTAGACCACAGATATCGGAGTGAACCCACTACACTGAAATCCCAGTTCTCATTGCAATGTCGAATGGTTTTCTTGTAAATTTGCCATCTAGGCAAGACTGGTTAGCAGGCCCTACAGACCACTCACAGCTAACCGGTTCATCCTCTCTCACTCTAGGAGGACAACAAGAAACACCATTAGAAGGATTTACTTCCAGTGCATATTGTCCCTCATGGACTAAAGTAGAACCATTTAAAGAATTATCGTAAAAAATAAAAATTATAAAATTTTTAAATTAACAGAACATATCATAGGTTGAGATTAAGTTCCATCAAATATCCGGAATATAAATGATGTATATAGTTTAGCAACTTTGCAACGCCAACTTGCAAGTGCAATTTCTTCTGATGTCAATAAAACGCTCGGTTCCCTACGTAAATCCTCATTTTTGAGGACTCACTGGGCGGAACTATATATGCGCGCTCCTATCTCGAGTTACATGGTCGGTTGCTCCTGTTTTTACAATCTACGAATGAAAGAAAACAGTGAGCATCTCAAACCATGTATAGAAGAAAGAGTTAATTTCCTTTCGTCACTCTTGTGAGCGAAATAACCAAATCTACTACGAATGTAGCCCTACACCTTGATTTTATCCAACTTCTTCTTTCTTTGCTTTAATATTTAGTTGTCAATTTTCTCGAATGGTTTCTTCTTACCTGAACCTCGAGTCTATTATTCATACTTATGCAATTTGTATTTGGTGCCATGGAAGTCCTTGCTCGATTCCATTGCGTAAGCATGACAAGGGTATGTCCTACTCGCCTCTAGATGCTCCTACTCGAGCTTACTGTGTCTATTCACATTAATGAAAATACGAATACTTTTGTCGTATGTGAAATAGGCTTTCATGGTTTCCTATAAATTAGGTAAAGAACTAGATCACACCCAGTATTAAGAAAATACATTCGAAATAGGCTCGTTCACATTCCCCAACTAGGCAATCATACTCGATATTTTTATCAAATGTTGCATCATCGTATGATCAACCATTTTCTTATAAGTTATTAAACTTATAAGTCAGTATTCTCGTCTCAGGATCTGTAAGAGTACCACAATACTCTTTATAGAGCGAGCCAAACTAACATAGTCGTAGGATATCACTCGTAGACCTAGATCACATCATCGTGCATTATCCTCAGGAGGATTGCTCTAACTCGGCTATCCTTCCTCTTCCATGCACGTAATGTCTCATAATCCCGTCTCTTTAAGGTGTGGTACCCTCTCCGGAGTCCACCATCTCATGCCTCAGAATTTCAGTTAGAATTTACTCATTGAGAATAAACTGAATCTACCGGTGAAAAATCGCGTAATTATCACCATTCAATTTTATCCCCTTACAAAGATCTAATACGACAATTTTTTTTGAAACAGTTTTAGAAACTTTAGTGACTTATAAATACTTATTCTCAAATTTTGTGTACCCTACGAATCATTAAGACCCAAATGACTCGAGTATAAACCCCAAAATGAGCGTATGAATCAACAGACATCATATACCACAATCCAGAATTGCATTTTACCATTAGGACTAGAATTCGGTATACAAAAATCTACAAAAAGTCACAAATAAAAATGTGAAACCCTTAAAAAATAATAATAATAAATAAATAAATCCGAAACGATCTAATACGCCGTCGGAGGTCCCACGGGTCATCACGTACTGGCGACTTGTTACTAGGCGCCTACGCGTGCCACCTGCATAGTGACACACATACCGACATGCAATACATTGGTCACGCGTCTCAATGCATGCGACTTTTATCTCAATGCAAGAAAAATAATTAATGTCATAAATTTTATTAAAAGTATATAAAAAATGTAGTAACCACTTAGCATAGCCCTAATGGGTGTGCTGATGGTTAAGGGCGTTTAAGCCCACTAGGGCTTCTCGGGTTTGATTCTGGCCCTTTACATTTCAAGTGTTTTTTTTTTTTTTTTTATTTAAATTAGAGTGTGGCGTGTGGGACTCCACGCGCCACACCCTCCCCCACAATTGAGCCCCCCTGCGCATGTAAGACGCGCCCGTGGGGTCTGGGCTCTTCTTCTTCGCCTGATGGGCCTGCAACCAGGTCCTCTTGACCCGGTTGTCAAAAAACCCCTTTTTCGATCCCGATTTTATTGGATCTTTTTAGAAATCTCTAATTCCATTTATTCCAACCATTCTTGATTTGATTTTAGAATAATCGTACCCTAATCTCGGTGTATTTTGGGTCTAAAATTCTGACCCTTCGCGGTCAATTTTGAAACTCCATTTTCTGGCATCAATAATACACAATATATATGCCAAAACGTAAATCATGAAGAGATGAACTCAAATATACCAATTTCATGCATCGATTTATCATAAATTTCGACAAATCTGGGGTTGAATGGTTCGGTTACTATTCACGACCGAAAGTTTTAATAGAAATTTTCTTAACCAAAATGTATTCATAAAATTATGAAAAAATGATTTTCGTGATTTACGTGACATGAGTAATATAGTGGTACAATTGAATTCACGAAAATCATCCGTGATCCGAATCTCAAATTTTGTACCCTATATTTTTATACCTGAAAATAAATCCCAAAAATTATTTTTAATTAATCCAACATATGCTCTGATACCAATAATGGATTTTTATGAGTCTCATGCACAGCAGAAGCAATTAAATAATTTTTTTTAAAAATAAAAATAGGGATCGGGTATAAAATAAATATCTCGACGTGTAGAATCTTCAAAAATTGATCGAACCGGCAAATCTCTCGATAGAATCTCGCAACCAGAATGGTGATCACGATATTAATCGAACCACCACTGCAATATCACGACGCCGCAACTCTCAGTCCGGTGATCATTACGATGGGAGAAATTTTTTTACGCGAAAATTTCTCAATCCCTCGTCTTATTCTCACTCTAGAGAATATTTGTTTTTCTCTCAATCCACTTTTCAAAAATCCTAGAATGGCTTCAACACTAAAAAGAGCCATGGGAGAGAGTTAGTCTCGTTTCCTAATTATGATACATTAGTTGTAGAGAGAATTAATGAAGAGTAATTTTATGATAATTATGAGTTAGTAAGAGTTATCCCACTAACCTCTCATAATTACCAAAATGTCCATCCAAGGAATATCAACTAATATATATATATATATATATATATATATTTATGTATATATTTCTATGTATTATATATTTTATTATTTATTTTGTATTCTCGTTACGCTGTTTTGAATATATGTTTATTTTTCATGGAGCTGGTTATTATATGGTCTGAACCTAATTTCAGCTAATAATATTTTACTCACTGATTCCGCATATTCAAATTGCTTATCACCTAAGTTTTCTACTCTCTGTATAACTTGTAGCAGCAGTTTTGAAGATTTAGTGCAAGTACCCTTTTAAAAGCTTACAACAACTTATTTGATGAAATTCTCAAACGAATTCAATTCTATTGGCCGTGAGTAACTTCAAGACGTGTAAATGACCCCATAAGTCTGTCTGCTATTATTGCCAGCACGTGCAACCAAATGTATGTAATGGAGAGAGAAGTTATGTTTTTTGGCGTAGCCTATGCACAACCTGGTACAGGAGATGGAGGCAATGGGTTGGGATAGTGAACAATCTAAGCTCAGAAAAGAGGGCAAAGGGCCCTCTTGCAATATCTTTAATTCTCTTTCTTGTTATCAATGTGGTGAACCGGAGGTTTTTGAGGGAGTCTGATTGCAATTCCTTTGGAGTATTGTGGCCTTGTGTGTGTGTGTGTGTGTGTGTGTGTTATGCCCATTGGTTTATTGTCTCCTTCGACTTCTATACGTGAAAAAAATAGCGCCATTCTTTTTTCCTTCATAAACTACAGGCTCAAAGCATTCCAAGGACTTCAACACTTGGTGGAGAAGCAGCTATGATGCACAACACTCTGGTGTAGCGACAGTGGCTTAAGCATGTGTCTGCAATGTCTGCCTTCTGGTTCACCTTCCTACCATCTTCAGCAACAGAGGCCACAGCAGGTCTTCCAGCAGTAGAAGCTGGCATCTTCTCAATTTCTTGCTCCAACTGAAGCCCGAATGATTATCCTATCCGATGCAGCGGCACAAATAGGGCAAGATCATAAGTATCCACAGATAATGGAAGCAGCGGTAGCGGTAGCAGTAGCTGTTTGACGTGAGATAAATTTCTAATAATTATTCGGGTGACTCAAGAAAAGGGAAAGGGATCCTTTAATTTAATCAGTTTTTAAGTTTTATAATTTCTTAATATTTAAAGTTTATTAATTTCTCTAATTTTCTAATTTTTCTAATTTTAATTTTCTAATTTTTCTATTTTCTATATTTCTCTGATTTTCTAGTTTTTATAATTTCCTAATTTATGATATTTGTATTTCTTATAAATACTTATAGTGTTTCATTATTTTGACATTCATTAAATATTTTCTTTGAAAATAATATTTTTCTTTTTGAGAGTTTTAGGGTTTTATCTTTTCAAACCCTGTTGATATTCTTCTATCTTTCCCATGTTAGGTGGTATCAGAGTCAAGACTTTCCCTTGCGATGGTCAACCAAGGCGATAAAGGTAGTACTCTTTCTGACGTGTTTAGAGAGTAGCAAACTATAACAATTGTATTTCGAATTCTGTCTGTTCAGATAGAACGTCAAATAGAGTAGGAAGAGACAGAACTACAGATGTTGCGGACAAACTAGGACAATATAAGAGTTGAAGATGGCGCTAGGAGAATCGCTCAAGGACCATACGTTAACCCTATATTATCTCAACAATCTCGTAGGGTTCATACCAATGAAGATAAATTTTCAGATGGAAATGTGTAACTTCTAGCGATAGCCGAGAAGATGGTGGTTTCAGAAATACATATTTCAAATGATTCCTTTATTGAAACAAAAGGCAAATCCGAAACACCGGATAAAAAGGATGTAGAGATAAAGAACTATGGAGTTAAAGAACAATTTTGAAGGATACATGTATGCTATTAAAGACAAGTTTGATTCATTTGAAGTGTTGGGAAAGGTTTTGATCGATCAGGAAAAATAATCTCTTATCGAAAGATTTGATGAAACTGATTTAAATGATAGGTTAGTGAAGTCACAAGATTGGATTTATATCGATGGTGAAAATATCGCTATTTCAGAGTTTCAGAATCGTTTAGATTTTTTTTTTAAATTATTGGAGACTCAATATTTTTTAAATTAGGTGAACTTGCAATAACAGTTATTTTAATATCTGACATATTTAACATATGTTTTTGGGCAAAAAAATCAAAAGAGAGAGTTGAAAATATGGTTATAAGTCGTTGGAGGTATCACTCGAGAACGAGTTCTTTTCAGGAAGGAGAGACTGATGTGGGATAAATTTCCAATAATTATTTGAGTGGCTCAAAAAAAGGGAAAAGAATCCGTTAATTTAATTAGTTTCTAATTTTTATAATTTCTTAATATTTAAAGTTTTTTAGTTTCCCTAGTTTTTTAATTTTTCTAAGTTTAGTTTTCTAATTTTTTTATTCTCTAGTTTTCTAGTTTTTTATAGTTTCTTAATTTATGGAGTTTGTATTCCCTATAAATACTTATAGTGTTTTATTATTTTGGTGTTCATTATTAATAATATTTTTTTTGAGAGTAATATTTCTTTTTTTGAGAGTTTTAAGATTTTCTCTTTTCAAATTCTGTCCTTCTACCTCTCCCGCATTACTGCTGTTGTAACAACAGCAAAAACCACATTCACCACCACATTTTAGTCGACAATAGGAGCAGCAGTGTTCGCAGATGCTGGATTGGGCAGGCTAGAAATCCTCATATTGGACACATTCACAACCTGATGCTGCTCCATGCAGCACAACAAAAATGTAAGCAGTTTCCTAGACCATGTTGTGTAATAACTCGCATGTTTGTATCTTTGTCTTTACCATTCTATCTCAAAGTGTCAGGTGGAGATATTAGTTGCTAATTCTCTAGTCATAATGGATTAAAATTCTGAAGGGTCCATACTAGTGTCCGCTACATCCATCTGGTTGACTATGGTAAAGGGTCACGAAGTTTGGGAAAGACTAAGATGAGGTTTGACTATGTTGTATGGATATTGCAGTCGAGGCCAAAATAAAGATGATATGTTTGTTTTAGTCGCTTAAATACAAACGATGATTGATGGGGATGGGAAGTGAGAAACTAAATTAGAGAATGAATGAAAATGAAGTTTTTTTTATTTTTTATTTTTTTAATATATTATTATTTGAATATGAGATTATCGGATTAAAAAAGAAAGATTGTAACTATTAAATTACTTCTTCCTTATAACATAATATTTTTTCTCCGACAGGCGGAAGAAGGGTTGTTGAAAGAATGATTGTTGTCGCAAAGTGATAGTGAATGTTAATGTTGTTTAAAAGGTAATGTCATTAGTGATTCACATCGAAACTTAATTTTTATGATGAAATGATTCAACCTAAAATAATTCCTAATAGATTAATGTTTAGTAAATTTTCTAATAATCAACAAAATTATGACAAACATACATATATACCAGGCTAAAAGCTGACGGACGACCAGTATTACTATTCACCATATGTGTTATTATAATTATAAAATATTTAATTTGAATTATATTTATTATTTTTTGAATAAATTTGTCTGCTATAATCTCACTAAAAAAGAAAGAGGCGAAAAATTTTAAATGTATTTTTAAAATAATTTTTATTAATTAATTAAATTAAAAAATATCTTATAATTATGATTATGTAATGAACATTGGGGTGTGCAGAAGTGGTGAGATTTTTCATTGCGTGGTTTTCAGGTTGAAAGGGACGAGAACACGTCATGAGTACAGGGGTGGGTCTCCATCAACAAAGAACCAAAATTTATTATATTTAAATTTATTTATTTATTATTATTATTTATTTATTTATTTTTTTAAATAGAGCTTGGGACTGAGGG
Source organism: Dillenia turbinata (assembly GCA_037126225.1). Taxonomy (NCBI): domain Eukaryota; kingdom Viridiplantae; phylum Streptophyta; class Magnoliopsida; order Dilleniales; family Dilleniaceae; genus Dillenia; species Dillenia turbinata. The sequence continues at coordinate 1,684,829 of JBAMMX010000007.1, forward strand.
CGGGGGGTTCACTGCCACTTACCCACTCACGTGAGGACGGAAAATGCTCAGATTCTCATACGGACAGTCTGTCTCACGGTCCCTGGTTTAAAATGCCCTCGTCTTTCCCCTAATTCTCTCTCTCTCTCTCTCTCTCTCTCGTCATCTTGGATTCAATCTTTTTTCTGGGCGCCGGAGATCTCGGCAGTCTCATGGCTTCCTTTATCGAATCCGGGTGGCAGGTACTCTCTCTCTCTCTCTCTCTTGACTGCTCCGAAATTTGTTTGTCCTTTTCCTCAGTTCTATTGAACTGTAAATTGTGAATTTTTGTTGCCCTAGATTTGTGCTTCTTTTCACTCTTGTATTCCCGCATTCTAGCATTTCTTGTTTGAATTGCACTAGCTCCCTCTAATGCCCAATTGATTTGGAAGTAGTGTATGTTGATATTTGCAAAGATTGTATGTGGATTTGGAAAAATTCAAATCCAGACTCACCATTGCTTCCGCTCTTCAAATTCATCGCATTTGCCGTCTTTTTTTTTTTTTTTCTACATCTGATCTCTACCATCGATCTTAACTTTGTTAATCTGCACTTAGGTAATGTTCAGTTTTCTCTTCATAGTATGGTCTTTCTCTGTGAAGCGTATGATCGAATACCTTTGGGCGGGTCTTGCATGAAATTGAACCTTAATTTATCTGCTCATGTGATAAATTTCTGAATACGGACAATGTAATCATTTGGGATTTTCTTATTTCTATCTGTTCTAATGTAGCATTCCCCCCAACCCATCCAGACTCTCTCCCTGCTAGAATAGCTGCATTTATTTGATTTTATTCTTAAGTTTTCCTTTAAATAGATGCATGAAAATCCCGGCAATGTATAGCAATTATTGATTGTTGGAATATAGTTCGAGACTATGCCAATGTTAGCAGCAGTACTGAAATAATGATCAAGCCCAAGTTTCGAAATTTTTGATCTGCTTTGACGACCATAAGTGTAGAATGTCCATAGGTTTATTGCTCAGTAGCTAATATGGTGTATACATATATTGTGGTGTCTTCCGTCTCATCAGATTGTCTCTATATAATAGTTTAATGATTACTGCTTCTGTACGATGCAGCATTTGATCACTCATTTCAGTGACTTTCAACTGGCTTGCCTTGGGAGTTTCTTTCTTCATGAAAGTGTCTTCTTCTTGTCGGGACTTCCTTTCATATTTCTCGAAAGGGCTGGACTTCTGAGCAAGTACAAGATTCAGGTAAGACTTAAAGGCCCTATTTTGTATGAGATAGTTGCTTTCTGAGAACATGGTCCAGTTGTAGTGTGGATACATATTGTCATTTTGTTGATTCTCTTTCTCATTCTGCTCTTATGTTCTTATCATTAGTAAGGACTTCTCTGATAAAGAGCGACCATATGTCATGCACATGGGCTGTTCGAATTGATCATTCATTTCCATGTACAAATTATGATTTTGCTTCTGTTTGAGGATTCTAAATTACCATGGAAATTACATGTAGTTGCTAGTTGTCTTAGCTGGATAGTTTTCTTGTTTATCTCACCAGATAGGCGGAAATAAATCACTTGCAGTAGGGTTGAGTGCTTCTGCGAGGGCTCCCTCTGTTTATTGCCCTTGACAAAAAAAGAGATAGTACTTATGCATGTATTCAGTTATTCACTGCTCTTGTCGTTGATTGTTTCATTTGGGTTTTGATTCAGAACTTATCATTGATACTCAAGGTGCTCTGTGCCTATCTCCTGGTTATGGTTGTTGTGTAATATTGTGATTAGCCTCCCCTGACATTGCATGTAAATGCCGTGTTGGTGATAATCAAACTGCTGTATGCAACTGCTAGTTATGGTGCTACATGATATTGTAATTTTCCTTCTTTGACTTTGGGGACTTGTCTTTGACAAAATTCAAGTCTGCTATGCAGTATTGTGCCCTTGGTTGCTTTGCGTTTTCATTTGAACCTGACTGGTATGCATATTTTTCTTTATTTAAATGATACTGTTCAACATCAATGTTGTCATCTTATTCATCTTTAAGAGATTCTGTTCTCTGTCACCATTGGCAATAATATTGTGCATTGATAAAGTTGGCTTCATCTAAAGGAAAGAATTTGCAAATTACCATATTCTCTTATCAGCAACAGAAGACGTGGCCATCATCTGTTATCACTGCCGTTTCTTATTTCTTTCTTAAATCTATAAGCTTTAGAGCCCTAAAAATAATTTTCTGTTTTTCTGCAGACAAAGAATAACACCCCTGCAGCTCAGGAGAAATGTATTATGCGCCTATTGCTCTATCATTTTGGTGTCAATCTGCCAGTAATGATCTTTTCATATCCTGTCTTCAAATTCATGGGCATGCGTAGTAGTCTTCCACTGCCGTCCTGGTACTTTCAGGTTCTTTATAAATGAAGCCTCATATGCAAATATTTTTGAATTCACTTGCGATTGCTTTATTGCTCTAGAAAAATCATATCTCAAACCTTTTCAATACTTTTGTTGAATTCCCTCTTATGAAGCATGGGTAGCAACAGTTACACATAAATGCTTGATTCTGCAGGAAAGTAGTCTCCACACAGATACTTTTTTACTTCATCCTTGAAGATTTTGTTTTCTACTGGGGACACAGGATTCTACATACTAAATGGTTGTACAAGCATGTCCACAGTGTCCATCATGAGTAAGTGTGGTAGTTGCCCATAATGGATTGACCAATTGTTTATTGCTTCTTAGTATTATGTTTTGTTATTTTGTTTTTGCTGTTTCCTTACAACTGTCAACTGTATTTTAATCATTTGTAGATATGCCACACCATTTGGACTGACTTCTGAATATGCTCACCCTGCTGAGATATTGTTCCTTGGCTTTGCTACGATTGTTGGTCCTGCAATTACTGGTCCTCACTTGATGACTTTGTGGTTGTGGATGGTGCTTAGAGTCCTGGAAACAGTTGAGGCACACTGTGGTTACCATTTCCCATGGAGCCTATCAAACTTTTTACCTCTCTATGGCGGGTGAGTCCTACTTTTCTTACTGTTCTGTATTATGTGTCCTTTATACGAGTATTTGCTGAATCTCATTTCCTTGATTTTCCAGTGCTGATTTTCATGATTATCATCATCGTTTACTATATACGAAGTCTGGAAATTATGCATCCACTTTCGTGTACATGGACTGGTAAGCTTTTCATTAAAGCATTATAGATATTTGGAAAGGTATTAAAAATGGATTTCTAATATTTCATCTTTATTCTTGCGCCACAAGAAATTTACATCCAAGCTTCTTAGAAGCTGCTATATACAATCTAAACGTCATCCACAATTCATGAAAGGATTTGCCAGCTCATGTTTCTTGGAAGCCACCTTTCAATTTACCAGTGCTTCATTTAAGGATTTAGTAGGATTTGAGTGGAGAAATAGGAGGCTCTAAAGGTCAGAATCGGGCTTGTGAAGCCTCTATTGCTACTTAGATCAGTGAGAGTTGTTTTTAATGCTCACTTCTGACGTGGGGGACATCTAATTTCTCTCCTCTGAAAATCCAGTTATCTCTGGGTTCATTCTACTTGCCTGGTGTCCGCCTGATATGAACACCATGTTACTTTATACTGAGAAGTTACTATTCTTATGTATTTTTGTCAGGATATTTGGCACGGACAAGGGTTACAGAAAATTGAAGGCTCTGAAGAGTAATGGTGTTGAAATTGAAAGCAAGCAGATGCAATAGACGAAGAAAATTTTTTTGACCCTTTTGACCTCAGCAGCTGGATCTACATTCAGGAAAATCCTTGGCAAAGGTCTCATTCTGTCTTCCAATTCATGGTGCGTGCAATTCCTGTATGTGTTCAATTGTTTCCCCCCTTTCTTTTTGGGTCTGAAATTGTTCCTAATCTGTTCATGAATGATCTTCTTGCGAACATTTTGTGCCTTACTTTTGACATAAATAGAAGTTCTATCAGTTGTGATGACAACTTTGTTCTCACTCAGGATGTCTACCTTTGACAAGAATGATTCGGAAGAAACTTTAATTGTGCTGCAAGTCATCTCATTAACGAGCATTATTGTGTTGTTAGTAATAATTATATTTAGGGTTTTTTTTTTTATGTAAATTATTATTTAAGAACTCCTCGGCTGACTCGAATGATGTTCCATCCATAATCTGTCTCAAGATTTTCTCCCAGGGATGGGCCTTCAGAGCTCCGACTTCAGACTGAGGTTAATTACCACTCACAGTACTTCTAATGTGTATTAACATGGAAAGTATCTTTCATTTGTAAGCAATCTTTATAGAAATCAATTTTATAGAAATCAATTTAAAAGGATAAACAACAATAATAATCTAAACATTTTATTCTAAAATTTGGGATCGGTTATATGAGAGACATATTAAAATCAAAAAGAAAAAAAAATTGATTTAGTTTGCATAGATTCTCCTACGTCACTCATTCCTATCTAAAACCATCTCCTCAACTAAATCCATCATTATCATATCTTTATGAATACATTATATCTAAGTTTTCAATGACTTACGTCTACGTTTTGTTAAATTTTCTATATTTAAGTTTTCTATCTTTCTAACATGTGCGTTCTTAGACTTTTGTTGCTCATGTCCAAACTATCTTAGACGATATTTTCGTATCTTATCTACAATTGAGCTAACTCACAATTTATTATGTATCTCGTCGTTTCTAATTATATCATTTTTAGTTTTGTCACACATCCAACTAAACATTCTCATTTCTGCTACAATTATTTTTTATTCTTATTGTTGTTTAATAGTCGAACATTTAGTACCATATAATAGAGTAGATCTTACTGCGATTTTATAGAATTTTTCTTTTAAATGTAATGACATCGTGCGATCACAGAGCACTCCGGATGCTTTTCTCCATTTCATCCAAGTCGTTTCAATTCTATTATTTATATCACCATCTATATTGTCATCATTTTGGATGATGAAACCAATATATATAAACCATTCACTCTTTGAGAATTCTATTCCTTCTAATCTAATCGTTTTTTCATTATCTTGATGGTTGTCACTAAATTTACACCTTATATACTCAGTTTTAGATCTACTCAATCTAAATCATTTATATTCTAACGTGTTCCTCCATAACTCTAATTTAATATTGATACTTTCTCTAATTTCATCAATCAAAAACTATATCATCTGCAAAAAATATACACCATGGTATTTCATTTTGAATTATTTTTATGATTTCATCTATCACTATTGTAAATAGTAAGAGACTCAATGCCGAACCTTGATGGAGTCCAATGTTAATACAGAAACTATCTCTCAGTCCTCCGCAAGTCCTTACATTGGTCACAATTCCTTCATACATATCTCTAATAAGATTAATGTATTTCAATTTAAAGGATACGAATGGAAAAATAAATTATTTGTTTTTAAGAAACTCCAAGGATTCTTAGTATTGCGGAGGTGCAACTATCGTGTGGAATTAATATTTATAACAACAACCAAAATTTTAGTTCCAATAATTGGAGTCGGTTTTGAAGTAGACATTTATGTACGTAATTTTTCTCTTGCATTTTTACAAAAAGACTGTTTTCACGTCTAGAATCCGTGATTTCAAGATCATCAAAGGAGCAATTCAATCGTTGTGTCAAGATTCGCAAAAAAAAGGGCTTCTTGTTGAGATAATGAATACTATAACCCATCAGTCTTGCGTCGTAACCTGTAACCCAAAAACATTCTCTCTCTCTTTTCTCTCAGTTTAGTGTTCTTGTTCTCATACTCTTTCTCCATGTCTCCATCTTCAATCTCCCACAAAAAATGTATGTATACAGTAAAAACATGACAGTCATTGGAAGCAGACTTCAGAGCTTGATCAAAATAAATCTCTGCATGAGATGCATCTTTATGTCTCCTCCATATCAAGTCAGCATACATACATAACAGATTCTCATCTTCTAGGTTTTCCAAGATTGCCCTTTCAAAGTACTCTTCTACTCTCTCCAGATCATCAAGAACCTCATTCAAAAACGTTGCATAATTGCTAAGTGGAAGAGTTTTCCCAGGATTCTTTATAATCATCAGGTTGCGAAAGAAGAATTTGTTGAGGAAGAACCTGGTGGCGACGAAGCCAAAGGCGAAATAGGTCACGACGAGGAAATGCCAAGAATAGTGACGGGTCACTGCCGCCTAAAAAACCTCCATCCTATACAATCTAAAGATGAAGAGCAAAGAGTGGAAGATTCGAGGACAACAAAGGCAACTCTGACGAAGAGAAAGGGCAAAAGAATTCCAAGAAACAGAACCGCAGGTAAGAACGATCCATAGAAAAGGCGTCGATTTAGAGCTGTGGATGATCCCTTTACCTTTCATCGCCTCCACCAACCACTTTCCTATGCTCCCCACATCGACGCTTTCTTGACTCTCATAATGTAAATTGCTCGAGAAAGGGGCTTGCTGAGTGTGTGGTATGCGTCAGTCACCTGAGCAGATTGCTCCGTCGCAAACTCTCTTTCTTTCTCAGATTTGGTATAAACGAGATCAGGATGAAGTTTCTTCCGCCAGTTCTTATACTTCCCCTCTAGATTCTCCTCAATTTCATACTTCTTTTCCGATCCAAACTAATTAATATTTACATTTAAAATAAAAACCTGGACAGATGAAACTATCTTTTGATAGACGATAAGAATAACAGAGATTGAAAAAAAAAGGCAATTTTCCCCTAAAATTGAAATAAATCAAGAAATTATAAATTATGGTGGGTGATGTTTAGCACCTTGTTAAAAGCCTAGTTTTGTTAAATATTTTAATGGTATTTTAAAATTTTCAACTTGTTTTATTTTTTTATATATTTTATCTTATTTTATTTGTAATATATTTTGTTAAAAGGTAAATTGTGAAAAATTTTTAATAGGCAGCATAAGATAATGTGAATAAAACTCAAATTTCTCAAAAAAAAAATGATTTAAGTTATTTCTATATTAATAATTTTTTACATTTAATTTGAGTCTTATATTTCAATTTTCTCAAACAGGCCTTTTTATTATTAAAATAGGAGTCTTTCATTAAGGCGAAGAAATTAATAGTTTGACAAACATGGATTAAGAGTTAGATTAATCTAAATTTGTTTGGGGTATGCTCAAATTTAATTTAAAGGTTGTATGCACGGGAGAGAAAAGTTTCTAATGGTACAGTTTAGTGATCATAATTTTTCTCTTCAATCTGGTGATCCTAGATTCAGATCATAATATAACAAAAGAGAGAGAGAGAAAAAGAGAGGGGGAGAGAGAGGAAAATACAATAATAATGAAAAAAAGCAAGGGAACAGAAAATTTGTTATTCTTTAGAAATAAATCTCCCCGATTTCGATATAAAAGATGATTACAAAATAAAAAAATATATATCATATTTGATTTGCAGAGATAAAAATAAAATAAAAATTATTTCTATCTCGTAATAAAAATAAACTAAATTTTATGTAATTTTTTGAAGAAAATAAGGACAATAATAAAAAATTTGATAAGTTGAGCTTCTTTAAATCTTATTGATAGATTCGGATTCAAATATCAATATGTACAAAAAAAATCTTCATGTATTTTTAAAATTATTTACTTATTTTTTTGTCTAATCTTACTGTTGGAGGTGAGTTATGGCTCCACAGATACCGACTCTTTATAGATTCGAACAGTTGTTGTCGAAGGGATGTAATACCTGCAAAAACCGTCGGAGGGTATTTCGGCGGGGAGATTTCGACGCTCAAGTTAGAAAAAGCAGTTTTCAAATGAAAGAGAAAACAGACTGAGAGTTCAAGGAAGTGGTTCCCTGTGATGAGAGTGCCCAAAGTGTGAGGCCAGGAGAGCGTACCTGACTTGGAGGGTTTTGAGATATCTTATACCTGTGAAGATCATATGCCCTTAAGGTGTTTCAACCCTACTTTCCTTATCGAGCCAATCCGAAAATTTCGAGAATTCAATATTTTGAACTGATTGTGATACTCATTCTTTGGGAAATTTTTACGTTCTGGAGAGATCATTTCCTTAACTGGAAGATCCCTAAAAATGCTGCTCTTAATAGGAAACAATAGTTAATAGGATACTTTAACCTTCCTTTAGAATCGTTTGAATCGTTAATTATCGATCGGTCGTTCGACCGATGAAGGATCTTCAGGGCTTGTCCGATCGATGAACCAATAGATAGATACCCTATTGGGGGGATAATCCTCCGCTTGGAGGAGTACATCAGTTGGCGGGGCGACTGAGACCCTATCGTTTGGAAAATTTGGATAACTGAGACCTTTCGGGGGATAATCATAGAAATTATTCGGGCGTCGATCGGTCGCTGTCCGTTAAGAGCTTTTCAAAAGTTGACCCTTATGGTTGGATTTTGGACAATGTCTCATCATTTGCTCCCGACTCATGACCTTCTTGACAAAGAGACGTCATGAGTAATGATTGTTGGAAAAGGCGATGGACTTTTTAATATGATTCATGTCCTTTCAGTTTCCGCGAATCGTCTTTTGTACGCTTCATAAGGATTCACACTTATCAGAGGGTCGCATATCCCAACATTCTCTATTGCTCTTTCAACTTTTCCTTGGAGAACCTCTCCTTACAGACAAAATATCGAAAGATTCTTCCTTATCACGTGGTATAGACCACATTCAGAGTACTATGACCGAAGAGGATCTGATGGAAGTTCAAAGGGAGATGTCGCTCGAAAGCGACTTCGAATTGGTGTTGCTAGGTGAAGGGGACAGAGCAAATCATGCCCCCAAGAGTTGTGTTTTGGTGTACAAGCAGTGTGTCAAGTATGGTTTGAGGGACCCGTACAGGGGTCCGTTGGCGGAGGTTTTGAGGTATTGGAACATCTATCCCTCGCTGCTCATCCCAAACATCTGACATTTTGTGATTGTCTTAATTTCCTTGTTAGGGTTTTTTCGTATTTATTTTGACTCGGAGATTTTGGAGGCCCTCTTTTCTTTGGAGCGGTGCAATTCCAAAGGTTCTACCCACGGCTGTTATAAACTCCAAATCTATCGCGAGTCTTGCCGGAGGTTCTTCTATAGTGAATCTCAAGACAAACATTGGATGCAGAAGTTTTTCTATGTAAGGTTTCTAAATAGAGGTCTCCTTCCAGTGCTTCCGGATGCCAACCAAGCGTCTTTCTTGAACATAAAGATCCCGGATCTCCTTCGTCATTCTCGTTATTTACGAGCTGTCGCCCACTATCGTGAGGCCCATCATAGGAGCCTATGGATAAACTTGTTGGTAGAAGATGAGATGTTGCTGTTGTCCGGCTTGCTGTTAGATGAAACCAAATAAATTACCAAACCTCTCTTACTGGAGCGACATGGAATAGAGTTGGTTGGTTCCGTATCAGTTGTAAATGCTTATCTTTTCAATGAGATCTCTACAGAGTGGGAGATGCAGCCGAATGCGAAGAGGAAAGTAGTCGATTTTTTCTATGAGTCCCAGCAGAAAAGGTCAAGGGTTCGATCGCATAGCCCACTTGCTAAAGAAGAAGAGCTGACTGGGGTCTGAGGGTAGGAGCTTCCCCTAGAACACTCTGAAATGGGAGATGGCTAACCGATGAGTCACCCGACAACTTTTGATACACCTTTTGAAATCGATGTGGGAAATGTACCGGACGAGGGACCCTTTGAGACGATTGGGAGTGCTCCAGCCCAGAATTCACAGCAATAGGAAGAGGCCCCGGTGATACATGCTTTTGCTCCTATGTTCTAGGAGAATCATTGGAATGATCTACTCAAGGGTCCCAATGTCTTTTGCAAGATATCAATGATAAATACTGCATCCCATCGCCTATTCTGGTTGAGTCTCTCACCAGAGAGGAGGATGATTTTGAAGAAGGATCGGTGGCAGTCTGTGTAGGGGGTCATCAGTTTAATTTCGTCAATTCCCAAGCGGCACTGCAATTAGCCAAACGGTTTGAATTTTCTCCGAATCTCACCCTTCAAATGAGGCTCTGCCTCCTCTTGAGGGGTTGGCGGATTCAGATTCTGCCTTGATTGCTTCTATCATTCATTCTGCTCCCCCGTAATTATGTATTGTTATGATATAGGGAAATTTTCTTCTCCATACTTCATTGAGGTGTAATAGTTTTGTGCAAAAATCTTTCGAATGTTTTATTCCATTTGTTTGATGAAGTCGGGGTAACTTAGACCCATCATATAGTAAAAGACCTTTGATATCAGGACCATATCCACTTGTTTGGGGGACTCACCCCATTATGATGTCGTGTCCGATCGGTTAAGCTAGGACGTCCAAGATCTGACGTTCGATTGGAAACTTCCAAGGTTAGGGGCGTGTCCACCCGTTCGGGGAGTTTCATCCCAATGTATTCGTTCGGAAGATCTGGACGACTGAACCCTGTTGGTCGATTAAAAACTTTAGAAATTAGGGTCATGTCCGTCCGTTCGGGGAATTACATCCCAATTTAGTGACATTCGTTCGGAGGGTCTGGACGACTGAGATCCGTCGGTCGATTAAAAACTTTAGAAGTTCGGGTCGTGTCCGCCCTTTCGGGGAGTTATATCCCAATTTAGTGACACATTCGTTTGAAGGATCTGAGCGACTAATGCTCGTCGGTCGATTAAAAACTTTAGAAATTAGTGCCGTGTCCGCCCATTTGGGGAGTTACATTCCAATTTAGTGATACATTGGTTTGGAGGGTCTGGGCAGCTGAAACCCGTCGGTCGATTAAAAACTTTAGAAATTAGGGTCGTGTCCGTCCGTTCGGGGAGTTACATCCCAATTTAGTGGTACATTCATTCGGAGGGTCTGGGCAGCTAGAAATTAGGGTCGTGTCTGCCCGTTTGGGGAGTTACATCCCAATTTAGTGACACATTCGTTTAGAGAGTCTGGGCAGCTGAGACCTGTCAGTCGATTAAAAATTTTAGAAGTTAGACTGTATACGCTCATTCGGGGAGTTACATCCCAATTTAGTGACATATTCGTTCGGAAGATCTGGGTGGCTGAGACTCGTCGATCGATTAAAAATTTAGAAATTAGGGCCGTGTCTGCCCGTTCAGAGAGTTACATTTCAATTTAGTAACATATTCGTTCGGGGGATCTAGACGACTGAGACCCGTCGATTGATTAAAAACTTTAGAAATTAGGAGTGGTGCCCTCTCAATAGGCCATTAAGAATCTCGTGCCACATACTATCGACAAGTAACAACAGAATATCGAAATCTTTATTAGGGGAAAAACGCAGAAAACTCTGGGTCATAGGCCGGACAAATGTTAGTGGAAACATAGGGCTCATGCTAGTTTTTTTGCTATAGATTTGGAGAATCGTCCTTCCTGATTCATCATGCGGTGGCCTGGGATCTACTCTATCGGGGAGCTTGTTTTCTTACGATGCATTGCGTCTGTCGGGGGAAGGTAGGTTCCGTCCTTCCATGCTGATGAACATCTGCAATTTACCACTGCGAATTAAAAACTTCGACTCGTCCTTAATCCTTTTGCACTCATCGGTTGTGTGACCGTAATCCCGATGGAAATGGCAGTACTTGGATTTGTCTTTCTTATGATCTTCTTTTATGGAATGAGGGGGCCATCTGACATATGATTTGTTTTTATCTGATATAAAACCCAGGTCGGGTTTCGTTCAGCGGAGTGTAAACGCTGAACCTTCACGAGGGCAAAACTTCTGGTTTGCTCCGCTTCGGAGAGGGTTGACAAGGTAATCGATTGTGTTCCTTTCTACTAGGACGGTTCCTTCGTTGGTCAAATGCCTCCGCTTCTTCTGTTGCAATATACTTCTCCGCTCGAGAGTAAAATTCTTGGATGGTTGCCGGAGATATTTTTCGTAACAAAGATTTTCATGTCGGAGGAACGCAAACTCGTTAAGAGAGCAGCCAATACGATATTGTGGTCCAAAGTGAGGACCTTTAGCATCTCTGTCTTAAACCTTTCCAAGAAATCCCTCAGAGACTCTTCTTCCCATTGTCTCAATGATAGCAAGGAAGTAGATTTTCGCTTGACTCCCCAACTAATTATAAAATGAGTCTCAAACTGTTGTCAGAGTTTGGCGAAACTCTTGATACTGAAAGGCGGGAGAGAGTTAAACCATGACATGGCATTACCCTTGAGAATAGTGGAAAAGTGTTTGCACATCGCTGCGTCTAACAGATCTATGAAGATCATAACTGTTATGAAGTGGGCGACGTGGTCACGGGGGTCAGTTGTTTCATCATACTGCTCGATGGGAGGTAGAAAGACATCTCTTGGCATTGGTTCTGAGGAGATTTTCGAATCAAAGGGCGATTCGCCTAGGGAGTGTAAGGGATCTTCCCCATTCCTGACACCCGCCTTTTTAAGCTCGGCAGCAACGAATTGCTCGACTTGCTTCTTCAGATCTTCGGGGTTGTATTGGGAGATCGCCAATGGTTCATAATTAGCAAGAAGTTCTGGTCTTGGTGGTCGCTCATATTCAGATTCCACTGCATACGAATGGTCGTCTGGCTAAAGAGTTCGGCTGAGTTCCTCCAGTTGTTGCTCATTCTTTGGAGTTTCAACTTCAATCTTTCCATTTGGGGCTGGCTCGCCTGTTCTGGCGTTGGGGCCATGACCAGCTGTTCCTAGGTCGCAGGTTGTAGGATTTGCTCCGGACGAGACGGCCGAGGAGAGAGCATATGATCGTAATTTGAATGATTATGTGCTGGAGGGACGATAGATTCGGCTGGTATAGGGGCATACCCTTCCACAGCGAAGGCAACCCTTGAGGATACTCTAGTTCTCAGAGGCATGGTTCTCAGAATAACGGAAGTTGGTCTAATCTGTTCCCACATACGGCGTTAATCTGTTGGAGGTGGATTATGACTTCACAGATACCGGCTTTTTGTAGATTCGAACGGTTGTCATCGAAGGGATGTAATACCTACAAAAATCGTCGGAGGGTACTCCGATGGAGAGATTCCGACGCTCAATTCAGAAAAAAACGGTTTTCAAATAAAAGAGAAAATAGACTGAGAGTTCAAGGAAGTGGTTTCCTGTGATGAGAGTGTCCAAAGTGTGAAGCCTAGGAGAGTGTACTTAACTTAGAGGGTTTTGAAATATCTTATACCTGTGAGGATCATGCGCCTTCAAGGTGTTTCAACCCTACTTTCCTTATCAAGCTAATCTGGAAATCTCGGAGATTCAATATTTCGAACTGATTGTGATCTTCATTCTTTGGAAAATTTTTGCGTTCTGTAGAGATCATTTTCTTAACTGAAAGATCCCTAAAGATGATGCTCTAGTTAATAGGATATTTTGACTTTCCTTTAGAATCGTTTGAATCGTTAATTATCGATCGGTTGTTCGATCGATGAAAGATCTTCAGGGCTTGTCCGATTGATGGACTAACGGATAGATACCTGATTGGGATGATAATCCTCTGCTTGGAGGATTATATCGGTTGGCGGAGTGATTGAGATCCTACCGTTTAGAAAATTTGAGGGACTAAAACCCTTCGATAGATAATCATAAAAAATATTTAGGCGTCGATCGGTTGCTATCCCTTTCTGACTTTTCAAAAGTTGGCCCTTTTGACTGAGTCGTCCCGTCACTTACCTTTTTCAGAGTTCAAAACAATGGCGACCGAGTTAATGGGAATTAAACCAAAGTTAGGGGTGGAGAGACAAAAGAGAAGGAAGCGAAAGCGGGACCGAGCTGCGACAAATGCATTTTGATTTTGGTTAACCATCCGGATCTTAGGATGGACCATTTCCTAGATTTTTTGATTTGACATGCCAACCGATTTCACTTGGTCCATTGTTGTGCTGCTGTGCTCCTTTTTCTTCTTAAAGACATTCCCACCACCCCCCCCCCCAAAAAAAAGGATCCTTCGTATCTGTTAGCTGGAAGCATCGGCTTCCTTTGCTAGCTTTTCTTTCTTCTCGATTATTATTTGATGAAGGGCAAGGGGGGCACAGCAAGAAAGACTTAGAAGGAGAAAGAAAAAATAAATACGAACATATTCTCGGGCCCCCTGTCTGTCATGCCATTTTTGAGACTAAGACTACTTTCCAAATTGTTGTGATGCATGACTCTTATCTTTGTTTCGTCTCGATCTATCTTTTCCTATCCTTCTTCGCTAATAGGCTACAATTCTCTCTTTCTTTTGTCTCTTTAATGTCATTATTATCAACGGCGATTCTCTCTCATCCTCCATCTCCTTCTTTCATCTCAACAATCACCAATTCTCTCTTTATTGTCGTTGACAACTGATAACTTTTTTTTCACCTATATTTCTTTTTTTTCTCTACTCACCGGTAAGTCATGATTTTCTTTCTATTATATTTTTCATTCTATTTTTTTCTCTTTCCAAGTCTTCGAAGGAAACCAATAATTCCTTTTTCTTCTCTCTCTCTCTCTCGTCACCGGCAATAAGTGATTGTCCTTTTACAGGTGACTTGCCATTCCCTTTTTCCCTCTCCTTTTTTTCTCAATCAAGTCTTTATGAAAGAAAGAAGAGATAAAAAGAGAAGAGAAAGAAAGAAGAAAGATATCAAATCTCAGAGAGAGAAGTAAAATCGTCACTTTACATTAGAAACAGTAAACATAAATTTATAAGGAACAGTTTAGTTTAGTGAAAATAATTTTTTTCTCCGATCTTTTGATCTAGATTGGATTTCTATTATAACCAACAAAAAAACAAAAAACATTAAACATAAACCTTGAAAAAAATCCAAAGCGAAAATTATATTTCTAATATGAGTTAGATTTCCATCTGGCATTTATGCCCATTCAAAAAGCTGAAGGGCAATTTTCAGATGAATAGCATTTTTTGTCGGAAGACCAGGAGATGATGGTATTTTTCTGCTTTCGGTCGAAGGAAAAAGAGAAAAATCCCATAGGGCAGCAGAATATCCTCCTCGGGGATGATGTTTTCTTTTCCACCCATTAGAGAAGTTGGAATGAATAAGAGCTTAGTACCTACGTCAAAATCATTCAATTCATCTCCTCGATTAAAACTTTTGAATAAAACAGGAAAAGCTGAAAATTTTCATGGAAAGAATACAACTCATTGCTGTTGATTGATATTTCGTCTTGATACATTGGACACCAGTCTCACCTATGTTCACTTTTACTCTCTCTCTCTCTCACAATTTGCCTTTAACCCGACCCGCACCATGCGACCCATATGGTCATTTTCTTGTGACCTTATGTTCTCAGCAGCTTCAAGCTCCTTTGAGTTTGAACCATCATATAGCCCCTCTACGTGTTCTTCTTTAAATCAACCACGACGACACTCACATTGTCTGTGGTGTGCCTTGCTAACGCCAGCTTAGTCAGTAACATGGATGCATCCGAACATGCCTTATCGCTGTTCTCAACCTCTCCTCCTCCACCGCCACCACTCTCAGCCTCGGACGAGGACGGGGAACGAAATTTTCCGCGCAGGCACATTCTCGCCACACCACACGCGGTGTCATTAGGCACCACGTCCCACAAACCGTCACTTGCCACGATCAAACACTCATCCTCCGCTGTCCGATCCGTTATGGTTACCTCCGGTTCACAACTCACATATGGCTTCAAATAATTGTCACCTGCACATATCATATATCAAATAATCATTTTTAAAATTTTTATACAAAAAAAATTACACACAATTAGTTTAATATTATATTATGAAATAGCCATCATAACCCTTCTATTTTTTTTAAGAATGACCAATCCCCTGGTGGGTGGTAAAGAAATTCTATAAAATTAAAGTTCAAAAAAATCTCTTAATCCCCTTTCTTAGACATTGGTACGTTAAATTACACTTTTGTGAAATAATTTATACCTATGGCTCGTGACATGGCCAGTACACCCAGGACACGCGGACCTTCCCAGTAAATGACTCGCCCGCCTGCTTCTTGGATCCGGTTCAGCTCGTCTGGTCGATCCGGCTACAAAAAGAGACTACTTAAATTCAAACATCCAAAATAACATACCAAACTACATTATCTTCTCATTCACCCGTCCCAAGACGACAACACTGTCTTACTATATATCGAACCCTCACCTTGTGATCGTAAGAGAGAGGAATAGCTTTGCCATTTCGACAGAGAACCGCCCGAGAATCGCCACAATTAGCGACGATTATCTTATCAGGCGTCACTATAGCGACTACCGCTGTTGATCCGACGGCGTCGCATTCCGGCGTTTGAAGCTCGCACCGGCAGTCTACGTTTAAGTCTGCGCCTCCGTTACTCGGCCATGAAATTGCTTCTTTATCCATTCTCCGGAAGCTTCTCTCCATCGTGATGTCCCACCCTTCCATCGATTCTCGTTTTCCGAGCTCCTCCTTCACCAGTTCGTGTAACCGCTCTCGACATTTCGTTGCAACCTACACCGATTTGTAACAAACTGATCAGAAACGGTTACGAAACCCTAACTAACGGACCAACAGATATCGAACGAAGTAGGCGGTGGCTTTTTATACATGAGAGCAACCGTGACCGTCGTAGACAGCGTAGTAGTGAAGCTCAGAGCAAAAGGAGGGATGAATCGCCACCGCGTCTTCCATGTCTCTCCGCCGTCCGCAAACCGAAGCCATACCGAACTTCGGATACTCTCTCCGTGGGTTTCCAAAATCTCCGCAGTTCTTAACAGCGCTAACGCAATCTCTTGGAAGAGGCGGTGGCGTTAGAGCTTCTTCGAATTTCTGCCGTTTCTGTTCCGTCTCCACCGCTTCCGCCGACGAATCAGGCACTGTGGATCCGGCGATGAACTTGAACCGCCGGACCCGCCCGGCTCGAGTGCTCGGCTCGCACTGCGTCGATGAAGCCGCCGTCTCGTTGTCGCTCACTACTTCACAACAGATATCCGCCATTTGAGTTTCAACGAACATCGGAAAGGTCAGTTCAACTAAGCCAAACCAAACTAACTCTGCTTCATTTCATTATTTTGAATTTCAAAAGCCGAAACATGAAAAATCAAATTCAAAAAACGAAAACGAAAGGGTTTTTCCCTCTTTATTCTTTGGCATTTAGAGAAGGAGACGCCATTAAAAGGACCAACGGTGGAGAGCGGGCCTTTTGGGTGGGCGAGGGTGAATACACGGGCAGCTGCCCGCACCGTCAAGGGCTGACCTGAATGGCCCGTTACAGATGACGTGGGTGCCTCAGCGCCTAATTCAACCAATCTCCACCGTCGATCCCCGTAACACGTGTAGACTCCATCGGACGTGACCCAATCAAATCCAACCACGCCAAACTTTCTTTTGGAACACGATTGTGGTAGCATTCCATCTTTTTCGAATTGAAATTGTATTACCTTACCACGTGTCCTTCTCCACTTTTTTTCTTTTTATTAAATTTTGAGCTTTTTTATCAATGGTTTATGTGGATGACGTGGGCCAATGAGAGGGACATCCGTATCGGTTATTGAGCTTGACATGTGGGACCGGTCCAAGGGGTATACATCGTCGAAGGATAAATAGAATATCTAGAGGTACGGTGTTCTGGTTTGGCACGTCCTTGATACCTGGACACCCGTAGCCATATCTAGGTTTCTTTTGGGATTTTAATTTTGTTATTTTATTGACCCTACCGAAATTTCACCAAATTTTGCTTTTCGCTGCACCAATTGGAAGACCCCTTTTCAGGCTGTTCCCCCGTTACGTGCCACGAATTGATCATGATTCAACCGTGTTTGGTAAAAATTTTGTTGACCCATTTATATGACGACTTGAATTTGGGTATAAATGTGACCTTACCCTTTTTCCGGAAGTAAAAATTCATAAATTTATATAAAAACGCATAGAGTAAATAATAAATTCTCAATAATTTTAATATTATTTTTAAAAATATTAGAGTGGTTGAAATTGAAATATGGTTAATTGATATAGATTATTAAATTTCTATAAAAATTCTGCATGTACATGCCCTTGCACTTTTCTTTAACAATTTTATGCGGATAAAATAAATTAAAAAATAAATAAACAAATCTTATCTGATAAGAAGTATATATCAATATATTTTAATTAATTTATAGTTAAATATTTTTTAAATTTATTAAAATATGTTAATATAATTCACTATGTAAAATTTGAACTATTTATTTTTTAATTAGTATATTTAACCAAGTCCCGATTACATATTATTATTGTCTTTTGAAATCTGAGCATAGTGTTCGCTTTGTCTCACTTCGCTTGCTTTCTTTATCTCTTATTTTTATTTTCGTTTCTTAACATTTGCTTGATTTGGTTTTGATGGATTCTAATTAGAATCCGTACCTTGTCTAAACAGTTGAATATCTCATACAGCATTAAATTAATTATTTTATTTATCTCTTATATAAACAGCTCACATCAATTTTGTTTAAATCCCAACTCAATCATGTCTATAATATAAATTCATTTTTATTCAACTAAAAACATTATGTTAAAAATATTATATTTCATCATCACTTATTGATTTTCAGCAAATTCTACTCATTTTTTATATAGCATTGATTTTACACAAGAGCATTAGAAAATTCTTTATTAAACATGTCCATATTAAACCATTTTGTTTTGATCTGTATTTTTATATTTATATATAATTGAAGTTCTTCTTAAATTTATTTGAATATACCTTTTTTTTTTTTTACAATATCTGGTTCATCACCAAATTTGTATGGGTGAAAGAGTAGGGTATTACACTCCTTTAATCATAGTTCTCGGCTTAGAATTATAGAAATAAAGAAATAGGATTTGAGAAAATTAACCTTTTAATGGATTTCATAATATTCAGACCAGATTAGTCAAATAAAATCCAAATACTAATTGATTGTAAGAAAATACGTTTACATAAAAAAAAAAAATCCGATTCATCACATTTTAATTTTGTCATATTTATTTTCTGTGTAATTTTTTATTGATTTGAATTCTCGACAAGTGTATCAACGCCATTATTCTTACTTGACATTGGGCTACTAACGGTCTATCGTGAAATGCATTCAAGGGTCACTTCTTATATCTCTGCTCTTATTGGGTTGTAAGCATCGGGAAGAAAAGATATTTGTACACGTAGGGCTTTCATGTCCCAACAGAACCTCTATATTTTGATATATCCAAAGTATGGCCTACGAATAAAAATAATCTTGTTCGTAAAAATAAAAGTTGGAAAAAGAAAAAAGAGGAAAACCAGCACATGGTGGGCAGGGAAGGCAGAGTCCCGGATTTGCATGGGTTAAACGGACGCTAGCACGAAGGCCAACAGCAGTCGGCTTTCAATTTTGGGAGAACGCACACGTATAAGACGAATCTAGCTGGCAAAGGAAAACCAGACATATGTCTCCGTTGTCCTTTGAGTGACGTTTTTTATTACTCACAAAAGCCACGCGTCAGAGTTAGACCTCGCTAGAGTTTTAACTTTTTCGAATGGTTGAACAGGTCATTTCCTCTTGGTGGCCTTTGATTATCAATAAAGACCACCCACCCCACGCTGCTTTGAGGCCAAAATTTCGGGGTTTTTCACGTTGCAAGGAGGTAGCACCGGCTTACGTGTTTAGTTGGGGCTCATAGGAACGCGTGGCATATGGGGGTATGTGGCTTGGTATATTACTTACTTGTAAGTTGACGAACCACGTCGCTTCGAGTTTCTGCAAATTTTTAGGTAACAGTCCTGGCAGCGCCTCGCAAGCTGAGACCAAAGAGAGAGAGAGAGAGAGAGAGAGACTCGTGCTTTGTGAGCTTTGGAAAAAGTCAGTCCAATGATGTGATGGTTTGATCTGATCGAGGATTGCGCGTGTTAGGCGCACTTCTCAACTCACTCAGTCTCACGCCTCACGCTTGTCTCGTTTTCCCAAAGTAGAAAATTGTTTACAGTCTTTGCCCGTGCCTTTCCCTTGGTGCATTTCGGTAACAACATTTGTCACGAAAAAGTTAAAGCATTGAAGATTCCAAATTGCACTCACTCCACTCTTGGGAACGAATATTTAACATTAAACAATGAGAATAATTGAGAAAGAAAAAAGGTGGTGATGATGAAATTTTATAAAAGTTGCTCTTTTATCTCTATTTATATGGATGTGTTTCCTCATTTTAAAACGCTCTAATTGTTCGAATGTCCATAAAAGCAACTGCCCACCTACAACAAACAATTTTTAACATTGGCCCGTGGGCAGGGGACTGGTGGAGGTTATTCTTCTGCTATGACATTTATCATCTGGAATGAAATCTAGTTCAGTACAAATACAGTTTCCTAAACTATTGTTTCAAATAAGAACAAAATTTTTAATTTAAAAATTATTTTTACCTATTATGCTAATTTATTGTTAAATTGTTAAATGGATCGGATCCTGAGACTATTACATTTTGTCCATAAAAAAATATTAGGTTGAATTTTATTAGTACTGCATGTAATGAGTCAAATGAGCAGTGCAAAATAATAATCTAAGATATTATTACCTGACGGGCAGAAATCAGATTGGATTTCGAAGACCATAGTGAGGGCTAGGGGGAACCCCTCAATTCAATGACCCAAATAGAGATGACTAGGTACCTCCCTGTCCTGCCCTCTTCCTTCCCAAAACGTAGGAGTTGGAAATGATTTCTAAATTTCCTAATCCCAACTTTTCATTTCCGCCGATCTTAAAATAGTTTTCTCGAAATACATAAAAATAATAGTAAAAAATTATTTTTCAGTTTTGTATGGTTTCACTAAATTTTGCCTTCAAGTCTAGCTCATTTAATTCTTCGGCTTCGTGATGGTCATGCGTGATCGCTGTCTTGTGACCTATCATTTGAAAAAGTTAAAATTATATTTTGTTTAAATTGAATCAATATTTTAACATGAAATTAGTAATAGACTCGGTGGCGAACCTAAGGGCCAGAGACAAGAATGTAAAAAATCTATAAGATATTTGTTTAAATAATAAATATGATTAATATTTCTCGACATTACAATTTTATTTATCTTTTTCTTTCTTAACTTTAAAAACTATAAAATATTTTTTTATTGATCTAAAAAATGTAATGGTGATATTATAGTTTGTTTTTATTATGTATTGGGTTTTTTTAAAAAAGATTTATATAGAAATTAGTCAAATAAATGAGTTTTAAAAAATATAAGTAGAGGCATAATTATAATGAAGTTAAAGTAAAATAGATATGAATCATAAATATCAATTGAATTTTAAAAATTTGGGGGACGTAATTGCTCACCCTGCGCTCTACGTGGGTCCGCCACTGAATAGACTTGCACCATAACCGGTGGGAAAGCCAGATCTTGCGGTGGGGAACCAATCCAATAAAAACAATATAAAGATATAAAAATTTTATTATAAAATTATATTTAAATTGGAAGAGTTCAAATTTAAGATAAGGCCAAATTCATTTTATAAGAATTATTCATCCAAGGAGGGATACTCGCTCAATATTTCACCCTAACTAACTCAATATTTCAGATGTGATATATAAATACAAAAACATAAATCTGAAAAGTTAATTTTTAAAATTAGAATCAAATTCTCTCGTAATAAGAGAATAAGTCACAATGGGGCAATTACTTAAGCATGCACGAGGCCTAACTCAATATGTTGTAATAATAGAAGGGAAAAAAAAAATTTGATATTATGCCGCCATTTAACTATAGTTCACTATAAAAGAAATGCACTGTACAGACCGAGAAAAATCGTAAACAAAATCCATTATAACCGTGGAAAAAACCTTTTTCGATGCATCCACCTTTTGTTGGTTATATATCAATTGCGATAGTTCTATTTCGATGGTTTTAGTTGTAGTTAAAACATATCATGCATATATATTCACGGTAGAAAATTATTGATAAAATTAATAGATTTATCGTTAGTTAATAGTGTTAAAAAAAATTAAGATTTTTATGATTGATTACCATGTGTTACGAGATATTACTATTTTCATCATCGATTACAATGAAATTAGAAAATGTTTTTGATTTTATCATCGATTATTATTTGTTAGTAGATGTTATTACTTTCATCATCGGTTACCATTGAATTAGAAAATGTTATTGATTTTATTTTCAGTTATTATGTGTTACGAAATGTTACTATTTTTATCATCGGTTACCATTGAATTAGAAAATATTATTGATTTTATTATCGATTACTATATATTACGAAATATTATTACTTTTATTATCGATTACCATTGACTTAAAAAATGTTATTAATTTTATCATCGGTTATCATGTGTTACGAGATATTACTACTTTCATCATCGATTACCATCTAGTTAAAAAATATTATTGATTTTTATTATCAGTTATCATGTGTTATAAGATGTTACTATTCACATTATCAGTTACCATTTAGTTAGGAAATGTTTATCGTCGGTTATTGATTTCATCGCGCAAGCGTGCGGGGACCAGTGCCTTACGTGGGCAGATGCTTGCCCCCCCTCTTGCATAGGCGCCCGCGGATGGGGGACGAGTGTCAGTCCCCATACTTTACTACATGTGTTACTATATCATCGATTATCATATGTTACTATATGTTATTATTAAGAACGGAGGATTTTCGAAATGAAAAATTTGAAAGGGTTTGCACGTGAAATGATCACTGCCTTAAGGAAATTATACCCTCACTATATTGTTGGCTGGGTTGATGGTAAATTCTTTCAGGATATGCAAGTCGAAATAGAAATTTGAGACAGCAAACTCTCAAATTTCTCCCAAGAACAAATGAGATTTTTAGAAAAACGAAATGTTATTATATTGACAAATGATAGAAAATTCTAAGTAAAGTTTCCTAACGGTGGGAGGGATTATTTATAGAGAATGAAAGATATATATCCCTTCACTTAAAGGACATAACGAATATATCCATTTGATTTAAAATCATCAATTTATTCAAAAGATACCAATTTATTTATTTTTAAAAATTCAAAATTGTGTCATTTAAAAAAAGTAACCGAATGGTTTAATTTTTTTCAAAATTGCGTCCTTTGAATAAATAAAAAAATAACCGAGCAGGCACTTATTTTCTAATGTCCAAGTGCCCCAAGTGCCTAAATGTCCTATTTTTTACCCTTAAATAATTATTTATTTATTACTTTTAGAATCATTTGATGAAAATCACATTTTCCCTCTAACACACTATTTCAACTAAATTCAAATGGTTTCAACTTTTCTTTAATTTTTCAATATAAGACAAATACCCACAACATATTACAAACTATATTTAACAGTTACCACATGTGTTATCATATCATCGATTACCATATGTTACATATGTTACCACATGTGTTATTATATCATCGATTATCATATGTTACTATATGTTACAACATGTGTTAATATAAGTATCATCAGTTACATAATTAGCATCATCGGTTACCACATGTATCGTCGGATATCATAATATTACTATAAGTGTTAGTATAAATTACTACTAGCGTTAGGAAAAATTAACACATATGTTAATATAAATTACTATCATGTATTATCGGGTATCACAAGTGTTAGGAAATGTTATTATCTTTTATTGTCAGTTACCACAAATATTAAGAAAAGTTACTATCTTTTATTGTCGAGTTACCACATGTGTTAATATAAATTATTATCTTGTATCATTGGTTAACACAATATTATTGGTTGTTACCACAATGTTATTGCATGCACAAAAATATTATCATCTCAAACAAAAAAATATTCACTTTGATCACAAAAGATATTACCATCACTTGAAAGCACAATCACAGTATCAAAACCAGATAATTCCAAAATTAAGCAGACAGTGATCGCACAATCTTTCATTTCAATCTATTCATAAAAATCATAATTAATATAATTACATGGAGTGAAATGAATATAATTATATACTAACATTATAAAGAATGAATGGTTATAAATGAAAATATTATTTGTATGATGGAGTCAGGTGGTAATGATGATGGTAGTGATGATGATGTTGGGTTTTATGTGCACTTTTAGCATCTGGTACAATATAAAAAATTTAGATTATTATTTAAAAACAAAAGTAAAATTAGTAAAATTACCCTAAAAACTAAATAAATCAGACAAAAGTGAAATTAGGAAGATTATCCGCTTTCCTTTTTCTAATTCCCAAAACATCTTGACAGTACGTGAGCTTCTACATTTATTGACAACTGCTCAAAATAAAAAATAAAAAATGGATAATTAAAAAATTTCTTCCTCCAATTAAAATGATATATTTATTTTTAAATCTGGGCAACAACTTGAAATGATTGCAGACTGAACTTGTTCTTGGAATGATTGTGATTCTTCGTGATTAGTTACAATACTCATTTAGATTTTTCAAATACCCAACCAAAACTCCACAGTGACTTTTTATTAAAAAAATATGTGATTAATTTTTGATAAAATTTTACAAAGTGAGTGAGATGTTTAGATAAGTTAGGGGAGGAGAGCTTTCGAGGGAAGGAGAAGTTGAAGGTTTAATAGTGAAGTTTTCCACGAATGATTTATAATATATGATTTTCACAAACAAATTTTCAAAATCGCCCGTTTTGCACTTTTTTCCTGCTTCTTTTTTCATTTCTCACACACTTTTTTCCCATCTCTTTTTTCATTATCCGCGTTGTTCTTAATTCCTCAATTTTTTTATACTTTTAGTCAACACGGTCATGTCTTTCCATATGCCTTATTTTGTTGAAAAAATCACATACTACATGTAATTTTTACTATTTATTATCTGTTATTACTACATTTCATACAAGCATATGTCTGCGTGGTCCCCTGCCATGAGCCCACTAATTATGTCCATTTATTAATAAAAAATAATTAGTATTTCCTAACAATTCAGTATAGAGTTATTAATATTATTAAATAACTTTATAATTTAAATAACATAAAGTTATTAATATTATTAATTTAAATAATATAATGATATGAAATTAGTAATTTATATAATATAATGTTATATTTTAAAAAATCTATTGACTAAATATTAGATAATATGGTTTTATAATTTGAGGTGTAATTAATTACATAATATTTAATATTATTTAATTATGTTGATATGATTAATTATATTTGTATATTAGCATTGTTATTATATTGAAAATCACAAAGGTAATTCAAATTGGTTCCTTTTGTCAATCCCATAAATCATATTTCATCTGACAAACTCTAAAACATTTAAATAACTCTGAAATTACTAATAGGACATATTATTTAAATTATTTAAATTACTAATATTTTTATTTAAATTAATATTGATAATAATTATGTTATTTAAATTATAATTACTAATATCTACATTAAATTAAATTACTTATTAAATTACTCTCAAGAAAAGAAAAGATAATCATACAAACTAAGAAAATTACATTAAATTTAATTAATTACTATGGAGGAAATTGGAGAGAAAATTGGAAAGGGTAGGAGATGGTCAAAAAGACATTGCCTTCAAACTACTATTATTATCGCTCAACTACTGAAAAATAAAAAACACTAAATCTTATATTTGTTGTATAGACAAAAACTGGGTTTTGTGGTCCAAAACATATATTAAGCTATCTAGTATCGGCTTTCATAATGTGACTCAATTTCGACGTAGCACTAAGATACTAATATATATAATAATATATAATATAATAGTATACAATCATATATAATAGCGTATACTATGCACCTAAGGGATAGTGCTCACGCATAGGGGGAAGCGCGCCCCCCGATATTTTTTTTTGTTGCAAAAGGTGATAGCACGCGGATTCGAACCTGAGACTGCAAGCAATATTTGACTTGTGATATCCACTAGAACAAAATGTCTTGTGTGCTGGGTTTTTTTTTTTTTTTTTTCTTCTCTCTTTCTTTCTCACCTTTTTCCCCCTATCCCACTCTCACCTCTTTTTTTTTTCCCCTTATCTAACTCTCATCCCTATTTTCTTTTCCTTCACCTTGTGGTCATTTTTTTTTCCTTTTTCTTTTCTCATTGAAGTTTTCTTACTGTTTAAATTAGATTTTAATATATTCAAATATATTATTTGATTTAAGATTTGATGTATTGAATGATACGTAATGTAATATGATGTTATGAATAAATTATGACTTAATAATATATTATATATTATATATTTAGTAAATTTATGATTAAATATATAGAATTTTTAAATTATTAATATATTATGTTTTAAATTTATTTATGATCTCATATCATCATGACATAATCTGATTTTTTATGATAAGAGGTATTAAGTGATAAAGGTAGCGATAATATATAGGTAATAAATAGTAAGTGATGGTTATAAATTTTTATTTAAATTTTTTAATTTATTAAATTAAAATGACATTATGCAAACATATTTTATATATTTCAAATGCATTATTTACTTTATATACATTATTTAATTTTCAATTTTTATCATTATGATATAAAGAACTGAAAATTTATTGATTTTATAAAAATTTTTGAAAGAATATTAAAAATATTAAAAAATGAGATCAATTTTTTTTGAATTTATATTCTTTTTTAATATTTTTATTACCATTTAAAATTTTATTTTATAAATGTTTTTATATTTTAAAGAATATTTTTTTAATACTTTTATATTATAAATACTTTTTAATGGAAAATTTTAATATATGTTAATATTTAAAAACATTTTTAATGATATTTTTTAATATTTTAATATGTTCAGCGGACAGTATAAATTATCTATATAAAACATGTTTTTACACCATCACTAAAGGCTGACACATTTATTGACAAAAAGTTATAACAACCAAAATTGTGCATAGTATTTACAGACAGTACAATCAATAGATTAGCATAGCTATAATACTTATGCAGAGGTATAGTTCTGCAATCAGTAAAGAAAAATTATATAGAAATTGTTTTCAAACCATCTATAAAAGAGTGTCACATTTATTGACGAAAATTAATAATCGTCCTAATTGAATATTGTTTTTACAGACGATGGAATATATAGGTTAACATAGGTATAAAACTTATATAGATGGTATGGTTTAGCAGTTAATAATAAAGACTCATATAAAAACTATTTTCAAACCGTCATTAAAAGTGATCACATTTATTGATGACAAGCGATAACCGTCTAAATAGTAAATATAATTTACAGACGGTGAAATATATCAGTTGGTTTAAATGTAGAATTTATGCAGAGGTATAGTTAAGTAAGCAATAAAAAAAGAGTCGTAAAAACTGTTTTCAAATCGTTCATAAAAACTGTTGCATTTACTGACTACAAGTGATAATTGTCAAAATCGAATATCGCTTTTATAGACGGTTGTACTAACTTTACTGATGATTGATAAATTTTTTATGATGGACAATTTTGTATCATCAAAATATATATATATCCAAACCATTTTGTTAAAATTGTCTCTATAAGGCGTAAAAAACGGTCACTAAAGGTCATCGATAATAAAAATTATCATTAGCATAGTGCTTTAATTTTGTAATGGTTATTTGTGTTCCTTCGGAGTTGGTCAACTATTTTATAAAGCTTTATCGGAATTTTTTTTTTGTTACAAGAATATGTAATCAAGCGAAATCAAATCGGAAGAATGGATAATAAAAGTGGAGAGAGTCTACCGCTTGAGTTGTTTCTAATGGACAACTCTATTGGAATTAGCTATTTTAGAGACACATTTTTAAAATTTGTATTTAATAACTCAATCTTGTAAATATAGTATATAAATATTAAGACTCTTTTTATCTTGGAAATTATCTTTTAAATCAGAAGTTAAATTCTCTCTAGAAATAAAATATAATCACCCATCGTCCTCAAGGAGACAGTCTAATAGTCATAATCCCCTTTCTCGACCCTAAAATCTAAGTTTCAAATCGCTGTGTAACCCAAAAAAAAAAACACATAATCACCCATCCACTTAACCATGTAAAGGCCCAACTCAAGATGTGCTATGGAAGGTAGAAAAAATGTTTGATATTAGGCCCTTGTTTAATACGTAGCCCACTTAAGGCCCATAACAATATATGCGCTAAGAATAGTTTCATTTATGAGATAATTACATGTTTAGTCCCTAAATTTTACCTCAAAATTATAAATTAGTCTCTAAACTTCGAAATGTTACACTTAAGAACCTAAACTTTGTAAAACTGCTACACTTTGGTCCCTCCGTTAGTAACGGTGACACCGTTGTGTTAAATTATGAGTTGAAACGTGACGTGACATGCAATATCTGAGTTGGCTTCCACTATGGATGCAAAAGCACTATTGCTTTGCCATATCAGCCTCCTTGAATGACGATGGAATCTCTCTCTCTCTCTCTAATCAACAGTTCTCTCTTCCTCTCTCTCTCTCTCAGACATATCCTTCTCTCTCTCTTGCGCTCACTTTCTCCCGCGTGCGTAAATTCCACGCACCACCATCATCTTCATAACATTTCTTCTTGAATTCAAGCTGATTTATGACCCAAAACTTTTGATTGAAGACTGTAAAACTATCCTATCAACCTTAAATTTCGTCTCCCATTTCCAATTTCATAATCTCTCACCTGAAAATTCATTTTAGAGATTGTTCCAAGGGAAGACAAAGGCTATTTAAAGTAATAATCAAGACCACATTTGAAAAAGAAAAAAAAAAATTGAAGGGAAGAAAAAATTGGGGTCTGAGAGTGAGAAAAAAAATCATCTCCAATTGTCGAGAAATTATCAAAAAATTGACTCAACCTCTTGCTCAAAGAACCATAGAAATCGAATGAGTCTCTGACCTTCTTCTTCTTCTTCTTCAAATTCATTCAATCGGCACATCTGGAGGGAGAAATCATCTCCAAGTGTTTGAACAAGTCTCTGACCAAAACCCCACATCCTCTTAACAAATCATTCAATCGAAATCAAGAAATGAGTTTTCTCCAAACCCCAAACCTTTTAATTGACAGAATTGGAGAGAGAGAATTGAAACCAAAACCCCAATAAAACTCAAAGCTGTTGAAAGAGAGAGATTATTTGGAATTTTGGACTGGTGATGTTAATCGAAATCAAAACCCCAACCGGCACATCTGTTTCATTTTTTCTAAATAATTCAATCCCAAGAAACCAAAAGGATGAGATTTGGGTTTGGGTTTAGAGAGAGAGAGAGAGAGAGTCCTGGGTGTGATATGAGATGTGGCTTGGGGTTTGCAGGGGAGGAGAGAGAGAGAGAGCAATTAGAGAGAGAGATTGTGACAAGCTAGAAGGGCTTGAAAAACCCTTTTGGATCTTGTAATTCTGCTTAGAAAGCTTGAAGGGCTTGAAAATCTGTTTGTGTTACAACTACTCCGTCCCAATTTTGGCTTCAGACTGGTTTAATCAGCAGTTGAAACAAGAAGAAAAGATTGAAAATAAAATGGGATTTTCTCCAAAATTTCAAAATCCCAAATGGGTTCTTGTTGCTTGAATTTTGACACCAATCATGTTGGATTTAATTGCAAATGGGATTTTCTTCATAGCCACGCAATTTTGTTGCTTGAAGTGTTTTTTTTTATCTTCTGATGAGAGAGAGAAAAGAGAGAGAAAGGGGGAGGGGAGGAGAGAGAAGATGAATTTTTTTTAATTTAATTGAGTCAAAAATTTAATTTTTTTAAAAAATAATCCATAGTGAAAGCCAACTCAGATATTACATATCACGTTATGTTTCAACTCATAATTTAACGATCATAGTTACTAACAGAGGGACCAAAGTGAAACAATTTTGTAAAGTTTAGGTTCTCAAGTGTAACATTTTGAAGTTCAGAAATTAATTTGTTATTTTGAGGTAAAGTTTAGGGACTAAACATGTAATTATCTCTTGTATTTCTCGTCGTTGATACAAAATTTTAGATCGATATGATTCAGGAAGCTTCTGGAAACTTAGCCAACCTTCTCAGAACCACGAATAAGGGACGAGGACGACCAGACTAGCGTGCTCCGGAAAGTACTAGAAACCTCCTCTGCTAACCCTATAAAAGACCTTGCGCTTCCTCTCTCCATTTGCCAACGAAGAACAAACCAATAGACTTTGTCACCAACCATAACAAAAGTACTCATAATCAGAGGCAGAAGCATTTCCAAGGCTCAAGGCAATGTCGATCATTCCCAGAATCTTCGATCCTTTCTATGCGGACATGTGGGATCCTTTCAAGGATTTCCAATCAACCCTCTCATTGCTCAACTCCGACTCCTCTGCACATCAAACCAGCTCGGCAATTATCAATGCAAGAATCGACTGGAAAGAGACTCCCGAAGCACACGTGTTCAAGGCAGATCTTCCGGGGCTCAAGAAGGAAGAAGTGAAGGTGGAGATTGAGGATGACAGAGTGCTTCAGATAAGCGGAGAGAGGAACTTCGAGAAGGAAGACAAGAATGATAAATGGCATCGGATTGAACGAGGAAGTGGCAAGTTCATGAGAAGGTTCAGGCTGCCGGAGAATGCCAAGATGGATCAAGTGAAGGCTTCTATGGAGAATGGTGTTCTTACTGTTACTGTTCCAAAAGTGGAGCAGAAGAAGGCTGATGTCAAGACCATTGAGATCTCTGGTTGAACCTCTGAATCGCTCACTATTACGTGCCACAGAGAGACAGAGAGAGAGAGAGAGTCTGTGTGTGTGTTATGATGGGTGTGCCGCATTAATCAGAAAATCTACCTATATTTGTAATTTCCAAGCATGTTATGTATGCTGCATTTGAAAAAGTTATGATTTAATAAAAAAATAAAATGTTTAATGTAAAAACATTTGAATATTAATTTTATTTTTGTTAAAAAATTTATAAAGTAACAGTTTACTTTTTTTTTTTTTTTTGGCTTACCAAATTGCCCCAATGGATTCATTTTCAATTGCTTCGAAATGGCTGTTTGGTCTACGCAATCATCATTATAAAAAGATTAAGCCAATCTGAAAATAGGGCAGCTAAATAGTTACGAAGAAGTTAATATTTAATCAACTAGAAGGAGGAGATTTTGATAATTTATATACTAATTAAAGATATATATAGTTTTAATTTGTTGTTTTGGACATTGCTAAGTCCAATTTTTCCAAAATTTACATATTATTGTTATTATTTTTTATTTTAAAAGAAATATGTCTTCGTCTTTAATTCACGATCACAAGGAAGAAAAGCGATGCAGGTGGTGAAATAGAGTGGCTTTGTTGTTGATTAACTAATTTTTTTATCTTTTTTTGGAAAAAAAATCAATTTAGTATTATCTTAGAGCTGAAATGGTCCACTTAATGCAGAAATTTAGCTTCTAAATCAAAGAATTCAGGAGGGAGCGACATTAGTTGATATTAGGATTTTGCTTTCATAAACAAATTCAAGTGCTTGTGATCTCCTCATGGTTTGATTTGGATATCATTAATATGTTTTTTTTTTTTTTTTAAATTATCCACAAAAATTTACAATTTCTTCTTAAGTTTTTTCCCCCCCTAAATCACTTTCCATATATATATAAATATATATATTTAATTTTGCCCATTATTAACTGTAAAATTTGTATTAATATGTGTATGAAACGTTTGTCTGTATGCTTTAATTTATGCTTTGCATTGCATATGATGTGCAGACTGCAGACTACTACCCTTTTGTTTTCAGTCATGATAAATCACAACGTTGTCTAGGAATTCTCTTAATTTCTAATTGTTTTATTTTGGATTCACTAAAATGATCAGAAAATTTCACCTAACATGTCAGCATTTTGTTTTTTGTTTTTGGTTTTTTTTTTTCTCGCGTTGCATTTTTCTTTTACTTTATATACTTATAATGCAGTGGATAAGATCTCAGATTTGAGTTTTATGCATAAAAAAAATAGATATCGAGAAAGTTTTTCTCTTCAAAGATTCAATCTGAATTAAATCAAATTTAATTAAATTTAACATGATTATCAGATATCAATAATTTATATAAAAAATAATACAGCCGGTGGGAAAGTCGGACCTTTGACATGGGGAAAAACAGTATACTCACACATCAATTTTAATTTTACATAGGATGGATCACAACTCTAACTTGGTTTTTGATTAAGAGTCGCTCAACACATATTTATATCGACCGCCATATAAAATGGATTCTTTTGGTCAATAGTTTATTTAACCCTTCAAATATTATTAAAAGAGTAAGTAGTAGCTGATATCATGTCTTGTCTTGGTATCAAATTCTAGTTGTTCGAGGATTTGATAGTTTATATAGCCACTCCATCGTGGAAAGTCACCTACAGAGGCGAGAGAGAGAGAGAGAGAGAGAGAGACAGAGAGATGAGATATTGTTGCCAACTCTTTAGTAAGGTTGTCGTGTGAATCAAGTCGAGTTTAATCTGTTTATAAATCGTTTGATTAATAATTTGATTCAAATTCGATTTTAATCAAAATCAAGTAAAATTTGAATTGAGTTCATTATATGACCGAGTTGAATTCAAATAATAAAATTTTAGATTTAAAAACTCATCAAATAACTTGATAACATATATTAATATATCTTATATAAATTGATATATGATTATAATATAAAAAATAAAATAAAATATATTAATATATTATAAATAATTGAGTTTTCGAGTCGAATTCAAACAGTTTCACTACACAATTGAGTCGAGTTCGAGTTCTATTATTTACTATTCATCAAGTTTGAGTTCGAGTTGAATTAAAAAAAATAGAATTTGAGTTCGAGTTTGAAAACATAGATATTCAAAATCGATTCGACTCAAATACACCTCTACTTTTAGGGCATCCAAGCAACAATGCTTTTCTTCCCGCTGTGTTTTTTCGGGCCATTGGCGTTGGGTCGTAGAGTTGGGTCCAACAAGTATTATTAAACATTACAGATCCATAGGCAGCCCACTCGAGGCCCATGAAAATCTGCGGGCTACGCGCTGACTACTGAGCTGGGCTGCTGGAGGAGCCCATGGACGATGATGGGTAAAGAACGGTAACATTCAGGAAGCTGCTGGAATTTTCGGCAACCATCGATAAACCATGAAACGCGACGACCATACTAGCATGCTCCGGAAAGTACCAGAAAACTCCTCCCCTCGTACTATAAAAGACCTCGTACTTCCTCTTTGCATGCCATCTATCAACGAAGAACCAAAGAAAACAAGCATTCCTTGAAGACCATCGGCAACCAAAGTACTCGAACAGAAGCATAAAAGCTCAACACAATGTCGATCATTCCAAGAATCTTCGACCCTTTCTATGCGGACATATGGGATCCTTTCAAGGATTTACAATCAAGCCTTTCATTGTTCAACTCCGGCTCCTCTGCAAGTCAAACCAGCTCGGCAATGACCAATGCGAGAATCGACTGGAAAGAGACTCCGGAAGCACACGTGTTCATGGCAGATCTCCCGGGGCTGAAGAAGGAAGAAGTGAAGGTAGAGATCGAAGATGAAAGAGTGCTTCAGATTAGGGGAGAGAGGAACTTTGAGAAGGAAGACAAGAACGATAAATGGCATCGAATTGAGCGGGGAAGTGGCAAGTTCATGAGAAGGTATAGGCTTCCGGAGAATGCAAAGATGGATCAAGTTAAGGCCTCCATGGAAAATGGTGTTCTCACTGTTACCATTCCTAAGGTGGAGGAAAAGAAGACTGATGTGAAGACCATTCAGATCTCTGATTGAAGCTCCTAATCTCAATTAGGTGCCCACGAGTGTAACTTGTTATCCAAATCGGTCTTTCTCGAGACTCTGTTAAGATGTTACTTGAATCATAAAATTAAAAGTGTATTTGTATGTATCATTATTATTTGTAAAAGTTTGTGGGAATAAGGATATATAATTTTATAAAATTATTATATATGTGGAAAAGTTTGCCGAATGAGGAAAATTCAGGATTTATTTCGACTCGTGTTGAAAAGGGGAAATGGTTATTTTCTTTTTTTTCTTTTTTTTCTTTTTTGGGAAATGACGATGAATTGGATGAGATTTTGAGGGATAATAAGGCTAAGGTTTTTAGGTTTGGATTGTAGGTTGAGGAGTTTGACAGGGAATGGTGAAGGTGCTGCAATTCGGTTGCCCATGCTTAGGGTTCATAATTTTGATCAAGGGGTGCCTGAGCTGGTGAATGAGTGTTATGGTGTGTTGGTTTTGTTTTTTCCTGAGGATGGGAATAGGGTTTGGGGTCTTGAAGAGCTCAAAATTGTTGAGGCTGTGGCTGATCAGGTTGCAGTGGCTTTGTCACTTGCCTCTTGTTGAAGAATCTGTGATAATGGGAGAAAAGCTTGTGGAGAACAATGTAGCTTTGCTGAAGGGTAAGAAAATGGCTTTGGTGGCTAATGAGGCAATGCATATGTTTAGGGATATCTTAAGTCGCAAAATGAGTTAGTCATGTTAAGAAATTGCTGCAATATTATCGGTTTTATTGAAGACTTAGTTCCCAGGAGCAGATGAGGATGGTGGATACAATGGCGAATGTGACACTGCTGCTTTCGGCTTTGGTTGAAGATGAAACTGGGCATTCAGGTTCTGGACCTCGTGGTAGTAGGCTATTGAAGTCAGAGGACTTTAGCTTGTACTCTATGCTCGAAAAGATAGTGGCTGCATCAAAGTTTCTCTGCGCCTTAAACGGTGTGAATTTTGATATTAAAGTGACGGGAAAGTTGCCCCATCGTGTGATTGGGGACAAGATGAAGGTTCTTCAAAAGACAGTGAATCCTCGGCTAGTAAGGATTCTGACAGGCAAGCATGGAAGAGGCGCACAGAAGAGGGTTTGGCTGTCCTGAACTTTTAAGGTTTCCCTAATGGGCTCAATTACGTGTGAAAAGCCCGCTAAAGTAAGCATCAACTGGTTTAACTCTTCATAAGTTTTTCTACATTTATTCTTCTTTGTCTGTGGCTTCACCTTGTCAGTGTTATTGACTTGTTGTCTTTATGGTTAAATTGATCTATCATTGTTAAATTTAGGATATGCAGCTAATAGGTGCCTTGCAAGACAGTATCTCCATCACCTTTGTATATTGCTTCCAGAGTCAAATGATAAAATTCCACGTCTACATGCATTTGCAAGATCAGTATTCAGTGTGACTTATGGTAGGATGAGGAATGGCGTATATAGGCAACATTAAAACCCGCTTGAGAGGATGGGCATGCTCTATGTAGTTTAAGACGTGTGTAGCAAAGAACTGATTGATGGTAAGAAACCATGTGTCGGACAGTGTATTAAATTAACTAAACAAGTTTCTAAAAGGAGTTCTTGAACTTAAGATGGAAGGCCTGCATGGGTGACATACTTTGTTGCCTTGCAGCGATGATTGCTGTTAACTGTTTTTCACATTGCAATAACATTCCATTTATCTAATTTAATTCCCATAAATTTCTTCATCCTTTTTTTGCATGCGGTTTGTTCATGGGATTTTTTCTGTTCACTGTCACTCATTGGGAATCAGAAGCATGAACTTAACATTCAGATTACCTATTTCAGGTTCTGATTGTACTCTTAATACTGCCAAGACGAAGATCTTTGGACCCTGAGACATCAAGATGCTTTCTAAAAGGAAAGAAATTGCTTTTATTGGGCATGGGTTGCTTCGATGCATCTAGAACAAAGAAGTTAGTGCAAAGCCTGGGATGTCAGCTGATAATTGTGTCCTCTTGGCTCCATTATGCGGAAGTTCCTCAGCTGAAAAAACCACTTTCATCTACTACTAATAGATTTGGACATATTAAACAAAATTGGGCAGGAGGTGGTTGCTCAAATGAGAAAACCAACTCCAGAGAGATGGTTCCAAGTTATTGGCTTGGCATCAAGTGCTGACAGGAAAACAAGGACTCAGTGTTTTTAAAACGGATTTCATGGACTCATTTCCAAACCCATTATACTGCAAGAGCTGAAAGATGAGTTGCAAACAATTTTTCTTTATGCTAGGATATGCTCTCCCCCTTTGCATACAAAACAAAGGGCTGCTGCATATCTTCCTTCCCCCCTGCCCCCCCGCCCTTGGTTCTGACTCAAGATACCGGTTAGGTTCCAAAATTACAGCTCTCTGAAAATGAAAGAATCAACTCCTTTTTGCAGTTATTTTGTTATGTAACTGCATGAATGTGGAGAAATAATATCTACAGATCAATTCAAGCTTACCTCTTGTTTCCCTTTTGAACTTGCATCCCATTTAGTATATTGGTTGTTTTACTAGATTAATAGGCAAAGAACCTTTATTCAGTCACGGATTCCCTTCGACTACTAGACCACCATATTTTGCAACAGCTGCATATCTCAGACTGGGTTTTGCAAGCAGTCTAAATAGAAAAATTTTGGTTCTCCTTGATCAAAAAAACTTTTCTTATTAGATCATGACTTACAGACAGCCGAGAGAGAGAGAGAGAGAGAGAGAGAGAGAGAGAGAGAGAGAGAGAGAGTTTAAAAATGCCTTTCAGAGCTTCAATAAAATACAGCCTTAAATTAGTAGATATATTTGCCCAAGCCTCATCATCGCAACATTCCATGCAAGATCTGGACATTGAACTGCACCACCATAAAAAATAACCTGGCACCTTTGGATATCCTCAGTCATCATCAACATATATGGTTTCTTGTTGGAAGAGACCTCCAAATACCTTCCTCACTTCTGGTGGCTTTGATTCTGTCTGCTTGGGTTTTGGTTTTGGTTCTACCCTTGGTTTCAGGGAAGGTACTTTCAGAGATGGTGGTTTAACAATGGCCTTTTTTGCCGGTAGCGTTTGAGCTTTGGCTTGTCCCCTGACTGTAGCAATCTGCACTTTTGGCTTCTCTTCTGGCTTTGGAACTGCAGTTGTGAGCTGCGAGCTGAACTTTTCCCAAGAGAATCCGGAACTTAAGCCCTTTGCTTTGCTCAAGAGCCTCTCTACAGAAGCCCCTGCAGCCTCTGCTTTCTCTCGAGCTGCTTCAGCTAGACTAGCAGCTTCAGCTTCTTGCTGTGACAGCTTTTTCACTTCTTCCTTAAACTTTTTTGCTGCCTCAGCTGCTTTACGAGCTTTTTCCGAAGCCTTGAAAGCTTCATCCTCAGCTTTGGCCTTGGCAAGTGCTTCTGCATAAGCTTTTCTCCTTCCATCCTCCGGAATGACACTAAAAAGCAACTAATATTCACACATTAGCATCCTCATATTACCAGATACCAAAATTTCTATTACTCATGAACTCAAAACTCTGATAATATATATTACCTGAAAAGCTCAACTACAGACTTAGAGGGTGCTGAAGGACTCGTGGAAACTTCCACAACCTGGAAAAATTAGAAGCATTTGAACATTTAATTTTTAGAGACAAATGTGTACCTCAAAAATGCTCTGAATATCAATGGAAGCAGAAATCTTCTTTATCTGCCCAGTTTAAGCAGAAACAAGGAGTATACCTTGTTCTCTGCGATCGCAGTGTTGGAGAAAACACTTGCAACTAGTGATGCTATCTGTGACTTTGCCACCTAGAAGTATCCGAAATAAATCAAGAGGTTTGAAATCAAAGAACAGAAAAAGATTAGATTGAGGGTAAACTATGACTAATGAGTGATAATGTGAAGAACGGTAAAGCAATTTATAGCATACATTACATTACTTTGTAGTATGCAGCGCCTTCTTTTCTTTCTACAGACACTACCACATTGTATGAACTCTCAGGTGAGAAGTCTTCGGTAAGCCTAGTCTTTATCAGAGTATATCTAACATCAGTCTCCACCAGCTTTTGAATGAACTCTGGAATGCTCAATGGCTGTGATTGCGAGAAAAAGTTGTTGAAGAATGATTGAATGCCATCGATTACATTGTAAGTCGATGCATTCATTGTCTCTGCATTGCAGATTATTGCCACATGGCCCACGCCAGCTAGCTGTGCTGCTTGGACCACTTGTAAGGCGTCCACTGGGGTGACTTCTGCAGTTGGACCGTTTTCTGCTGGTCCTATGGTGACCACAACTTTGCTCGCATTACCGATGGCTTTTGCTATTGACACTGCATCTCCAAACGTCGACTCTACCGCGTTTAGCCGTTTTGATTCTTCAGCTGAGATGATCTATGGCATTTCATGAAGTTGCGGTTTGTTACTATAACTTCAATAGTAGGCCTTACTGTTATATGTTTTGTACATTAAATGACACATTATAGGAGATTAGATTGGTGAGGTTTAGTTGAAGGGAAAGTCTAACCTTGTATTGGGCTGCAAGACGAGCAAGTTCCTGAGCAGAATCTAACTCCGGCACGCCAGCTCTGACTCTGAAACCTTCACGCAACAGCTTCTGTGCAATGCGGGTGCCCGCTTGGCCTGTTGCGCCAGCTACGAACACGGTCCCAGGATCCTTACGCCTTGTGATTGTGAATCCTGTAGAAGGATTATTCACAATTGGGATCAAAGACTTAGCCTCAGTACCGTTGCCAAAATTGAATTTGAAGTTGAAAGGGGAAGAATTTGATGGCTCTTCAGATGTGTTATTGGTGTCTTCAGACTTGTTGCCGGGCCAAAATGAGGGAAAGGTCCCAGATTTTTTGGCAAACACACAGACTCTTGGGTTCCTGAGATACAACCTTGATGTTGAACGTGGTGTGGTCGATAAAAGAAATGAGTTGTTGGAGGTCAGCGCAGGAGCCATGGAGAAAAGACTGAACAGCGATTCCGAGGCTGCCTGTATGTGGCGTATTGTTTTCAATTCAATCCAATCGTTTTATCCATCCAAACGCTATTTCTTTCTTTCTCCCTCTATAAGGCTCAAGGCCTAAACATTTTGTTGACCACCAGATGTTGGGGATGCCGGTTTCTGAATGTTATCAGGATGGTAAGGGCATGGGTTATCGTCCAATCGGGCGAAGCCACCTATTCTTAGTTTATCCACAAAAGAAATTTGCAACACCAGACATTTTTGTGCAACCTTTTAGGATCGTAAAATTGATAGAGGAAGATATTTAACGTATCTACAAAACTCCTTTCGATTTGAGTGATCAACAACTCTACTCTCTTAACTAAAGATCTCAAATTCAATTATTAGGAATAAAAAAAAAAAATTAAGAAAATAAGTCCCTCAATGAAGCCCACAAATACTCGAACTAAATTAATCAAACAAACCCATCGATAAAAACCAAATATATAAATATATAAATATATATATATTTAACATATCCCAGTTGGGACCCATAACTGATAATGTCTTATCTGGGTCATTCACCATGTAACATTAAAATGATCCCCCAAGAAAAACCCAGAGATCTAACACAACACGAACCCACATCTCTCTGATTAACCCACCTGCCCAATTGGTGATTACCACATTAATGATGTTGGGCTAAATGAGTAGTTTGTGTAACTAATCTTTCAACTAGAACACTAGTAAAAATATATAAAGCCAAGCCACTCCACGAATAAGAATAGCTTATGTCGCAAATCTGAGATTTCGATTCCTGATTCATTCCAAGTACGCGCACACCAGCTATCAGGCTAACAGATAAAACCAATTGCTGTAGCAGGAGATCAATGATCCATGTTCTAACGGACAAAGCTTAAGATAATCCTTTCAAATCTCCATGAATTTTTACAAAAATGGTAATTTACCTCTTTCTACAAGCCAACGGGGTTCATTATTTATTTGCAATGTGAAACTTGATCTTTGAGCTTGTATTTCAAGGAAACATTTAATTGCTTCCTTGGAAACCTCAAAATTAGAGTGAAAGTAATCAAAACAACAAATTACCATATTTCACCTACTCTTATGTCCACTTCAACCCTTTAGACAGTATGTAGATTGCAGAACATATAGCTGCAGAACCACAAAAATCGGTCAGTCAAATTGTTATAAATGGCGGAAAGAATTAAATGAATCAATCACAATTCAAGAGGAATCCACAAAAGAGAAGTAGAATTGGTGAGAGTACACAAAAAGAGATTCATAAAATTCATGGAGTAGTCCATGGCTTGTGACAGCAATAGATCATGCTTGTACAAAACTACTATTCCTTCTCAACTCTCCATGACTTCATGTGGATCATGGAGCGTTTCTCTGATGAAAAATAAATGCAATTGTCGAAATAGTACGAGAAAAAATACCGAAAGATTCTCAAATTGGCTCAACAAAAACAGGGCCAGTTGAGATATAAGCCAAATCCCAACTGCGGTAACAAAAGACAGAGCTGAGTAAGACAGTGACACAGGTCCCAACCCTTACCAAGAAAGTAATGTCTAGCAAGAACAAGATCAATGACCTAACCACAGAAATACAATATGATCAGCAAAATCAACTTTTTTCCAGCTATCAACATCACCTTATCCAAAATATTTTTAACTTCTTACTAGCATGCTCCACAGGCCACTTAACAAATCAGGTTAACTAAAATTTACTTCCCCAAACCAATTGGGCTAGCCAGAGGAAACCCCCCGGCCCAAAAAAAAAAACCCCTTCTTTTCCAAATTTTCTTTACCTAATGACCAATCTTCTGAATTAAAATATGACTATTTTTCTCTCTGCCACCTCCAATATTTTCTCATGTCAATGTGTAGCCCTCTATGCACCTTGTACATCATCACTTCTCTTCATTGATACATTTGAAGGTCTTCTTTGCATTTGGCCAAATGATAATAAGATGTTTTTCACATCTAAATCTATTTCTTCCCCCCCCCCAAAATCCTCAATAAAGAAACTCCTAACTTCTTCCTAAAGTATGCGTCAATACATATTCAAATATGAACATGAGTCACATACTGTCTCTCCTACTTTTTCTTCAGATTGAATCTCTTTCAAAGGTGTAACTAGCAGCAATTTTAGATGCTTTATCATCCAGCCGTATGATCTGACACTACTAAAGAGATAAAGCTTCACTACCATATCACAGCTATATTTCTCAGCAACATGCATTTAACTACTGAATACTTGTAATTCAAAAGTTAAAAGGGATCAACACATGCTCAAACAGCTGCATCAAGTAATTGAGTGCAATAACACACTGAGGTTTGAGAAGGCTAGAAGAGGAATCCTGGGGCATTGTGACCAAAAAGTAACAAACAATTCAGCCAGAACAACACAAGGACGTCCTGAAGATTATTTCTCCCACACCCCCAAATATTCGTAGTCAAGCAGCAACATTGACGTTAATCAGTATCAATCAATCTCCTCAATATTGGGGAAGACAAGCCATTTTGGAAGCATACAACATTTTAAAAGAAAAACCAAGAAGACCAAGGACTACATACACATTGTAGAGCAGAACCATAGAGCACATATGCATACATGACAGTGCCACCCCATTAAAATTAACAGCAGACATCAACACCAGGAGAGGATGAGTCGAAGGCCTATAGCACCATGCAGATCATAGAAATCATAGCCCCGGGGACAAGAAGCTGCGAATGGGAAAGATAAAAGACAAAATATGATGAGACACAGATAATCACATTCATGCGGAAAGGCATTTGTATGTAGATGCTTATTTCTTCTCCAAAAAGGCAAAGCATCAAATAGCAAAAAATAAAAATAAAAATATCTATAATTAATTGATTGATTACAAAATAAAAAATTCACCTGATTTGATGAACAATATGTAGATCTGCAGAACCTCTGCCCAACCAAGTCATCTACTTGAAAATATCTCATCTATCAATTAACCAGAAACTCAGTTCAGAATCAACCAAATATTAGATTGAATGGTGAAAATCCTTTGGTTTTATGCTTTTGCCCTAAGAAGCAAGCTAATGCCAGTAAAA
Source organism: Dillenia turbinata (assembly GCA_037126225.1). Lineage (NCBI taxonomy): Eukaryota > Viridiplantae > Streptophyta > Magnoliopsida > Dilleniales > Dilleniaceae > Dillenia > Dillenia turbinata. The sequence continues at coordinate 1,726,320 of JBAMMX010000007.1, forward strand.
CATCCAAATCAGCAGCCAAAACAACAATTAATATCTGTCGAAGTTAACATGCCACACATAAAAAGCAAAGGTCTAATGCCACATTTGATTTCTAAACAACTGTTAAAGTTTACATATAACAAGCACAGGAGGCAATAAGATGTCTCTTATATCCTACAAGCTGACAGATCCTATAGTGAGAAAAACTCCCTACAAAGGGAAAAACCCATTACCAGAGAATCTAGCAGCAAAGTCTTCAAAAGTTGCTCTCAAAAAGACAAGCTCATGATATCCTCATTTATCCAATTCAGCTGCCAGCAGTAAAGGGACTACATTAAACAGCTAAAAATATATAAACATGCTCCTCCAAAAGATAGCAATCTCAGAAAAATGAAAAAGATACTGCTTAGCTAGAAGGTGAAAAAGTAAGGCAATGGAAAATAATTCCAAGGGAGCAATAAGTTAATGGCCAACGCCCCTCTTCGCTCTAAGAGATTCAAGAGCCTTCTCACGTAATTCTATCTCCAGTGTTTTCTTCTCAGACTCTGTCACCTCCGTGTCCATTGGACAACGTTCACCTTCTGAAGCATAATCATCTTGATTTCTATCAAAATCCGGAGATTGTGAGTTTGCATCTGGAGACTTCATTTTCAGCTTGTTTGCACGCTGTTCCTCCTTTTTACGACGTCGCTCCTCACGGCGCCTGCGCCTTTCCTCCTTTCGCAATTTTTTCTCCTCTATCCTTCTTCTTTTGGCCTCCTTTCTCTCCTCCCTACGAGAATCATAGCTGTCATCATCATCAGATGAGGTTTCTTTCCTACGGGAACGTTTATGCTTTCTCTTTTCCTTCACTTCAGCTCTTCTCTCATAACTTTCCTCGCAGCTCGAATCAAGGTTGCTTCTACTGTTTTGATTATCCCTTTTGGTAGAATTTCGTAAAGTTTCCAATTTGTGAGGCCTGTTACTACCTTTGACATCACTTTGTGGCTGGTGATTCTTCTCAATAGCTTCAATACCTTCTCCAAAATATGCTTCTTGCTGCTTTTGGCCCGACCTGGAGTTGATATTTGAAGATGATGACTTTTCTTGAGGAGTATCTTTGGCATGAGAAACCCGTTCAGATGGTATACCGCTGCCAGAAAAGATATGGGCTATTAGCAAACTGATCCCAACAAGAAGCATAGTAATGTCAGCCAAAATGAGCACAAGTCATTATACACACCTCTTTGGTTCATGATCCTTCTTTTTCGATCCCACGTCACCAGCATTGCATCGAGTAGGTAATCTTTCAGGAGAATTATTGTCCCTCTGAGAAGTCTTTATAGGAGAATCATTCTGCTGAACAACCACCGCAGGATGTGCAGATCTTTTCTGCAAGGACTTAGACATCCTGTCTGAGTCGTCCCTAAAGTGCATCACCCATAAAAGAAATCAACAAGGCAAACAAAAGAGCATACTATCTGGAAAATCCAAAATTTCAACAAGGACTGTAGTCAGATTCAGCACCTGGCATGGATCATTTCTTCATCCCCACTGGTGCAAGAACTGCTATGGCGAACTCTCCGTTCTTTCGGCCTCTGTGGAGATGCTGGACTATCTTTACAAGTCCATTGATCATTCGAGCGCCTCACAGGGCACCCATATGAACTAGAAAATGTCAGCAGTACTGAATGTCAAAATGGATGAAATGTAATAAAACTGCAATATGGTGTTAGAGGTGGGCATAATAGGCTTAAGCATAATTCAAAATACCACAGAATAAAATAACAGATTAACTACAAAAAGCTGATTGGCTGCTGAAAAAACCTGTCTCGACTAGGACTCCTATTTCGGGGTGGAGAATGAGAAACCTCTGGGGAGTTTGCTGGCGAAAGTGAGAAGGAAGGCAGTCTTCTGTGATCAGCTGTTCGATCCTTTGGATCCCTTTGAGGGGATCTCATAGAAATTGGGAGCCGTTGTGCTGTTGAATCTCGTCCACTGCGTGCATTGTCAAGGAGTTCAACCTTCTCTCTTCGAGGAACATGATGGGAAGGGGACTTTCTCTTGCCAGTCCTGTAGTGAAGGTAGTACAAAATTAAATTACAGGTATATAGCCTGCTCTTGGGTTTACTTGAAAGCCGAATGACATACTTTTCCCTCAAAAATAACCCCATTTTCATGTATGAGTGGTCAGCATTACAAAACTAACATAATGGTTATAGGCATCAGCAACAAATATTATTTCCCATAACTTCCCAGCTTCCACCATTTATGGCTCTCAAATCTTGTACGACAATAGACAAGCACCACAAGTGCCCTCACATTTTGCACTACCTGATTGTCAAATTCTAATAGTACATCCAGAGTGGCAAGAATGTAGTAAAGATGTTGCAAGATCACCTCAACACTGCCAACTAAATTATTATATGATGCGAATTACTTGAGCAACAACCCATAGACATCTTCTTTGCCACATCACTACATACAATAGATCCATAAAATTATCATCAGATAACCATCAAGATAAGTCATATGGATTTTAACTTGCCTTATTCTTTCTGTAGGAGATCGGATACGAGACCTCCTGCTCTGCCCTGGTGATTTTCCCCTAACTAGAGGAGACCTAGAAGATGAATTCCATTCATGTGGCAAGGGAGATCTATGCATGGAAAGGGGCGAAGACCGCCAATGACCAGGGGGTGAGGACCTGCGTCGTATTGGAGATGAAGAACTATGCCTTGGTGGAAATGGAGATCGACGTCGTGGTGGAGATCTTCGATAGTGGCGACGTGCAGGAGAAGGTGATCTACGATGTGCAGGAGAAGGTGATCTGCGCCTCCTTGGAGAGATTGATCTCTGTCGCCGAGGAGAGGGTGATCTCCAACGCCATGGTGAGGGTGGTGATCTGCGCCATCCAGGAGATGGAGATCTGCGTCGCCGAGGAGAGGGAGACCTGCATCTTGCAGGGGATGGTAATGCTCTTCGCCGACGTGGTGACCTATGTCGAACTGGAGAGGGAGATCTATGTCGAGAAGATGGAGATCCACGCGGCAATGGAGACTGCCGTCTACGTCCCACAGGGGATGGTGATCTGCGCCACAAGGGGGAGTACTTTTGAAGCCTCATTGGAGAGGGTGATCTGCGATCTTCAGGAGATATGGATCTTCGCCTAGAATGAGAAGATCTTCGCCCCAAGGGTGACACAGATACTCGACCTCGATGTCTTCGACGGGGACTCAGAGATTGTCTGCCTGGAGAGTTGTACACTCTCTCAGGTGAAACAGAACGCCTTCTTGGTGAAATCGATCTTGAAATACTCCTTGACTTGCCCCTTTCCCTGTAAGCAACCAATTTAGTCGATTTAATTCAGAAATTTATCATCATTAGAAAAAATTGAAAAGTTTTAGCATTCTAAATGTGTAATCCAATAGAGGAAATGGAGCATTAAGCACACATAAGAAATCTTGGATAACTTGAACGGGAAAACATGTTGGATTGCTGCAAGATCACCTCGAATTTGAACGGGAGACTGACTTGCTGATTGACCTGGAATCTCTACTCCTGCCCAAGAAGAAAAATACACTGCAGATTAGCATCTACTACTCATGCAAAATGCTCATAGTAATGAAACAATGATTAGGAGAAATTACCGATAAGGTGAATGTGAATGTGAATGATCAGATAAGTGGGGAGATCCAGAAACCCTGTTCAATAAGAGTCAGATACACTAAACACAGCTAATGGAAAATCATCCAACGACAAACGCACCCAAGAAAGGAGAGAAATTATCATAGAATCCATTTAAAAATGATCCAAGCCAATGCGATATGTTCCTCAATTTCAATAACTTCAGAAAAATTAGCATTTACCCTGTAACCACATAATGAACAAAGGAAATGCCCTTTTCCAATCAGCAGACCAAAGAAGAGGAAGAATAGGCCAAAGAAAAAACTACAAAGCTGATGGAAAGAAAAAATCTTCAGGCTAGACCAAAGAAGCTAAATATCACCCCAATCAGAGAGAGAGAGAGAGAGAGAGAGAGACCAATCACAGAGAGAGAGAGAGAGGGAGAGAGCAACTGCAGAAAGGAAGACCGACAAATCCGGGTGAGAACATAAAGCAGCGCCACTCACCCATGGTCTTATAAACCAAAAGAAGAAACAAAACCATGTAACACTTAACATAAGAAGACATGAGCTACATATTTATCCAAAATAATGGATAAGGACGTACCCAGTGCCGAAACTCCGACATTGTGGGATCTAGGGAAGGAAATACCTAGGCAGTCTTCTCCTTGTTTTTTTTTGGGGGGGGGGGATAAATCTGTCTGTGAGGTTTATTGTCAGCTGGGAAGCCGTTCATGCTTCATGGTTTCGTGGTGCCTCAGAAAATTGAAATTTTTCTTGAGACTTCCACATGCTTCCTGGTTTTCCCTCATTTGACGAAAACTTTTTTGGACAAAACAAAAGGAAAATTATTAATCTATCATGACAAACTATAACCTTATAATTCCAAGTCAACAGCAATGCTAGGCCCATCATTTTTACAAACCATGACCATGCTTGCCATTTGACTAGCTCACTTGACTGTGACATTCCATACCAAATGAAAATGAAGAAATAAAGTTCAGATAATAGAAAGCTAAAATAGCTACTATTTGTAGGATAGCACAATTTTTATTCCAACCTGTGCCTTCTCAAGCCATTCCTCCCGTTGATTTGTTTCCCGTCATGGGAGCTGCGACCAGCTGCCACATCATTCTTCAAGTTTCGTTCTATCCCAGCATCATTGGCTGAGTCGTCAAAACCGCCATCCTACAGTAGTTTGAGGTAAAGGACATGAACCCAAATAATTGCAGAAGCAAGCTGAATGCATGGCAAACAGAAACGGAAGTTAAAACCAGATACCCAGCTCATGAAAACCCAACTCTTTCATGAATAATGTTATTACCATTTTCCTTGTTTTCTCTGGTTCTAGTTCCCTAACTTCTTTCTCTTTCATCCTCTTAATTTCACCAGCTATCCGATCTGCCTCTGCCTGCAATTGTCAATAAAACAAAGTTGATTAAAAAAAATTGTGTGAGCAACACTGGTACAGCATAAATTTTATTCACTAGCATCACAAACCTTCTTCTTCTTGGTTTCTTCCTCTTTGGCATCCAGGAACTGTTGAGGAACACCGCTGGCATTCTTCTGCGCACTGAGAAGAAGAGTCCAAAGTTCCTTCATAAATTTTCCTGTGTTTTTCTCCATGAAGCCAGTCAGTGATATTTGAACCTGTTTGCCATTCACATCCTGCAAAAGAAAAAACAGCAATTCAATATGCTCCCCTAATGTAATCATCCAGCGTATATGCATTCATGCAAATTGTCTACCTTTCCATCCAGAAGACCATAAATGAAATTGATGAGTACTTCATCCTCAAAACCAAGGAGCTCCGTAACCCTAGTCGCTATCCATGGTCTGATAACATCCATCTTAACTTTTGTCATGTCAACCTTAATTCATCAAAGGTATTCAGTGTTACCACAGAAAACATAATAAAATGTCGTTCATGAATAATCATTCACCCTTTGCTTTACCAAATAAGAAATAAATTCAGTTCATTTAAAATGAAATGAATTGTGGAGTTCATTTGCAAATGAAATCTTAAACTTGGAAGCAAAAAGTAAAAGGTGGAACACATTTGGGGTTTTTATTTTTCCTCCCTTGTGCAGTAAATTTAGGTGGACCCACAAACTCTTGTGGAGTTCATTTGCAAATTCCTTCCTTTTTTGCTCATTTGGGAATTCATATTTTTGGTGAGTAAAGAATGAACTTTCACACCTTTTTTTTTATGGTTCCAAGTATCAAAACTTGGAATTGGAAATGAAGGCCACAATTTTTGTGAAATTCATTTGGTTCCAAGCACAGCCTTAGGCAGATGGAATTGAACCGTGCGCATATCCCAAAAAGTAGAGAAATAAGAGGTTCAATAATTAGGGTTTTATAGAATAAGTAAGTTAGATGTATAAATTCACTTCTCGAACTTCAAATTCTAATGATTGCTAAGAAGAAGAAGACCAACCAGATGCTCCAATTCAGGAGCAAATTTCTGTGATTTCAATAGCTTCGCCTGTTTGTTCGAGAACCGAGTGTCCTGGTCGGCAGACGTGCCCTAGAAAAATGAATCCATAGTGACAAGATCGGACAAGACAATAAAGAATGAAAATCCACATATTTGAGTAATCGAGAGAGAGAGAGAATTTACCCTAAAGAAGCCGCCCGACATCTTCTAGGGCTTGTGGCGAAGATTCTTGAAGAAATGATGCGAGGCAGATAAGGAGGGAGACTGTGACTTGGAGTAGAGATGCTTCGACTGCGAGTTCGAATTCACGCCATTGCCATCTCTTCCCCAGGGCTCGATAGGACCAGCACTCCAACCCTTAACCTCGCTTATATTCGGAGCGATTTATGAGGGTAAAGGAGTCTTTTTTGTTTTTACTTTTTCATTTTGAAATTCAAATCCCAAAAGTCCAGGCCAGATATGCTGGGCCTCTCAAACTCTATCCCTCTGTGGACCGCGCTTTGCCGGCTTTCCACTTCTCGTTGGCCCCAAAAAATAATTAACTCAATTTTTATCTTTTTTTTTTTTTTTTGGTAAGAAAGCGAAGAAAAATAGCACAAAAAACAACAGCACTAGCCCAAAGAGGAATTTAGATTCCTCACGCTCTCAAGCCCTTCCTTATCATCTCGAAGCAACTGGAGGATGGAATCAGGCGAATCATTGAGCTCAATCATCCTTTCACCTCTCGCTTGACCCAACGACGCCAGGTGATCCGCGCAGACGCCGGCTTTCCTAAGAATATGTCTAACTTGCCTCACATTCAAGAGCTTCATAAGCTCTTTACATTCCATCAGAATGAAGCTTAGGAGATGATCCTTGGGGATATTGCCCTCAGCAATCTAACCAGGGAAGCAGAGTCAACTTCAACCTCTAGGTTAGAAAATCCTTTCCTTCTTGCCATCTTCAGACCCTCCCTTACCCCCTAAACCTCTGCCATCAGCACCTGACTTGTTCTTATGCTGGAGATAAACCCAACCACCCATTTCCCTGACCAATCTCTGAAAATTCCCCCCCCCCACTATCCCATTATCAATTTTTCATTATAGAGTATATTTATCATAAGGAATTCTTCAAGGAATTATTTCTATTTGGATAACAACATAGAATTTTTATTATATAAAACAAGTAAATAAAAAAGTTAAAATATATATAATTATAATAATAGGAGATTCTTATTATAAAATGTTTAATCTGAATGATAATTATATTTTATTATAATATTAAAATTTTAAATATATATTTTTTGTAATTAAATTGTTTAAATATAATTTTAGGGGCGATTTTCTTTAATCAATTTCCGGGCATGACACGTATTTATGTTTTGGTGTAAAAATTGAGGAGGCGGTGATTTGATTTGGATTTGGGTCGAAAGATTGTAGGCTACGTTTGAGCATGACGGTGAAAAGGAAAATTAGAAAGAAAAATTTGAAAGAAGGAAGCGATGACACGTGGACCTGCGGATATAAAATGGATCCAAACCTATTTATATTCCACTCTTTATTCCTCCGTTCTGGTCCGCCTCGGAGACTCACGCACGCACCCCCTTCCTATCTCCAAAGTCCCCAACCCGCCGCTCTCTCTCTCTCTCTTCATCGCACACACCTGAGATTAAAGGAGCTCCAAAATCTTGGACTCCCAAATCTCAATTTGAAAGATCTTGTCGTCATTCTTAAACCCCTCGCGAATCGGTCCTCAAGATCAGATTCTAAGGAGGTCTCTTGATTTTTCGATTCGATCAATTTCAAGGCAAGACAGCGAGCTGTAATAAAATGGCGACTTCGTCGACAAGCACTGTCTATGTCCACGTCATCGAAGACGTCATCAACAAGGTTCGCGAAGAGTTCATCAGTAATGGAGGTCCTGGCGAGAGTGTTCTCAACGAGCTTCAAGGGGTAAATTTTTCTTGCTTTCTTTGACTGTGATTTCTCTTTTTTTTATGCTGTTTCCTAAAGGGTGTTTTATTTCAATCGTTTGATTTTTGGTTTACGGTTCGGTAGATTTGATTTTCTTGGTTCTAGGGTTTTTGATTTTTTCGATTATTGGAATTAGGGTTTTCCAAATTGATAGATTTGTAGGAATAATTCTTGGTATTTATATGGATTTGAAGATTTGGGAGATGAAGATGATGCAAGCGGGTGCCATATTAGGTCCGATAGAGAGGTCTTCGGCCCCTAAACCTGCTGCACCTGGTGCTCCTACCCCTGTTCATGATCTTAACGTACCATATGAAGGAACCGAGGAGTACGAAACACCCACAGCCGAAATGCTCTTTCCTCCGGTTAGTTTGTCATCCATATCTGTCCATGCTGACCTCAAATTTGAATTCAAATTCAGAATGCAATGTCTGGAGTACAAAAATTGTTGGATCTTTCTATTTTGATATCTTTATTGAAATGCAGACACCACTGCAGACTCCAATTCCAACTCCCTTGCCCGGTACTGCAGACAGTTCACTGTATAATATTCCTACTGGACCAAGTGAATACAACACTCCTAATGATTCTGGTGGTGCTCAGGATGTGAAAGCTCCACGGCCCAGCACTTTAATGGTAAAAAAGCGATGTTATTTGTGTGAATGATGTGGTTTGCATATCTATGTGTTTAATAGTGGCCATTGTTCTTTATTGTTGACTGAAGTGGTTTTATAATTTTGATTTCTTTGTTGCAGCCACCACCACCTTCACCTTGGATGCATCAGAGGCCCCCTCTGGATGTGAATGTTGGTGAGTACATTGTTGCAATGTAACAATTTACAATCCACAATCATCTTCTTTGAACTGTTATCTAGCGGTTGATCTTGTTCTGCTGTAGCTTATGTGGAAGGGCGGGAAGAGGTAGATAGAGGTAACTCTCATCAGCCTCTGACTCAGGTCAGTTTCAACTTTTAGTTAACTTTTGGGTTTAAAAAATTCAAATTATTTTGATGGGATTCTTGAAATTATTTCCAATTTGTACCCAAACGAATAGTTTTGTGACATCAGCAAAGTTCATTATCTGTCTTGATTTGGAGCTTTTTTACAGGATTTTTTTACAATCCCATCTGGAAAGCGGAAACGCGAAGATTTCACTTCACAATATCATACTGGTGGGTACATCCCACAGCAGGATGGAGCTCATGATGCTGCTGAGTTCTTCCAACTGGAGGTTTCTTTTGTCTTAATTTTCTGTCTGTTTTAGTTGACTCCAATGGATTCTGTCCTTCTAAGTCCTAACCTCTCCCCACCTGCACATACTCTTCGTTTTGAATGAGTCTTATCAGCCTTACACAAGTTTGATAGTGGAGCCCTTTTTCCCACAACAACTCAATTTACACAACACATTTCCTTGAAATAGCTAATTACGTGGCCGCAATGGTATATGGAAAACAAAAGTTCTACTGTTTTCAGAAACTTTTAGATGGGAGTTCATTATTTTTGGATTTCAAGCACACCAAAAATTGTGCTTATCAAACTTAATAATTTCTAGTGGAGGTTCTTTTCCTCAAAACTGAGGACCTATGTAATCTGGGCACATTTATGATTCTTTATTAGGTGCTTTGCTACCATCTTCTTCTGGGGTTACACATTTGAACAACAAAGCTATAGGTTCTTTTCCTCAAAACTGAGGGCCTATGTAATCATCTTTAGGCACATTTTTTATTCTTTATTAGGTGCTTTGCTAGCATCTTTCTTCTGGAGTTACATGTTTGAACAACAAAGCTATAGCCATCGGAAAGGAAGAATCCTCCTCATAACATGTAGATTTCCACTCCAGGATTGAATTAAAAAGCTCTCACAAAATTGGATCTCTTAGTTATCCAAATAATTGGGTTTTATATGAGATGAGGCTATGCTGGTCAGCCTGGACATGTACTACTGATGGAGTCTGGATATGTACAACAGAGGTCATTTAGGGAGAATGAATTGGGGTCCAGACAAGGTGATTCAAAGGCTACATGACTTGAGAGAAATCTAAAGAACATGACAAAGAGGGACAAGAGGGGAAACAAGAGTGGGACCACTTTCAAATTCTACCCATACTCATTAGGCATTCACTTAAACAAAAATAGATTTAAACAAAAAGGTCAAGAAAATGTGACTTTAGCTGGCGCCAATTGGGGAATTAGTGCTTGGTGTTGCATGATCTCCTTTCAGATAGATTTAGCCAAGTGTCAATGTTTGCCCTTTTGGCAAGTCTCATATCACACCACCAAAATGATTTGAGTACGAGTTGTTCTAGTTTATTTAAAGAAATGGTTGTACTCAAGGAAAAAGTGTACAATTGGTTCTATTAATGTTAAAAGGTTGGAACACTATTTCGGTTGCAAGAGAGTAACAGTTGCTAGTTATTTAACGGACTTGATGTTCTGGTCATATAGGGACTAACTTGATTTTGAGGAATTTGGAGATGAAGGGGGAGGGAGGGAGGGAGGGAGGGAGAAAGAGGGGGGGAGAGAGAGAGGGAGGGAGGGAGGGAGGGAGAGAGAGAGAGAGAGAGAGAGAGAGAGAGAGAGAGAATTGCTCTCCTTGGTTTGGAGGTTTTTTTTTTTGGGGGGGGTGGGGGACATGCACTCACACACACACAAAAATCCTCTCTCCTTTGCCCCCTCCAGCCTAATTCAAAATTAATTTCTGGAAGAGCTAAATTACATTGCAAGAAAATGAGATAGCGACTGAGAGATCATTCCTCCCACTCAAAAGTTCTATCATTTATTTCTCTCCCTCCGAAGCCTTATAAGTTCAAGTCTGAGTACAATTTTTTTTTTTCCATAAAGAGATGGTCATTGATGAAGCAAGTACTAGAACACCTGGGCATGAGTTTGCATATGTGCATCAGATTCTTTCACCAACAACTATAGTACATGCAAAGAGTTGAACTATTAGTTATTGATTTTGAGTTCATGCTGTCATGTTATGTGTCTAAGCAGATATTTTTCATTCTTCCAACCTTATAAATCTTTTAAAAGCTTAAATTTTATTTCTTGTGGAGGTTCTTTTTTAAGAATTTCCTGTTTCACTTATTTTTTTCCTTATGGAAAAAGATTTCTACTTTTTACCTTGGAGAAAAATGATTGGCCAAGAGTAAGCTATTACTTAAAATAAAAAATATAAAATAAAATAAATCCTTGGAGAGTTGGGCAGTGCTTGTAGAAGAGGAGGAAGAAGATGATTATGATGATGGTGATGAAATGAAGATGAAGATGAGTATTGTATCTACTGATGTAGAGGGTTGCAGAGAGTTTTTGAATGTATATTCCCCCCTACTCGAATAGGTGTTCTGCTGATCAATGAGTTTAGCTTGCAAATGCTGTAATGTGATAATTACAAAAAAGTGGTTAGCTATATTGAATGATGCAGCATATATGGAATAGAGCGCCCAACATGGATGTAACAGAATCTATTTAATATGTGTGTGTATCTTAAAGGTACCTTGAGAATGAAAATGTTGCAGTACGTAGTTCCATTCAGCATTATGAACATTCTAAATCATGGCATCATTTCTGCAGCTTCTTATGGTACATGCTTCAATATCATGCCCACCAATTCCAATCCTATAACACTACTCCTGTGGGTTCCTTTGCTGCACTCCTGCTGTGTATGATCTAATACTCTTTCACGTCTTATCTACTACTATTGTAAAAGGATAATGGAGTTTCTGGAAACATCAAAACTGTGTTGTAATCTCCTTCTGTAGTTACCCATAAAAGCATTACTACTGCATTTCTCCACCGTTCTCTCTCAATTTCTAAATCATTCGATCATTCTATATTTCTCCATGCGCAGTTATAACTAACTTTTCCAGTTTAATTCCTATTAACCACTTTTGAATTCAAAATTTTAACTTTCTGGTCTCTTTCTTACATTAAATAATTTTAAATTTATATTTATATTGTAGCTTTCCTATTCTCTCTCTCACGTCAAGTTGGCTTGCAACCAAAAAATAATTAACAAATAAAGGTTATTGAATATATAGCATTAACCTTTCAAAAAATCAATTCAAGCATAATTAGTTGCCTGCGCATTGTGTGTGCTCCAAAGGCTAGTTGTAATTGTAAGGAAAAGAGGTTACTAGATTAAGATGGTTAGAAATTCTTGAATGCCCATGAAAATTCTTGTTTCTAGTTTTATTGCTACCATGTCATATCCTGGTGCCTGAGACCTTTATTTAAGCATGCTATTATTGCTTCTTTATTTTACTCAATCAACTGTGGCTGGTTTCATGCATTTATGAAAATAGTCTCTTCATACCTTTCAGGTTACTCAGGGTGGAAGTGCTCTAGGACATGGTGCTGTTACTGGTGCAAACAAACAGAAGCTTTTTGGGCAAGTGGGAAGCTCATCTTCAAGAATTCCTCAGTTGGATGGACCAATGCCAGATCCTTATGATGATGAGCTGTCTACTCCGAATGTAAAGTATCAATTTTTTATAATTCTCATTTTTTTTCCCACGAGAAGAGTTACTATTTATTGTTGGCTTCAGTGATAGGTAGTGTGCTTATAGGCAAAAAAGATACGAAAGGTCTTAAATTGGAATGAATGAACGAATTGGGAAACAGTAGAGGAAGGAGTAAATAAGAGTGGAACTAGGTGCTGATACTTGAAGTGCAAAGAGTTATTCTTTTAGAAAAGTATTTGGTACCAAATGTAGATGTTGAGATTTGCTTCAGAACAAACATTTAATTTACTTATTCCTTTGGAATGGAAGGAAAATCTTGTTTTGAGAAATTCTTCCAGTTGGAAGCTTCTAATTAATGGAAAGGATTTTTGCTGCTAAGAGGTGTCACACAGAATTTAAATGGAAATAGTACTAAATTTATTCTCTTATTGAAAGAGCAACCATTTTCAACGCCATAGTGGGAGCTCAAAAGGTCAAGGTGTCATAAGGGTTTCCAACAGTCACCAGGGTCCTCCCCAAGAAGAAAATTGAGAAACAAGTCATTCACATGCTGCAATGCTTTGATATAGTTTTGAAATTATGATATTTTTATCTATTATTAATGTCTCAAGGATAAGGACTCACCTGTGGGACTGTGCTGGTCCTTGAAAAACCCAATCATAGTGTTTGCTTCACATACATGGTCCCAGGACAAAGTCCTCTTGGACAAAGTGTCCCACTCATCAACTCCTCTAGCTGACTGAGGCCTGATAGTGCAGTCCCTGGAGTCCATTCAACAACTCACCTGATTAACATTTTTGGAATGCAGTCCGGTTATTGGTTTGCACTTACCTCACATCTATGCACCTTCACCTGTTGTGTGGATCAGTGATAGTATCAGGAAATATTGGTAGGTGCCGATTATTTGAAAAGTATGAAGCAACTTCACTTTTGTTTTGGAAGTTGCGATGATTGGAATTGGAAATCTAGGGTTTGTTGATTAATCAGTAGCATTACCAGCCTTCTTAAGATAGAAAATGCAGCAACCTGAATCTTTGCCAATTTGTTGTCCTCTCTCCGTTTTGCTGCGGGAGGCAATTTGCATATTATGCCCTAGGAACAAAACTGTAAAATACTGGCAGCTGTCTTCCATACCCATATTTGACATTCTGTGCTCGTTGTTTTCCTTTTTAGGTTTAGTCCTCGTGTATCTGAAAATTCTTTCTTTTTGGGTGCAATTTAGAAACTTTTTTTTGGGGTCCATCTTTGTATCTAACTTTCTGTTCCTGTTGCTCTTGCAAAATACTGGCACCTGTCTTCTCTACCCATATTTGACATTCTGTGCTCCCTGTTTTCCTTTCTAGGTTCAGTCCTCATATATATGAAAATTCTTTCTTTTTTTTTTGGTGCAATTTAGAATTTTTTTTTTTTTTTTTTAGTCCTTGTATCTAACTTTATGTTTCTGTTGCTTTTGCAATAATGAAGATATACAATTATCAAGGAGTTGTCACTGAAGACTACAACGTAGCAAATACACCAGCTCCTGGTAACTGTTGTTGCTATGCTTGTGAAAACTTGTGAACCACTTAAATGTCCCATCTAGTTGTTAGTAATGGAAAATTGGAAATGAAAATGGCCTTGTCTTCAAATTTTCCCAAATGGGTTTTAAGTGGCCTAGTTGGTTTATCTATTCCCATTCTGATTCTTGTGCTCTTGGCCATCTATATTGCTTTAGATCTACAAGCGGGCACACCAGCTGTTGTTACTCAGAATGATGTTGTAGATGATGACGATGATGAACCTTTGAACGAAGACGATGATGATGACTTGGATGATGTTGAGCAAGGAGATGATTTAAACGCACATCATTTAGTTCTGGCTCAATTTGACAAGGTGTTATGCCATTGTCATTTGGCTATAGTCGAGTTAATTTTGATTCTTTATTTTCAAGTCTGATGATAGCCTTCTTCCTTAATTTGCAAATCTATACATGGGTTTGCAGGTGACCCGTACCAAAAGCAGGTGGAAGTGTACTCTCAAGGATGGTATCATGCACATAGACAATAAGGACATACTCTTCAATAAGGTTTTTGTCCATGGAACCATTCTTTAAATTACTCATATCTATTTACTTCTGCCCTTTGATAATTGTCCATCCTTTAAACTGCATGATCTTGTTGTTCTCCGCCCCTAATTTGGCACTCTCTCTGATTTCTCTTTGCACCTTTTTCTGTTGCAGGCCACAGGAGAGTTTGAGTTCTGATTCAATTGAGAGCTTTCATTTATCATCAAGAGTGCGATTGGTTCAAAATGCAAACTTAGAGGATGTATGGTGTGTTCCTTAAATTTTCTATTTATAATGACGTAAAAGCCCGACGAAGGAGAATGAGACAATTGTATCTTTTTAACTGATTAAAGCTGGATGATTGGGCTGTTGTACATAAAGGTAGAGCTTTTTCGCCCCGAAATGATAGGCTGCTTGAGTCCTTTAAGTTCCTCCTCATTTGCTCTCATGGAATGTGTAATTCCATTGACATGATATAATAACTTGGGCATTTTGGTTAATTTTTACGGACAATGCGAATTGTGTCATCTCCTTCTCTGGTACCAAGCACTGCTGAAATTTTTCTGTTTTATATCGGTGATTCTAGGGGGTTTCTGAAATACAGTTTAATGGAGAAAACTTGGCATGCTATCGCAAAAACTATCAACCATCAGACTGTTGTCGCCTTGCAGCTTTTTAAAATGTATCTTGTTCCTAAGAAATATCATAAGTTCATGTTTTTCCGGCCAGGATCGACTCGGCTTTAACTTGTTGGCCCAGATTAAGGTCTTCAATTTTAGATGAGTTATACGGCTAAGTAGTTGGAGGGGCATTTTCTGTCAAGGTTCATTTGAACTTGTGAGATCTGCCATCCTGCCTCTCTCTAATGAATCTCAAGGTCAAGCAGTTGGAATGGCATTTTTCTCGAGTCTTTTGTTTTTGGTCAGTAAATCAGCTGTTTAAGTCGGTCTTGCTTAATGAAATGCCTATTAATTGAAGGGCAATGTTCCCTCTCCCTCTTCAGGTCGAATACGATGCCGACCCCGCCCCACCGGGTTTTTCCCAAAATTTGCTAGGTAGGTCTTGCTTGATCATCTATGCTATAATTCCTATTTGAACCTTCCATGATTTGAGATTGGGCCCAAAAAAAATGGTGAGGTAAAGAAGTAATAAACAAAGCTAATGACCTGTCAGTTAGTTTAGTGAAATATAACACTAAATCTCTTAATCAAAATCTTGAATTCGATTCGTGACTTGAACTTGGAGCAAATTGCGTAATATACTATAGCTCAATTAGTATCATCCCCTTTCCTTTAGAGTTCTCGAATTCAAGTTTTCCCTATGTAACCAAAAAAAAAAAAAAAGCAATAAACAAATTGATCTATAAAGATACATTGCCTTGGGTCCCAAAAGTAGCATCTAAATATCATTGCACGTCGTTTACAATTACACATTGATGCTGGAAAACATTGAATAATGAAGAAGGTTCCGAGGATTCCTCTATAGCCGGATGCTGCCCACCTACTGGTGGCAACCGCGGGGCTACCCCTGCGTTGTCAACCCCACCTTCCTTCAATTCCACCCTCTGTCCGTCCATCGCTGGCAAAGGTATTGGTGACACAGCGAGGGGAGTCAACAAAGGGATAGGACATAGAGAAGGAGAATTATTGGATGGCAAAGCAAATGGATTAGGATTCTCTATATTAGACAATTGATCAAGCTGCAGACATGCAGGGGCTTGTCTCTGTAACCTTGTTGGAGATTTCTGTTGTAGTGATTTAGGCTCTGGTTTCTCCTCTATGTGGAATATGTCAACCTTGTTGTTCTCCATTGTTGTTGTTCTCTCTCTATCTCTCTCTCTCTCCCTCCCCCAAAAAAAACCAGTGAAGATGATGCGTTGAAATGAAACAGATTTAATGTGGGGGTGTGCTTCAAAGACTGTCTTTGGGTAGCGGAAAAAAGGGGTTCAGTTACAAAGTTGAAAGCTTGGGATTGGCTATTTGGGGTAGTCCTAGAATGCAGTTTTTTGACCTTTAGAAATAAATGCCAGTTAAATGTAACGGACACTTTTACTACATTAATTTGCTTTTTCATTCGGTTTAGGATGGTTTTATTTTCTTTTTTAAGGTTCTTTATTATATAGTAACTGTTTTGTATTTCTACGGTTAATTAGTTTAGCCCTTACTGTATTTTTCTCCTGCCAAATTTTATGGAGTTTACTCATACTAACCAGCTCTTGTCTATTTTTCTAGAATTTCTATTTGTGCATCTGCTATATATTATTAGTGTTTACGACAAATAGATATATATATATATATATATATATATTTTTTTTATTTTTAATTTGGTGAACGCACTTGTCGATTTGTAGGTCTTCATGGTAACTTACAAAAAAATAAAATAAAACAAAAAATTAACTCGGTAAAATTTATTCCAAAAAAATGTTGGAGTAATTTGTCAATTGACTCCACGTCTCTTGCAAATCTAATAATTCCTTACAAACCAATATTGAAAATGTATATATTTTTTTATTTATAGAGAGATTCAATCTTGAAATTTTTATAAAAAAAAATAATATAAGAAGGTTCGAATTTGACACCTTTATTAGAAAGGGGGGATGGTGTTAATTGAACTATAGCTTAGTTTCATCAATATTGTAAATATAATTTTTTTAATATAAAAAGATACAAGAGAAATTAAATAAAAAAAATAAAAATGAAAAAACTCAACTGTCCCTAAAAAATATAGTAAACGTAATTCAAATCCTAAAGAAATGTTTCGCCGAGTAGTCGGCCTAAATTTTAAACAACTAGGCCCATTGGTCAAGGCCCAATTGCAAAACTATCTAGCCCAATAACTTTAACGATAAGGCAAACAATTTCAAACTTAAATTCCGGTGCTTTAAAATTATTTTTTTTTTGGGTGAATAAGAAAGAAACCACAAACAAAAAGAGACCAGAAAATGTAGAAGACGCTACGCGTAGGATGCTAAGTTTCTCCTTCTAACCATGAAACACCACCAAGCACCACCAGCATTCAAAGATAGCAACTCTTTCAAGACATCCGGCGGCCTAGTAAGCTCATGAATGCTAGCCTCAGCCAGTTTTCCCATGTCCGCCAACTTATTAACACACTTGTTCGCTTCCCTGAAAATATGATTGATTTTATGGACTCTAGGATCCTTCAATAGGCCTCTGCATTCGGTGATCATGTACTTCTAAGGGTGGTTCTCCCAAACACCACCATTGATGGCTCTCACCAGATTCAGAGAGTCGTATTCCACCTCAAGCGCACCAAAGTTTAATTTTCTAGCTAGTTGAAGACCTTTCTAACGTGAACCCATAAGGTATGGAAATCATAAAACCCACGAAAAAGTTAATATAACCCAAAAATCATCCCAATGATTGAATCTGAACCGGTAGAAATAAAGACTTTAACCAGTTGCCTTAAAGGATGAAGAATCTAAGATATATGATGTTAGACCCGTTTCTCACTAGAACAAGAATTTTAGTATAAAAATGGATCAAATGACGTTACAATTTAAATGGTTCAAAACCTAAATTGATAAGTCAAAGAACTAAATAAGTCTCGTTCAAAAGTTTTCAAAAGAATAAAACTTGTGTGTAGAATTCTCACAAATAATATTTATTTTTTTTAAAAAAAATTCTGATTTTATACAATATGTAATGATATATTTATAGGTTAAAGGTAAAAACAAAAATGATAACTAAAAATTTAGTAATTTCCTAAATAATCAAAATTAGAAAACTAAAATGTAAATTACTACTACAAAAAAATAAATAAATAGAAAACTAAATAAAATAAACTAAACTATTTTGACTAAATTTTTACTACTATTTTTCTTTATTTTCGTTCTCCCTTAGATTTAGATAATTTTGGGCCCCTCATTCTTCAGTTGGGCTTGTATAAATATAATTAAGATTTCCTTTGGTTCTTCATTCACTTGAACTCCAATTTATTATTGTAAAACTCTCAAAATTAAGTTATTCAGTAAACCTTTTAATTTTAGCTTTTATTACCAACCCAACCGAAACTTGAGTTGGATCATATGAATTCTTTACGGTCTTGATGACCTCGTCAGTTTCAAACCCCAAAGCTCCACCATGTTCCTATCAGTGCGACCCATATTAATCCAAAAGCCGTACAGTCATTCGCCTCTGCAATTTCTAAATAGACCCCAGCGCTAACCCTCCCCCTTCCCGGCTTTGCATCTCCATCAACATTGAGTTTAGTAACCCCTTCCTTAGGACGATCCTAGTTTATCTGGATCTCTGCCACCCTACAGACTCCCCTTTTGTAATTCTCTGCGCAAGCCTTAGCCACACTTTTCACTTTATTGGCTACCATGATGGGAGGCATCCTATCTTTTTGATGAATTAGGCGGCACTTGGAATTTTAGATGTCCTAAACAATAATCATGAAAGTCAAGTCGTCATCTTCTACTTTTAGCTTCAGATTCTTTGTTGCTCCATCTTTTAGCCAGTCTGGAATATTGGCTCTCTAGAATTTTGGATTCTCTTCAATGCCCGATAACAAACTAAGCCAAATCTTGTTTTCATGATCACATTTCCTCATATCATGATTGATCATTTCCTCTTCTTCCCTGCAAATGTTGGATATCTCATCCTCTAAAATGCCTATTCTCTTCAACTCAACATAAGTCAAGATCCTACCTTTAAAGGCAAGCCATAGGAACATCTTAGCTCTTTCTGGGCTTTTATTCTTTCGTAATAAAGTAAGGTCACAAAGACCATGAACTTGGGATTCTCTTTTACACAACCAATAAGTAGAGGCTACATTGTAATCACCTACGGGACTATCTTTCTAGAACATGGAGTCTTCACCCCCTTTGACTCTTGAGATGATCGTGGCTCTTATCTCCTCCATAATCTCATTAGGGAGACTTGTGATGAGATCCTCAAGTCTCCACCGACCGTCCTCATCAAGGAAGTGATTAATTTTAATGCTAGCATTGCATGCTTCCTGTGGAATTAAAGCCATATTCACCATCTCTTTATCACATAGTCACTTATCATGCCAAAAGTTAA
This sequence comes from Dillenia turbinata, assembly GCA_037126225.1. Taxonomy (NCBI): domain Eukaryota; kingdom Viridiplantae; phylum Streptophyta; class Magnoliopsida; order Dilleniales; family Dilleniaceae; genus Dillenia; species Dillenia turbinata. Next base: position 1,745,850 of record JBAMMX010000007.1, read on the forward strand.
TGGTCCTGCCATTACCAATTCTCCACTTAATCCACTTTCTCAAGCAGTCCCTACTGCTACAAATTCCCCTCCAAACTACAGAAACGTTTGCTTTTTTACAATGCTCCAATAAGCCTTCTTCATTGAGATACTTATTTCAGATTGAACACCAGAGAGCATAATGGATTCTCCACTCCAACTTTGCCATAAAAATCATATTACACTCTCTCATGGTTCTAATCCCCAACCCACTTTCTATCTTAAAGGCACATATCTCATCCTACTTCACTAGGTGTGCCTTTCTTTTTTCATCACTACTGCCTCAAAGAAAGTCCATGTTCAGTTTGTCTAGTTTCTTACAAATATTCTCATACAGTTAGGAAGACTACATGGTATATAGGGGAATAGAAGTCGTGATTAACCGGATCAAAGTTTTCCTTCCCGCAGTGTTTATGAGCTTTGATTTCCAACTACTCAGCTTGTTTTGCACCCTTTTGACCATTTGGTGATAGAAGTTCTTACCTATCTTCCATTAATTGTGGGTATCCCCAAATAGTTTCCCAAATCCTTAGCAATAGAAAACTTATTGCATGAAGTTAAGGATGCCTTGAGATGTCTTGGAACTCCTTTAGAGATCCATATTTTGGATTTGACAAGATTAACTTGAAATCTATTTTCCTCTAAAAATTCCTGTAAGGAAAAAATGAGAGATATAGAGACCTCTCTTGAAAACTTTGATGGCTCTCTAAACCCCTTTCCCAACAATTTCAAACTTAAATTCCCAAGACTACGTTCCCACGATTCCATCACCATCCTACAACCTCTGACAACCCAATAACCCAAAATAACCCATGGGCCGAAAGCAAACCAATCAACCAAAATCCCACTTGCTCCAAAAAGGCCAAATGATCGAGCTTATGTCATCATTGACAAGTTGTTTCAAGTAATTTCATAATTGATTAAAAAAAAATTCCGTTTTACTTTTTTTAGCAATTTTTTTTTTTTTGGGAGGATGCTTTCCCTCTGAGGAGCGATAACGGTTCAAATTTAAAATCTCAAATCAAAGGAAAAGTCTTCAATATCATTAAAATCAAGAATTTTACGTCATTTATTTAACAATTTATTCTTAATAGTCAATTATTTATATTTAGTCATAAAATTTTTATAATTTTGATAAATATTGATTTTATGAGATTTGTAACTATTAAACTTATATTTAATAATTGTAAATTTTTGTAAAATAAGATGATAAAATAATGAGAGTTTGTAATTTTTAAATTTACATTAAATAATAATTATTAATTTTTATATGGAGATGATAAATAATAGAATTGAAATTTCAAGGCTAAGTGTCTATTTGATAGTGTTTTTTTTTTTTTTTCAATTTCTCTTTTTTTATAAGTAGAAATCCTATCAAATATATTATTTTCTCCTTAAAAGTAACATTTTTTTATAAATAAAAATTTTAAAAATAGTTTTTAAGGAGCTTTTTTTTCTCTTTATTTTTTATATGCCAATTTTTTAGAAATTATATTTATTTTTATTTTATTTATATTTTCACTTAAATGATATGAAATTTCAAATATATTCTTACCATAAATTCATTTATCTTTATATGGACTCTTGCTCTTTAATTTTAATTTTTAATTTTTAACTTTTAGTGTTCATTTGGTAGGTTGTTTTTTTAGTTTTCTTCTTCTTATAGAAAGAAGTCAAAATTAATAACTTTTATAATAAAATTAAAAATTGTTTGATATTTTTATTTTTAAAAATAAACTGATTTCATAAGTTAAAAATTAAAAGTTAAAAGTTAAATTAAAGAGAAAGAATTCAGATCTGAAGGATACGAGGGTAAATGAATTTGTGACAAAGACATATTTAAAATTTCATATTTTTCAAATGAGGATATAAATGAAATAAAAAATTTTTTAAAAATGTGGCGTATAAAAAATAAGAAGAAATTATTTTTTAAAAATTATTTTTTAAATTTTTATTTATAAAAAAATTATTTTTAAGGAGAAAAAAATTATTTGATAGTAATTTTTCTTATAACACGAAGAGAAGATTGAAAAAAAAAAAACACTTCACTTTTAATTTTATTTGAAAAATTACGAAAACAGTTTATTTTTTTTAAATATTAAATAAAATTTAATTTTATTTAAAAAATTATTATTTGAGAAGAAAGGTCAAAAGAAGAAGAAAAAAAAAAAACCTGGTAAACGGGCACTAAAAAAAAAATTTGGTTTGGCAGTGAGGGGCAGCCCGGCAAACCGAGTGGATAAAATTTACTAAGTCGAGAAAACAGCTCGGAAAACATAGGCCACAAAAAAACGTAAATCATCAAAATTCAAATGTCAGAGGAAGACCAGAGAGTGAGAGCGAGAGAGCATGGCTTCGACCACCACTACTTTGTCTCAACTTCTCTTCAACCCCCATCCTCTTCTTCATCAAAACCCCAACAAGGAATCTCAATTCCTCTCTCGATCTTCCAGTTTCTTCTCCTCCAGCGGCTACGTTCGACCCCGTTTGCGCCCACACAACAAACCCATATTTCCAAAATTACTCTTGATACATAAACGGATCAAATTCAAGGTAAAATTCTTCACCGACTCTGAAGAACCCATTGTGGGGTTTTGACGGAAATTTTCCGTTTTGTCTGATTCATATTTTATTTGGTTTCTCTGATGAAGGCTCGAGTGCAGAAAGGGGATTCTTCCGGAGGAGAAGAAGCAGAGTCGCTTGTTTCTGACGCGACTTCTCAAGAGGCCTTTTCTTGGGCTTCTGTTATTCTTCCGTGAGATTTCGATTCTTGCTCTGCTCAATTTCTACTTTTGGGTATTTTTGTATCTTATATTTGTTAGGTCTTCTGGTTTGGTTATTTATTTATTATTATTTTTTTTTTGAGGTTAAGTGTGATCTTTCGATTTGCTTCCCTCGTATTACGTCCGACTGCATATGATGAATATATTCTCTCTCGCTCTCTGATTTTTTTTTTTTTTTTTTTTTTTTTTTTTCGGGAGAGAAGATGTAAAAGACTGTGAATGTTCATTCGTGATTATAACTATGATGAATTTAACAAGTCTCTTACACACCTAAGTCGTCAAATAGGTCATAACGTTGTAAGACGAATGATGGAATGGGATCATCCAATGATTAGGATTTTGCTGTCATGTTTTTTCTTCTAATTTTAGTTGAGTACAAAGTCCAGGAAAATATGGTATTTTCTATTTGAATTTTTCGAATACTTGCTGCTTTGACAAACTCTCAGGTTCTTATTCCCAGCATTGGGGGGCGTTTTATTTGGGTATGACATTGGTGCCACCTCTGGTGCTGTGCTCTCATTGCAGGTACATTCCTATCTGAGGTGACATTCTACTTTTGTCAACTTCTTTTGACGATTATCTTTTTGTAGATGTCATAGGATTTGCATTTTTTCCCTACTTCTTTTAATCATATGTCTTCGCAGTCACCTGAGCTTAGCGGCACTACTTGGTTCAACCTTTCAGCTGTTCAGCTTGGTCTCGTGGTATAGCTCATAAATCTTGCACTAGGTTGTCTGGCAATAAATTCCCAGAGATGAATGTGCTTTACACGTCATAGTGTTTACTGTAGGTTAGTGGTTCTCTATATGGGGCTGTTCTCGGTTCCCTCCTTGTCTTCCCGATTGCAGATTTCCTTGGTAAATCATCTCCCATTTGTTTCAATTTACCTAGGAGTTTGGTTTGCACTACTTAGAGATTAAAGATTCATGCAAAGATGACCTTAACAAATTAAGGTCATTATCAAATTATGTTGGCTTTGAAGTTTGAAATTTTATTGCTCCAAACATTTGATGTAGGGAGGAGGAGGGAACTTCTTGTGGCAGCTTTGCTTTACTTGCTTGGTGGGATTGTAACTGCTTATGCTCCAGGTCTTGGTGTTCTATTGACAGGGCGGCTTCTCTATGGCCTAGGGATTGGTTTGGTGAACTTCTTGGGCACTTTCAACTGCTATCTCGGATTGGATAGTTGCATTCTTATGCAATCATTCCTAAGTGACGTTGAATTGTTTGATTGAACAGGCCATGCATGGTGCTCCACTGTATATTGCAGAGACATGTCCATCACAGATTCGTGGAACTCTGATATCTTTGAAGGAACTCTTCATAGTTTTGGGGATCCTGGTATTCTCTATCTGCAGGAGATTTCTTAACCTATATTCATATTTATCAATTGGACAGAGTTAAATCTGATTTTGCTACTTATGCAGCTGGGTTACTTCATTGGAAGCTTTGAGATAAACACTGTAGGTGGGTGGCGTTACATGTTTGGATTCAGTGCTCCTGCTGCCTTGTTGATGGGACTGGGCATGTGGAGCCTCCCACCTTCACCTCGTTGGTTGCTTCTCAGGGCTGTTCAAGGTAAAGGGTCACTCCAAGAGTATAAGGAGAAGGCCATTTATGCCCTTAGCAAATTAAGAGGCCGGCCTCTTGGTGACAGATTATCTGAAAGACAAATAGAAGACACTCTTGCCTCCTTGAAATCTACCTATGCAAGTGATGAATCTGAAGGCAGTTTCTGGGAAGTTTTTCAAGGACCAAGCTTGAAAGCCTTCATAATTGGTGGAGGTCTAGTGCTTTTTCAGCAGGTAACATTACTTGTGATTACTCAGTTATGTGTTCTACCTGGAAACTGTGGCCAAATGGCCAGGATTTTGAAAATCCTTTTTGTGACTGTCCTGTATGCATCATGATTGTCCTAGATTACAGGGCAGCCAAGTGTTTTGTATTATGCCGGTCCAATTCTCCAGGTATATGTCAATGCTCTTGAGAACTAATATTCTTCATTTTTTGTTTTAATTCCAACTGAGATGTCATATCTGATTTTGTATTACAAGAGTGCTGGGTTTTCTGCTGCTGCGGATGCTACCCGAGTTTCTGTTGTAATTGGCATATTTAAGGTAGGCTTTCTTGGTTTTCAGACAGCATTTGTGATTTATAGCTCTAGTACTTTGTAAACATCTAAATTTGGCTCAAGATCCAAGTTTCTGTATCTTTGTCATGAGGAATTCGATTCCTTTTGGAGTCTAATTTTCATTCATCTTGCAGTTACTGATGACAGGAATAGCTGTCTTAAAAGTTGATGATCTTGGAAGAAGACCTTTACTAATTGGAGGTGTTGGTGGAATTGTGAGTCCTTGGTCATTTCTTACTTGAGCTAATTATTGTATCCTCATAAGGTTACTTATTCTCATCATTTACTTGTGCTGCAGGCTGTTTCATTATTTCTCCTCTGTGCCTATTACAAATTTCTCGCCGGAATTCCACTTGTCGCTGTTGCTGCTTTGCTTCTCTATGTTGGTTGTTATCAGGTATACATACCTTATCAAATCTTTTTATTATAGCCATTTGTAACCTCTAGAATTTTGGACCTTGATTATAAGTGTTCAAGTAACATGGCTTCCATGATGTTTAATTTCTTTCCAACAATCTGTAATGGTACTGGATCCTCATAGAAAAAGGCTCTATAGGACCTTCTCCCCTCATAATGGACTCCTGAACTCAAATATCTAAAGGGCTTTTTTTTTTGGGGGGGGGGGGGGAAGGCCACCTGAATCTATCATAAGAAAATAGAAATCCATATTTATTGAAATGGGAGAAAACGAGAAGGCTCAAAATTGTAAATGAAGGAAAAATGTCAGAAGCTTTGAATTAGAGACCTTAGTGGAAATATTTGTGAGTCCAAATTAAAGGCTTATTTCTTAACAAGGTTCCTGTACAAAAACGGTGTTTCAGATATCATTTGGACCCATTAGTTGGCTTATGGTGTCTGAGATCTTCCCACTTCGCACAAGAGGACGGGGCATTAGCCTTGCAGTTCTTGCTAACTTCGGTTCAAATGCCATTGTGACCTTTGCTTTCTCACCTTTGAAGGTATAGCTTCAACTGATATCATATACCCTTTAAAGCTGTTTTGTCATCATTGATGTCAGCACTGCTTGCTTCAACTTTATGTTGAATAATGTGCATGAATGTCTGGGTAACTTTGCAGGAGTTGCTGGGGGCTGATAACCTATTCCTCCTTTTTGGTGCAATTGCCTTGCTATCACTTTTGTTTGCAATATTCTTTGTCCCTGAGACCAAAGGGTTGAGCTTGGAGGAAATTGAATCCAAAATCTTGAAGTGAAAATTTTGTATTATTGTAAACTTATGCAAACAATTTCAGTAAAGTGGAATGATGACCAGTTTGTACTTGATGGATAAAATTATTATTTTTTTATTCCCACCATCAGTATCCGGAATCATATTCCGACTAATTCGGTTCTAGCGTCTGCAGAGGTCCTATCTAGGTGTGGTTTTCCCAACGTAGTCTTTGTATAAAATTATTTTTTCACCATGTATATGCTCGTTTCATTTTATGTATGTCTGGTAAAGTAAAAGAGAGTAACAGGTGACTAATATTGCCTTTTTGGTTAAGATCCACTCTCACTAGCTTTGCTTTGAAGATGAAGAAAATGCTCAATTATGAAAAATACATGGTACGTATGTTGTGTGGTGGACTGCATGTATGAACAATTAACCTTTGTTGAACATTTCTCAAATATCAAGGTAACCTAGAACAGGGCTTCAAGTGATTCTAGAGGACTTTGATGTAACTGGAATCGGTGGACTACATGCCTTATGTAGGAACAACGTTGAAGTTCTAAATGGTTAGACAGCTCCTAACATATATCGTTGAATTATCTTATGCTCAGGATCTCGAACTCTTTTGGATTATAAATTACCACCAGTGCGGGCAACCGGGCTTTTAAAGAAATTATGATAGTCCTGAGCTAGCAGAACAGGCCTTCAGCCCTTCAGGTTATCAATTTTCCCATGAAGCCTATTCATCTGCAATGGAGCACAACTAGCTGGTGATTCTACCAGTTAATCTTCCGTCGGTTTTCCTAACGGATCTCCTGTGCTGAGAAGTATCCATCAGTTTTCCTTTAACAAATCTCTTGTGCTAAGAAGTACAATAGCTCAGAACCTCTTGGGGTGAGGTTTTAGCCACAAATATGCTATTGAAATCTTACGCTATTGAAATCTTACACCTGGTACCATCGGCCTCTTGGCGCAGCAAGGGCCTTATATCCAACTGGTGATGAGGGTTTGAGCTTACACTACCCTCTCCCCTTTTGTAAATGTCATTGCCCTCCTAGTGGAAAAATGGGCTTAAGCCCGGTAAAAATTAGGTTGTTCATCTAATGGGACTAATGTCCTGGCCTATTTTTAGCCAGACTTCTCCGGAAAAAAACATCACGAAACCACAGGGCTTCAGAATCTGAGGAGGAAATGAAAGAGAGAGAGAGAGAGAGGAAAAAAAAAACTCCAAACATAGTCTTTCTGTTTGTGTGTGAGGGTGAGGGGGACTGATTACTGGTCATTGTTTCTTGGGAAGGTCTAATTCTGTCATGAACCGTGGTTGCCTATGAAAATGCCACGTGTCAAGCGGACCATCTTAACTGTGTGGCCCTTGGGAATCTGAATTACAAATCCACATTGTTTTAGTTTCATTTCATTCAAAACTAGCTCGTTAGTAACTCTTCTCTTCTACCATTTGCTCTCAGATACTTCTATAGCAGTTCAGCTTCCAGGGCACTTAGTCAATCAACGGCTACTTCCATCTCAACCATGTTACACTGAACTTCAATGAACTTGAAACAGAACCATTACATCTTGGACTTCATTTTCTTATATTGTGTGCTTTGTTGTTTGATGTTGTGTTCAGTTGAGCTTGAACAACTCAAGCTCTGGAATGTCAATTCCAAACACAGCCTTCTTGGGCTGCAGCTTGAAGAAAGCGAGCTCTGGGTTCAACCTCCAAAAGGTTGCATCCGGCCACTTTAAAGTAGTTGCTGAAGTTGATGAGAGCAAGCAGACTAACAAGGACAAATGGAGAGGCCGTGCTTTTGACACTTCTGATGATCAGCAGAACATCACCAGGGGATAGGGTGGTTTGAAACAGTTACTAAACGAGTCGAAACATGTATTCTCTCTCTCTCTCTCTCTCACACAAAATAATTGGATTGAAAAAACACGTTACCATACAACTTGGGCAGCACTATGGATGGATTCTACATTGCTCCTGCTTTAATGGACAAGCTTGTTGTTCACGTTACCAAGAATTTCTTTACAACCCTCCCTAAAGTCAAGGTGTCTACCTAAAATCTTTCCAAATTCGTATGACGGTAAATTTTGGGATTTCATTGATAAAATGTTGCAAATTTTGATGTGATCTCAACGTTACGGATTTGAGACGTGAAAATAGTCTTTTTACAAAATATAAGGGGAAAACTGTATACATATACTCCCACGTTTTCCCTATTCTGCATTAAGTCGAGAGCACTTTGTATACCGGATAAACCATTTTATTGATAAAAAGTTGAATTTAATAGCTCTTCTGAATTTGTTTCAGGTTCCTCTCATTCTGGGTATTTGGGGAGGAAATGGTCAGGGAAAATTGTTCAAGTGCGAGTTTGCCTTTGCCAAGATGGGAATCGAGTGAGGTCACTTTTGCTTTTCTGCCTTGGACTAGAGTGTATGGTATTTGATTGTTATGAATTTATGGTCATGAAATTTCAGCCCTATTAAGATGAGTACGAGAGAATTTGCGAGTGGTAATGTAAGAGAGCCTGCAAAACTGATCAGACAAGGTACCGTGAGCAGCTGATATAATCAAGGAAGGAGAGAAGTGTTGCCTCTTCATCAATGATTTAGATGCTGGAGATGGTTGACTTGGTGGAACTACTCGATATACTGTCCATAACCAAATAGGGAATGCAACCCTTATGAACGTTGCTGGTACCTAACAAATGTTCGGCTTCCTGGTTTGTACACAGAGGAAAATGCCCATGCTCCCATCATTGTCACCGGTAATGACTTCTCAACATTGTATTAAACCCTAATTCGTGATGGTTGTATGGAGAAATTTTACTGGGCTTCTACTAGCGAAGATAGGATTGGTGTTTGCACTGGTGTCTTTAGGACTAAATGTTCCCAAGGAGGATGGTATCAAGCTTGTTCACACCTGCCCCGGCCAATCAATCAGTAGTTATCTAGTATTCTCCTTAATTGGTTCAATATAGGTACGAGTGTGAGCAAAACTATTCAAAAATTTTCTTTCTGCAGATTTCTTTGGTGCTCTTAGAGCCTGAGTTTATGATGAGGAAGTGAGGAAGGTATCAGGAGTTGGAGTAGAAATTGTGAGGAAGAAGCTTGTGAACTCAAAGGAGGGCCCCTCCGACTTTTGAGGAATTCAAAATGACTCTTGAGAAGTTGCTGGAGTATGGCAACATTGTCCAGGAAGAAGAAAAAGTAAAGAGAGTTCAATTGGCTGTTAGTATCATTCACTTTTAAAGAATTCCCTAGCTCTTGAAAAAAAGCAAAAAAAAGAAAGAAAGAAAGAATGAATGAATGAAAGAAAACGAAACTTTTGGTGAGGCTAGGTATTCTCTCCTGAGCTTTAATTCCTGCTCTGATTTCAGCACAAGTGAATGCAGCACAAGTGAATGTTCGAGTCCGGGAAGGCTGCACCAACCTGATTACCACAAACTTGGATCCACGGCCAGAAGTGAGAATGGTACCTGCCATATCTAAGTTGGAGGCTTTTCTAGCCAATTTCAGTATGTTGTTTTTGTCATGGAAACTAGCTGTACTTCTTCCAAATTAAGGCACAGTATGTGTTGAGCTAAGCTAATACTATGGATTTCCTCAGAAATTATTCGATCTTAGTTTCTGCATATCTCAAAAATTCATGAAACGACTTGCCATAAAATTATAGGGTTGCTACAAAAATCAACATAGAAAGATGCTAAAAAAAAATCAGAGATGGAGGAAATGCAAATGTTATAATCACTATCCATTGGGTCAACAGTCAACACTGCACTGCTATAAGCTAATGGCAGCGGGCTCTGGACTTTGGAATTTCTGTCTAACATGTAATGGATATTCAATCTACCAAAGTAGCCATCCTACAGATAATTGCAAAATTTGATCCAGAATATGAAAAGCAAGAAAGATGATGATTCAGCGGCCGAATGTAAGGATCGAATGAGAGCTGGACAAGGAGTGAGCAGAGCGACTTCCACGTGATGAAGCAAATGACATGATATTTTCAAAAGATATTGCATCATCCATGGTGGTGCAGCGTGTGCTGAGATCATACAGAGGTAACTCTGATAATATAATATCACCATTTAGATACTGCATCACTTGCCTCATGTTAGGTCTAGCTGCTGGAACTGTGTGTGTGCAAAGCAGGCCTAGTTTCAGAACCAACTCAACTTCCTCCTCCACGAAAGTTGATTCTAATCTTGGATCAATGGTGTCAAGAATAGTTCCCTCTTTCCAGCATTGGAAAACCCAATCCACCAAAATTATCTCTTCTTCCAACCCGTGGAGCTGTATAGGCCTCCTCCCACAAGCCATTTCAAGCATGAATGCCCCAAATGCATATACATCAGTGCTAGTAGTTGCCTTGCTGGTTCGAGTTAGCTCTGGTGCAAGATAACCCACCGTGCCAACCACATGGGTAGTCTGAGGATTGGCTCCATGGTCATATAATCTTGCAAGACCAAAATCTCCTAGTTGCCCGTTAAGATCAGCATCCAAGAGGACATTGCTTGCCTTTACATCTCGATGCAGGACCACCTGTTCCCACTCTTCATGCAAATAGAGAAGACCAGACGCAACGCCTTTGAGGATATGGAATCGCCGAGGCCAACAAAGGTTAGGCTTTTCATTGCCAAAGAGAAACTTGTCTAAGCTACCATTCTGCATATAGTCATAAACCAATATCAGCTCTCCTTTTCGCCTGCAATAGCCAAGGAGCTGCACCAAGTTCCTGTGGCTTAGCCTTCCCATGCAGACTATCTCAGCCACAAATTCCCTCAATCCTTGCCGTGAATCATGGGAAATTGTCTTAACTGCTACTTCAACCTTTGAAGATGGTAATACTCCTCTATAGACCTTCCCAAATCCTCCTGACCCGAGAAGCTCTGTGTCTCTGAAACCTTTGGTTGCTTTGTAGAGGTCCTTGTAACAGAACCTCCGTGGACCATATTCGCATTCCCAATCTTCTCGGAGTTCCTCAAATTTTTTGGTCCATCTGTGGTAAGCACCACCCATGATCAGAAGTATTACAATTCCAAGCAGTGCTACAACTGATATGGTAATTGCCAGAGATGATTTCCCTTTTGAACCCCTCTGACGAGGGTATGAAGGAAGATTGGAAATTGCAAGGCTCTGTGCCTTGCCACTCTTGTTGAAACTCCACCCGAGGATATAGTGATCACTAGCTACAGAACCAGTTGCTGCAGAAAAACCGACATACATGGAGTTCAAAAAAATCAAAGCAAGATCCATGGATGTTGATATGAGAGGATGTTTAGGCTCTTCCATACCAGCAGGGGCAACGGTAACATTGAGAAGCTTTTCTTCTCCATCATAATCTATCCAAACTTGAATTGGATCTCCGCTTATGAGCTCCAAGCTTCTATTTTCTCCTCCACTAGAAACGTAAGTCGCTGGAGCTGAATAATTAGACTTCAAACTATTGACATCAATTCCAACATGGTTGTCATTAATATCATAAAACTCTGGACTCAGAATAGAATCAAGTTCAACAGCAAACACGTGGTTTGAAGGAAGCCCATTGTTCGAATAATTGAAAAGTCCCAGATACTGGCTTGCTGTGGCTTCAGAAAAGTCTGTAGATGGTGAGACAGCGAAGGCAATACCATGCCCACTTATGTTGTTGCCGTCTTCAGGAACCATAGCAAACACAAAATTAGTAGAAAATGAGAGAGACTGAGCTGACCCAGATGAAGATGAATTGAAATTGAGAGGAATTTTATAGAAACAGTGACCCTTTTGCTGCTTTGAGGTGTTGGTTAGCTGCAACAGACCATTGGCATGAACTTCTGAGTTTCCGTCTAGGCTGATTTTGGCTTCCCGAAAACCATTGTAGATGAACTGACTCTCTTCTTGAGCAAAAGCCAAAAATATGATGTGCGTAAACACAATAATAAGAAAATGAAATGAAAAAATGATTCCAGCCATTTAAGCATATAAGATAAGCGCAGAAAATAGATTAGTTATCTATCTTTGCGTTAACATACATGTAGAAGGCTAATATGAACTTTCCCCAGTCTTGGGGAGCCAACAGAAGTACAGAGAAACCGTAGACATTGAATTATGAAAAAGTGGAAAAATGAGGTCTTCAGGGTTCGATCAGCTAAGTATGAACCGAGTCCAAGTGTAATTATTGTGTAGTTTCTAAGATCACTCGTGAATAACCTGTAATGCCTTGCTTCACCAAACACCATTTACAAAATCCAACTTGTTCTCAAACCAAGACACGTTTTTCCTTTTCTGAAAAAGAAAAAATTGCAATGCTTGAAACTCAAAATGGGGCTGAGAATAAAAATGTCAATTGGAATCAGGTTCAAAAAGAAGAAAAAAAAAAGTATAAGTTTTTTATTTTTATATTTATATTAATTATATATGTTCTTTTGAGTTTTACCCCTATCATTGTCATATCCCCAACTTCGATAATATTTGGTTAATGCACCAGGCTGAAAGAGAGTGAAAAATGAAAGCAAGAATTTTAAAGAAATAATTTTTCACTCATTTTCCTTGCTACCAGACGTCCAAAATAGGACATGTCGTGATTTTGATTATTTCTAGAAATATTAATTTATACATATTATACTTTTTTATTTAAAAAAAAAAAATTGACAAGTCGACCTTTAATAGGCGGCTCTGGGTTCCCCCCTGACTTCTCCCTCCCTAACTTTCCAAATCTTGTTCTATTCGGAACAATTGATGTCATTTGGATTTTCATATACCCATTTGATACTGACATTTCCTAAATCTTAAGCATAGCAAATAAAGGATGTTGTTTTTCTTGCATATGATTTTCTTCTGTTCACACGTGATATGGTTACCTAGTTTTGGCATTATGATCTTCGAATTCTTTTTCTTTTTTTTTTTTTTTCCCTCCTCTTTCAGGTATATTGACTTACAAATTCACATATAATCATCGTAATGGCTGCTTTTTACCCAAAAAAAAAAAAAAAAATGAACGGCCGCCTTGTATCAAGATTCAAGGCCATGAAAGTTGAAAATTTTCATTTCCTTGGACTAGAATTCCATCAATCTCCGTTATCAGCCACCTTACGGTCCCGCAAAGTCTCTGAAAATAATTTCCCTTAGAAATTGTGCAACACCCAACAATCTAGTTTTTCAACCATCGCCGACAGATAATCGATCTATTAATAGAGTGTTAAGTTTTTCATCAAATATTGAGTTTGAAATTTAGAAATAAAAAATATTATATTGAAAAAACTATCTTTTAAATATGATCTTTATAGATACTTAAATCAGATTAATTAAAATAGAATTTTGATGATTAAAAAAAATCATACAAATGCTAAACATAACAATAAATAAATAAATAAATTATAACTTCTAAAGCTGCGGAGAGACAAGGCCCACGGGCCTCCCTTGTAATCGGGGAAAAAAAATAAAAAAATAAAAAGGCTGCAAGGGGAATTGATTACAATAGCAAATGTAGCTATACGAATAAATGCAGGAAACCAAAAGGAAGATTATACAGATTATGATTACAAATATTTCACATTTCATCTGAAAATCTATTTGATGAAGAAGAAGAAGAAAAAAACACCCACACATATCAATCTGGTTCCTCATCTGCAATTGAGGCGGTAAATCTCCCTCAGTTTGTTTGGAGGATTCGGCCATGATTTTCTTCTTCAGGAACTGCAAAAAAGAGAACTCAAGTATGAATTCCCAAACTGAAAACTTTTGAAGACTTAACAAGAGGGGCGAAAATATTTACTGAAAAAGATCTAATTGCCTTCATAAAAGTTGATAGTTGTAGTCGAAGTGGTTGGAAGCTGATACGATTTGGTAGCCTCGGAGGAAATTGTCGAGAGGCTGGCTACCTCAGGTCGCAGGAAGGAAGTTACAGCCTCTCTGACCTTCTCAATATAGCCCACGTCACCAGGAGCTTTTCTAGGACTAATTGCCTCTGTTATAACATGAGAAAGTGCTTTCTCCTCATCCCCTGGTTCAAACTTGTGCCTCAGATACTCCTTTACAGAAACACCTTTATCAAAAGCAACTTGCTCACCACGCGGGGCAAACTCTCTGGGTCCAGGTGCTGATGAGGATGTCACGGTCATGCCTTGAAGCTTTGTAGTGATATTGTTGGGGGCCTCTGACACGGACTTGTAAGCAGGGGCCAGTGTCTCAGTAATGGTTTCATTTACAGTTTTTCCTGCACGTCCAGGTGCTGATGAGGATGTCATGGTCATGCCTTGAAGCTTTGTAGTGATATTGTTGGGTGCCTCTGACACGGACTTGTAAGCAGGGGCCAGTGTCTCAGTAACTTTTTCATTTACAGTTTTTCCTGCACCAGGGGAGTTCTGTTTTGGTTGATCCTCATGAGTTTTGACCACGCTTGGGAACGTATGGCTCTCAGAAATTACTGGATTTGCTCTTGGGTGCTGCCTTGCTGACTCCTTTAATCCTTCCGGTGCCAGCTCTGATTCATACACTGAAATCAAGAATACAAGGAAAAAAAATATAATAAGACACCTCATGGTTGAAATATCAATCAAGGAATAATTTTATGGACTAGAAACAAGAAAAATCCCATCAATATGGTTTAAAGTGTTAAATACTTGGGGCACCGAGGTATTCAGGATCCTTGTCATCCTCTTCATCATCATCTTCTAAGCTAACTCCCCAAGAAGGTGTGGGGTTGTCACCACTGTTATTATTCTTCTTGTTGGCAAGATTTTGTCTCCATCTTTTTGCCTTCTCCCTCACTTTGGTGAGAACTGATCTCCTGTTCTGATGGATGTGATATTCTTCCAGATCATGACCACCCTTTAAAGCTGTAGGTGAAGAGCTGGCGTACGACCTTGAGGCTTCCCCTATTATACATAAGTTCATCTGTTGTTAGGCTAAGGCATTGCATTCTTAAAATTTTATAAGAAACTAGCAATCTGAGACATTTACTTCGCTGTGAATGTGATATTATTATTCAAAAGAATTTGACATATATGAATTTTGAGACCACCTCGGAGGAGCTGTTCTACGGTTGGTAGAGGACTTTTGGGAGTTCTGGGGCTATCACTAGAAGAAAGTCGAAAGCTACCCCTTTGGGCCATTGCAGCATCATCTAGCAGTTTTTTGATCCTTTCCGAGTGAGTCTTCCTACTGTACGTATCTCCCGCTTTATTCCATGGTAAAATTTATGAGAAGAGACTGATAATTAAGCTTGAAAATCGGAACTCCTGATGGGCATTGCAATAAAAAATTCCAATTTCTGAACCATATCAGGTAAAAAACTTATGGACCACAGATTTACATGCGGTAAGAATCTGTTATCAACTGCCACCTTGCAAATCATGAATATCAAACTTCTGAATGGAAGTTGACCGAGTCTGAAGCAACCGTTTTATTTCCCTATTCCTCAGCCCCCGGATAAGGAAAACTCCTTGGAAGATAAAGTTTCAAAAAAAAAAAAGAAAACCTCCAACCCTTTTCAGTCATTGAAGATCAAAATCATTCTGCTGTGGAAAGTTAGCAACCACCCCTTCTACATTTTGCTTCGATTTTATTTCTCATAAGAAGATCAAGAGAAAGGGTGTTTGCCGGGCAACATATATAATTTAATTATCTAAAAAAGAAAAATATTACCTGCGACTGCGAGGTTTATCTTTTCCAAATTTGGCTCTCTTGACTGACTTAAGAACATACTTAACAGAGCAAGAGCAAGGCCTCACAAAAGTCTTCTCTAAAACTGCCTGTCTACTGTCACCGAGACGAAGAGCTTCCATGAGCAGCTAGACTACCAAAAAAGCAGTATCTGAATTCTGAAGCCTCTTGATTAAGATATATAAGTCCAGACTTCGGTAGCCTGAGATGAGATAATGGGGTCATTTGTTGTGGAAAATTGATGACCATGGAATGCCTCATCACCAGCAGCACGAATTCAATCCATGAACCAGCCATTGCTTGACATAAATATAATCAGCTTTCGTGCAAAAGCGAGCTCTTTATTTTAGTCAACCCAACAATAACCAGGCTTTATCTTCACTCCTCCACCAGACATGCACTTCCATGCTCCGGCTGCATCTCTTCCCAGTGACCTTGGTGTAGTTCCCAACATTTTTCATAATAGAACATAAATTGCTGGGTCGTTTGGACACAGCTCCAAAAATTTTTCAGCAGAACGAACACCAATTTCCAAAGTGCCATGAACTCGACTAACACTTAGTAGAGACTTATAGACAAGTATAAGAGTTCTATCAGCATGTTTTCAATGAAGGCTTTGCTTCATGGAGATTTCTAGCTCGACCATAGAGATCCACAGTACTGGCATGGTGCTCCACTTTAGGAGGTTCAAAAGAAGAATCATTTATTATCAAATCACAATACTTGAGTCCCTTTTCCAGTGGCACCCGGCATGTCTACAGGCAGAATAGATAGCAAGTGTTGTTATGTTGGGTTGGCTGCGGTTTTCAATATCTGCTCAAACAACTCAACAGTCTCATTGCCATACCCATGATAAGCACATCCTGACAGCAGAGAATTCCATGAATCAAGTCAAGTTCCTCCATATTGACACGAGCACTTCTAAATAAAACAGAGCCTCTGTGGGTTGTTAATTTTGAGCGTTCCAAGTAATCACCAAGCGAAAGATAGATCATTCCTCTCCGGCATTTGACTACAAACCCTCATGGAAATGAAAATCTCCAAATCGACGCATTTCAAGTATATCTGAATGGCCTCGATTCCCACAGCAACACTTGAAAACAACCCAAGCTTCAAACTAAAAGCATGAACTT
Organism: Dillenia turbinata; assembly: GCA_037126225.1. Lineage (NCBI taxonomy): Eukaryota > Viridiplantae > Streptophyta > Magnoliopsida > Dilleniales > Dilleniaceae > Dillenia > Dillenia turbinata. The sequence continues at coordinate 1,762,731 of JBAMMX010000007.1, forward strand.
GCATCCCAAGCTCTCTTTTTCCTAAAGCAGAAGATAAAATAAGCGGTGAAAAACCGACACTGTTTCTAAGCATTGCTACGAATAACCCGGTTGACATTTTTGGCTCCACAACATGTAGAAACTGCGAATCGATGAATTCCACGTGACAACATTTTATGAAGCATTTTTGTAACAAAAAAAAAAGGAGGACATTTTATGAGGCATTTCGTAGAACAGCTGTTTGGTACCTGAAATTCGACTATGAAGCCGGGCTGGGAATTTAGGGTATCAACGTTTTGGGCCTAGTCGGGTCGAAAATCTTAGGCCAAGCCGTAGCGAAAATTGGTCCGGCATGGGCCTACTAATGTGTGGTTCACATAGGTAGCATGGAATTAAGCCTAGCCCTAAAGTTCTTTTAGACCACTCAGACTCGGGATAAAATTGGGCGCAAATTCTTTTTTTTTTTTTTTTTTTTTTTTTAATTTTATTTTGATTACATGATATTTAAATTTAAATCAAAAAAAAAAATTATGACTATTAAAATATTTTTTCAGAAACTAGAGAGAGAGAGTATTCAACACAACACAAACTCGGATGAGGATGATGATCGACGTTATCATCATCACAACAATAATAATAATAATAATAATAATAATAATAATAATAATAATTTTTTATTGGCAATGAGTGTGATTTTTTATTTATTTATGGGTGAGCTTACTTACATTACATATGAATTAAAAGATAGGTACATTTAAAAAGAAATATTAATATGATTGCTTTTTGTTAGAGATGGATTTCGTCTCTACAGATCCGGCTCTTCTTGAACTCGATTGGACAGTTGATTGTGAGGCTTGAGATCTGTAAAAGATCGTCAGAGAGTGTTTCGACGGGAGAGGTTTCGACACTCAAGTCAGAAAGAGCGGTTTTCGAAAGGAAAATATAAATAGATTGAGAGAGGAGGGAGGATCGATCTCTCTTTGTACTCTGTGCGCCTTGTGTAGGGTTAAAAGACTTACCTAGATTGATACCCCTATTGATGTTATATAATATTTTTCTTAGATTCGTGCCGCTGCGCGCTTTGTAAAACTCTAATTTTCTTAAGAATTCGTCCGGAGATTCCGGATCTATGATCACGAAACATTCTATATTGTGGTTGTTTAGGCAACTGAATTATATGAAAAGATTTTTTCCCTTATCGATTAGGTCTGTTAGATTTCCTTTCGTATATGGAAGACATGTTATGTGTCAAAGTGGAGAACTCAGTTAAACAATACCGATTGGATATTAATGATCGAGGGAGACGGGTGCGTTCAGTCTCTTTGATAGCTATCGATTGAGGGTGTTCAGTTCCACTGAACCTCTTGTAAATTGAGTCGAACAATAGATCCATTTGATTAAACGGGACAATTGAGGCTCTTCAGGGAGGCAGATCCATTCGAGTGATTGAGATGACTAAGACCCATTCATGGGGATGAATCTTTTCAGTGAACCGGTACAACATAAGTCAATTCTCGCTTGAATGTATTGATACCAGAAAAATGGAGGCCCATTTTACACAGTAAGGCCTTCTAAAAGAGGGTCCATCATTTGTCCCTGACTCATGGTGTCGTTTCGTGAGAAATGAGCCATGAGTAATGGTTTTTACGAAGAGTTGCCAAAATCTTTTAGTATAATGTGTGCCCCTTTTGGCTCTCTCGAACCGTCTCAGGTAGTGCTTTAAAAGAGTTACAGGTTCCGGCGTACTGAGTACTCTCTCATTCTTTGCGAGCAAACCCTCGTTTGGTGAAGATTTTCACTAAGGATGTCGAAGAGTTCGTCTTCTTCTCATCAAAGTATTAATGAAGTTCGGAGCACTATCTCTAAGGAAGAACTAGATGAGGTGCGGTCAGACATGACTTTAAGTAGCGACTTTGTTTTGATAGAACTCGCGAATGCAGATAAGGCGAATAGGGCGCCCGATGGTTGTGTCCCAATGTACAAGCAAGTGGTGAAGTACGAGGTGAAGATCCCGTATACGGGCCCATTTTTCTGAAGTGATACACTACTGGAGGACCCCCACACTGTTTATTCCCGGTGTCTGGCGTTTTGTGGTGGCGATAATTTCCATATTAGGGTTTTGTTGCCTTTGCTTTGACGTGGAGATTCTAGCGATTCTCTTTTATTTGACGAGATGTAAAGGTCAGGGTTCTACCCATGGTTAGTATCGGTTGCAGACTCACCCCGATTCTCACCAGAAGTTCTACTACAGTGAGTCAATAAATAAATTATGGACGCAAAAGTTCTTCTTTGTGAAATTTTTGAACAACGATCTTCTTCCTGCTTTGCCAGATCCAGAATAGGAACCTTTGTTGAGAGGAAAACCCCGCTTCCTACTCGCCATTCTCAATTTTTTAGATCTGTCAGATGGTATTGTGAGTCCACTCATAGGAACATCTAGGTGGATTCGTTGGTGAACGATCAATTGTTGATTCTGGCAGACTTATTGATTGATGAAAGAAGGATAATCACCAGGTCTCTTTTGTTGGAGCAGAAAGAGAAGGAATTGGTGGGCGATTTAAAGTTGGTAGATCGCTCTATTCTGGACATGGTTTCGACAGACAAAAGCTTGATGCCGAATGCTAAAAAGCGTTGTGAGCATATGGAAAGGTCTCCCAGCAAGGGACTTTTAAAGTCGAAAAGAAAGAGAGCGCATTCATTTGAATCCCTAGAGAGCCCTCATAAGGAGCGTGCATCTTCTCTAATATCGAGATGTTCATCCTCTTTGGAAATGAGAACAGAGGAAGTAGAGATTCCCTTGTCTGGCACGCTTTCTTCTTCCGAGGAAAATGGTCGGGCGAGAGAGGTCCCGAAGACAGGGGCACTTTCTGCTATGCATTTAGGTGAGGGGTCTGCGGGATTGCATAGCCCTCAACGGGAGAGGTCAGAGGAGGAAAGGTTTCCGTTGTTTGTTCTTGTTAAACTCTTTGATTTCCGAAAGGACGGGCAGAAAGGAGAATCAGTTGCTATCTGCCTAGGGGGTCAGAAGTTTGATTTTATTGATGTCGGGGGATCATTTCGATTGGTGGAGTGCTTTAACTTTCAAGACCAGGGCCTGAATTTAATGAAAGCTTCTCCTGACTGTGTGGACAGGGTCATTCAATCCCTTTGCTTAACGGTATTACTTTATCCAAAACTTTATTGTATTTTTTCCTTTCCCTTGACTGACACGTGTTGTTCGTTTTTTAGACTGCGGCTTTGGCAGAAATTCAGAAACAACAAAGGGAGCGACTGGAGGAATGGACGTACTATCTGGACGGTCAAGTCTTGTCATTGCAGAAGGCCCTAGAAGAAGGAGAGGCCCAAACTCAGAGAATTTCTAGTGCTTCGCTGGCCGAGAAAGATGAGCAAATTCGGCTTTCTGGAGAAAAGTTAGTGTTAGCTAAGAAGCGATGCGAAGAGCTAAAAACCGAATGACATGTTCTTATGGGTCGCCTGATATCTACTGAGATCTTAATGTAGCTACGGGAGGAGTCTTTTCAGGAAGCTAATCAAAGGGTTTCGCTTCTGGAGGAACCTAATTTGACCCTCAAACATTCTCAGCGTAATATATTTGAGAGGTTCAGGTGCGCCGAAGCGATAGCTCGTAAGGCGGGGATGTATGAAGCTCTCCCTCCTCTAAAGGGAGTAGCTGATCAAATAGCTATGGGTGAAGGTCTTGCCTCTGCAACTTTGGACTGTGTCGGACTGGCTATGGAACCTCCGTCAGAGGCCTTAATGCCTCATTCTCTTTGATTTGACTGTGGCCTTGTACTCTTGTTATGAATGTTGAATGTGTTTTCTCTTCATATCTTTCTCTTTCGATAGGACAAACGTCTTTTTTATCGAATGTTCTTATCCCGTAATTTCATACAGATGTGTCTTCTTTATTAGAGAGGTTGGCAGTTCGATCGAACTAGGGCCACTTTGGGTACCGAGTCTTGTTCAAGATTCTGGGAGTTCAGACAGTATGTTCACTAGGAAAATCATTTGTTTGGTATCCATTTCTGTAGAAGCTCTTGATCAGATCTCCCTGATGAGATGAGGAAACTGAGGCTCTTAGGGGTATAGATTGTACAGAGCGACCAAGACTCTTCGAGGAGATAGATCCCGTCAATTGGATGGGGTGACTGAGCCCTTCGGGGAGATAGGGCGACTAAGGCCCTTCGCGGGATAGATCCCTTCTATTAGTCAGGACGACTGAGACCTTTTGGAGAGATAGATCCATTCGATTGTACGGGATGGCTGAGACCCTTCGGAGAGATAAATCATTTTGATTGGTCGGAGCAACTGAGACCTTTTGGAGAGATAGATCTTTTCGATTGTATGGGGCGACTGAGGCCTTTTAGGGAGATAGATCCCTTCGATTGGTCGGGGCGATTGAGACCCTTTGAGGAGATAGATTCCTTCGATTATAGAGACAATTGAGACCCTTCAGGGAGATAGATCCATTTGATTGATTGGGGCGATTGAGACCCTTCGGAGAGATATATCCCTTTGATTGGTCGGGACGACTGACACCCTTCGGAGAGATAGATCCCTTTTATTGTACGGGATGACTGAGACCCTCCCTTAGAGGAGATAGATCCCTTTGATTGGTCGGGGTCACTGAGACCCTTGGAGGAGATAAATCCCTTTGATTGGTCGGGGTCACTGAGACCCTTGGGGGAGATAGATTCCTTTGATTATACAAGACGACTGAGACCCTTCGGGAAGATTGATCCCTTCGATTGGTCGAGGCGATTAAGATCCTTCGGGAAGATAGATCCATTTGATTGTACAGGGCGACTGAGACCCTTCAGGGAGATAGATCCTTTCGATTGGATGGGGCGACTGAGCCCATTCGGGAAGATAGATCTCTTAGATTGTACAGGACGACTGAGGCCCTTCAGGGAGATAAATCCCTTCGATTGGACAGGGCGACTGAAACCTTTGGGAAGATAGATATTGCAAGTCTTTTTGGGAAGAGACTAAATGATCTGGAATATAAATATAAAAATGATTGCCTGCTGTGAAGGACACCCGTCAGAGGTGGATACATTAGTGTTCATTCCCAAGGGGTACAGAGAACATCGGGTTGTAGGCCAGGAAGTCATATATCGGAACATAGGGTTCATGTACTTGGAGGATCACTCTGTCCTGTTTGTTTCGCGATGGTCTATCCATTACGGATCTTTTGACTCATTTTTTCGTAGCGAATCTCACCGGTCAAGAGAGGGTTTGTCTATTCCTTCCATACTAATGAATCTTTGTAATTTTTCGCTTCGAACTAAGAATTTCAGTTTGTTTTTGAGTCGTTTACAATCATCAATCGTGTATCCATAGTCTCCATGATAATGACAGTATTTCGATTTGTCTTTCTTTGGATCATCTTCAATGGGATGTGATGGCCACCTTAGGTATGATTTGTTTCTAATTTGAAACAAGACTTGGCTGGAGGTCTCATTCAGTAGGGTATAGGTATTAAATTTTCGTTGGCGTGGTGGACCCGCTCGGTTCTCTTTGGGTGCCGGCCATTCAGGTGATCGACTGCGTTCTCTTCTAGACACTCGGCTTCTCTTTTGGTGAAAAGTCTTATCGTTTTCGATAATGATGTACTTTTCGATGCGAGAATATAACTCCTAGATAGTGGAGGGAGATTTTTTCGTAATTGAGACTTTCATACTTAAAGGGCGTAACCTGTTAAGTAGCATGGCCAGTGCGATAGAGTGGTTCAAAGACGAGACCTTCATTATCTCTGATTAAATCTTTCTAAGAAGTCCCTCAGGGACTCGTTCTCATTTTGATGTAATGACAACAAAGAAGTGGATTTTCTCTTAGCTCTCTGCTTATTACGAAGTGAGTCTCGAACTGTTATCAGAGTTGGGAGAAAGCTTTTATGCTGAGCGGTGGGAGTAAGTTAAACCACGTCAACGCATTTCCCTTGAGAGTGGTAGGGAAATGTTTGCACATGGCTGCATTGGTCATATCCCTTGAAATCATTACTGTCACAAAATGCGCCATGTGATCACGAGAGTCAGTTATCCCGTCATATCTTTCCATAGGAGGCAGAAGTATATCGTGAGGTATAGGCTCCAAAGAGACCTTCGGATCGAAAGGTGAAGCATTAGAATAAATGAGAGTTTGGCTTCTCTGAGTATTAACTCACTTGAGTTCATCGGCAACAAGTTGTTCGACCTGTCTTCGGAGGTCATTAGGGTTGTGGTGAGAAGTCACTGAGGGATTGTGATTGAACGGTGGGGTTCATTGACGGGGGCGATCGCGACCCGATCCCCCCAAAGATGAATGACTTTCGGGTCTCACAACATGGCTAAGGCTCTGGAGTTGTTTACTCATGTCTTGGATTTTTGACTTTAACATGTCCATCTGGGGTTGATTGGCCGGCACTGGTGGTACTGATGCAGGAATCGCAGCGGGGCATTCTTGGTTCCCAGGTGGCGGGACTGGTTCTGACCGAGGAGGTCGGTCGCGAGTAGGAGAATCGGTTGATCGAACGGGTGCCGCTGAATGGGCGGTGTCAGTGGGAGTAGCGGCATGGCTGTCTACCGTGGATGTGGCCCTTGAAACTGCTCTAGTTCTCCGTTTCGTAGGCATGTCCTCTTTGATGCTTTTAGATGTTCAGTAGGGATTCTCAAGTCTATTTCCCACGAACGGCGCCAATTTGTTAGAAATGAGTTTCGTCTCCACAAATCCAACTCTTCCTAGACTTGATCGAACAGCTGGTTGTGAGGCTTGAGACCTACAAAAAACCGTCAGATGGTGTTCCGACGGGGGAGACTCCGACGCTCAAGTCAGAAAAAATAGTTTTCAAAAAGAAAAGATAAACAGACTAAGAGAGGAGAGAGGACGATCTCCCTTTGTACTCTGTGTGCCTTGTATAGGGTTAGAGGACTTACTAGACTGATACCTCCATTGATATTATATAATGTTTTTCTTAGACCTTGCCCTTACGGCCTCTGTGAAACCATAGTTTTTTTAAGAATTCGTTCAGGAATTCTAGATCTATGATCACGAAAGATTCGATATACGGCTATTTAGGCAACTGAATTATATGGGGAGATTTTTTCCTTTATCGATTAGATCTATTAGGTTTCCTTTCATATATGGAAGACATGTTCTGTGCCAAAGTGGGGGACTCAGTTAAGCAATACCGGCCTCTGTGAAATCATAGTTTTCTTAAGAATTCGTTCAGAGATTCCAGATCTATGATCACGAAAGATTCGATATATGGCTATTTAGGCAACTGAATTATACGAGAAGATTCTTTCTCTTATCAATTAGATCTGTTAGCTTTCCTTTTATATATGAAAGACAAGTTGCTAAAGTGGGGGACTCAGTTAAGCAATACCGATTGGGTATTAATGATCGAGAGAGACGGGTGCGTTCGGTCTTTTTGATAGTTATCGGTTGAGGGTGTTAGATTCCACCGAACCCATTGTAAATTGAGTCGAACAATAAATCCCTTTGATTAAGTGGGACAACTGAGCCCCTTCGGGGAGACAGATCATTTCGAGTGATCGGGGTAACTAAGACCCATTCATAGGGACAAATCTTTTTAGTAAATCAGTGCGATATAGACTCATTCTCGTTTGAATATATTGATATCAGGAAAAAAAGAGACCCATTTTATACAATAAGACGTTCTAGAAAAGGGTCCATCACTTTTATAAACTATTTCTTATGATTAATGTATTATTTATTTTAGTCTCAAAATATAATAATCAACATTCTAAAACCAAGTATGGTTATTTACCGTCAAAGGAAGAATTTCCACTTGGAATTGGATTTCCTATCCAACACCATGAATCCCGAATGCCAGTGATTTTAAATTTTGATATTAATGTATGAGTTGGCACCCCAAAGAAAAAGCAAAAGAAAATCAAGATTTCAAAGTTGAGTTCTATAGCAAAAAATGGGGCATTGATTTCTTGTAAAATTCAACTTTTCTCTAATAAAACCCCTTCCAACGCTACCACATGCCATCCAAAATCTTAATTCCACCTTCAATCTCCCCCCCGCCCCCCAAAAAAAAAAGGCACTCCGCGAGCTCTAATCACCCTGGCAATTCACAAGCCATATGTATCAGATTCATGCTTTAATTCATTGCAGTTCATCTCTATAAACCTGTGTTAAACTTTATTTTAAAGTTTTAATATGTGAACCCTGAACTTTGATCATGGGCATTGCTTTTGAACTTTTGCCATTATTGTTCGATCAGACTTTAACCAGGTGTTTATGCAAGGAATGAGAGAAAACTATAAGAAGCAAAGCACTAATACCAAGTTACCTGTGTTAAATTAACGGTTTTGAGATCACATTTAAGATTATGTCAAATTACAAGGTTTTGATAGTAAATAATTCTTAAAATTTCAAAAGAAACAAAAATATATATTTAGTAACATGAGACGTCGGAGTTTAAGGAAGGGTCCCACCCGGAGTCAAACTCACGAACCCGTTGAAAGGAAAAGGAAAGCCCAAGGAGAGGCGCTAGTGATCGTAGCAGCAGGAGCCCTTCTCTCCGCTTTTCTTTTACTTGGGGTTCACTTCATAGTATTCCTCTCTCCCTCTCTCCCCCCCCCCCCGGCCCCCAAAAACTTCTTTTATCCTCCGCCGAAGATGGCGTCGTTCGGTTTGCCGGGACATCTCTTCGCTCTGTCACTCAACTCTTCCTTGGTCTCCCGCCGTCGCCCCAAATACGCTCCTTCGTCCTCCTCCTCCTCCACCCCCTCTTTTAATTGCGAACTTTCTTCCTCCTCTTCTTCTCAAGACCCTAAACCCTTGAAATTCTCTACATCGTCAGCACCCTTCAACTCCCTTAACTCCGTCTCCAAACCCCTCGCCATCTCCGCTGCCACAGCCGCCGTCCTCTTCCACCTCTCTGGCGGCTGCGGCGGCGGAGGAGTAGGAGGCAACGGAGGCGGAGGCGGAGGCGGCGGTGGCGACGGAAATGGTGATTTCTGGTCGAGGATTTTCTCCCCACAGGCCTTCGCTAAGGAAGAAGAGTCGTCTCAATCTCAAGAGTGGGACTCGCACGGTCTGCCGGCGAACATCGTCGTGCAGCTGAACAAACTCAGCGGATTTAAGAAGTACAAGGTCTCTGAAATCCTCTTCTTCGATCGACGCCGATGGTCTACGGTCTCTATCACTGAAGACTCCTTCCATGAGATGGTCTCCATCCGACCGGGAGGAATCTACACCAAAGCCCAGCTCCAGAAAGAGCTCGAAACCCTAGCTACCTGCGGAATGTTCGAGAAAGTCGATCTCGAAGGGAAAACCAATCCCGATGGCACTATCGGAGTCACGATCTCATTCACGGAGTCCACATGGCAGTCTGCTGATAAATTCCGGTGCATCAATGTGGGTTTGATGCCCCAAACAAAGCCAATTGAGATGGATCCTGATATGACCGACAAGGAGAAGATGGACTACTACAGGAGTCAGGAGAAGGATTATAGGAGGAGGATTGATAGGGCAAGACCGTGTTTGTTGCCCATGTCTGTGCACAGAGAGGTTCTGCAGATGTTGAGGCAGCAGGGGAAAGTGAGTGCTAGGATGTTGCAGAAGATTAGGGATAGGGTTCAGAAGTGGTATCATGATGAAGGGTATGCTTGTGCCCAGGTTGTCAATTTTGGAAATTTGAATACCAAGGAGGTTGTTTGTGAGGTTGTGGAAGGAGATATTACCCAGTTGGTCATTCAATTTCAGGATAAGCTTGGCAATGTCTGTGAAGGGAATACCCAGCTTCCAGTTGTTAGAAGAGAATTGCCCAAACTGGTATTGTTTCATTTTCCTCCTTAATTATGATTCTGACTCTAGACTTGCAGTCCTCTAATAGTGTCTGTACTGGGTTTTGGATGTGTAACGTACTCTCTTTTAAAATTCGGTTTGTAGCTTCGACAAGGCCATGTTTTTAACATCGAAGCTGGGAAACAAGCTCTGAGGAATATAAACTCATTGGCCTTGTTCTCCAACATTGAAGTGAATCCACGGCCCGATGAGAAGAACGAGGGAGGTATCATTGTTGAGATCAAGCTGAAAGAGCTTGAGCAGAAGTCAGCTGAAGTCAGTACAGAGTGGAGCATTGTCCCTGGACGAAATGGACGTCCCACATTGGTATAAATTCGGATAGATTTTGACTTGTTAAATGTATTTTTCATAGTCCACCTTAAATTTTTGCTTGCTTGCTGTTGCAACTATGTCAGGCTTCGATACAACCTGGTGGAACCGTTTCTTTTGAACATCGGAACATTAAAGGTCTTAATAGATCCATCCTTGGTTCGGTGACCACCAGCAACTTCTTCAATCCGCAGGTAATTGTTGTGTCATTTTATTGTCATTTGATAGCATGACTGCATAATGGAAAAGAAAGGACAAAAGGAATAATGCTAGTTCTCAGGATTTTTTTTTTTTTTGGGACCAAATGAAGTAGTGCCTGTTCACGAAAGGGTGAGAGAGATATGGAATAAGTGTGAGACGTGCATTTTATCTAGAAATGCTATGGTTGCAGCACTTTGTTGATCCTTTCTGTTGGTATAGAAAATCGCTTGGAAAGAATGTTTATGAAATAGACTAATGTGTTCTTATTAACTCTTTAGGATGATCTTGCATTTAAGCTTGAGTATGTTCACCCATATGTGGATGGTGTATATAATCCTCGAAATCGTACATTCCGAGCAAGCTGCTTCAACAGCAGGAAGTTGAGTCCGGTTTTTACTGGTGGCCCAGGGGTAGATGAAGTCCCTCCTATTTGGGTTGATCGTGCAGGTGTCAAGGCCAATATTACAGAGGTATATAACATCAAGTTCTAAAATCAACACTTTATCTTGTAAATTTATTCTCGAGTGTGAATTCTGATTGATTCACAATTGGCAGAATTTCACCCGTCAAAGCAAATTTACATATGGACTTGTGATGGAAGAAATAACAACTCGTGATGAAAGTAGTCACATCTCGCCAAATGGCCAAAGAGTGCTGCCTAGTGGAGGAATTAGTGCAGATGGACCTCCAACAACCCTAAGTGGTACAGGTGTGGACAGGATGGCATTTGCACAGGCTAACATCACCCGTGATAATACTAAATTTGTAAATGGAGCTATTGTTGGTGAAAGGAATGTGTTTCAGGTGAGCGTTAGTTGCTCTATTTGTATTTCTTCATGCATGGCCTAGGTATATCTCTGGTTGAATGGAGTGAGGTTCTGAGAGGCAGTTTTCTGAGTTCCATCTGTTGGTGCTAGTAGATAATAGCCGATAAAAATTAGCTCATGTGCACTTTTGGTCTCCATTCAGTTCATCGGTTCACAATTGACCTGAAAGCCTAAGCACAAGTTATTTACAATGAAATTTCTATGGTGCTCTGAATACAAATTCCATGGATGGACTATACATGGAAGATGTCTTTTCTTTTTCCCCTTTATGGTGGAGTTCAGTCATAATTATAAACCTTTGACTTGGGTCATAACCATGACAAGCAATATTGTGGAAGTCTTTATTGGGATGTGTGTTCCGACTAGTTGGGACATGTCTGTCTGTTGCTTGGGGGAGGGCAGATAGGCTCTGGTTTTTTTTTTCCCCCTTTTCTTGGTGGTTTTGTTTGGCGCCCCGGGGGGGGGGGGTTCACATCTAGTTGGAAAATGCATACTTGTATAGAGAAAACAAGAAAGGTGGGGCGAGCCCCACAGATTTTTTGTCCCTGAGTCGGGACGTAGGACTATAATTATCGACTAGAGTGACCTGACATCCCCCTTAACTCGAGCTTGGTTGCTCCCAGTAAACCTTTTCTGGCCTTATGAGAGATTAGTGTCCAAATATCCTATTGCCTCCCCTTGGAAAGGTAATTGACTTATGAAAAATATTGTCTTTTAATGCATTGCTGGTTGTTTCATGCCATCTTGCTCAACCTAGGTTCCATTTTCTTTTTGTTGTTGACAACCTCAATTTCTTGTAACTGGCCACTTCTGTTATGCCAAGAAGTTCTACCACTCCAAGTTTTTGTGCGTTCTCATCGGAAGCGGCAGTACTAGTTTCACTGGTTTTAGAAATGTTGAGACTTCTGCCCTTTTGCCTCAGCAGATTATTTTGGAATTTATACATTATAAATGTGTATTAGATACGGAGAGTGGAATCTTCAAAACTGTGTGCCGTTGATATTTGTCCAGTTGTAACATGCATGCTTTGGCTTATTGCTTTCAGCTGGATCAAGGCCTTGGCATTGGTAGCAAGTTTCCATTCTTCAACCGTCACCAGCTAACACTGACACGATTCATCCAGTTGATGCAAGTTGAGGAAGGTGCTGGTAAAGCGCCACCACCAGTGCTCGTACTTCATGGACATTATGGTGGCTGTGTTGGAGACCTCCCAAGTTATGATGCCTTTACACTAGGCGGCCCTTATTCTGTTCGGGGATATAATATGGGGGAACTTGGTGCAGCAAGAAACATACTTGAGGTAAAAATAAATAAATAAATAAATAAATAAATAAATAGAGCATATGGTGTCCTTCAACTTTCTCTGATTGGGATTAAAAGTCCGTGTGTATGTGCGTGCACGTCCACAAGTGCTTGGTTAATATGTGAAAGCGTACATATATTCTCCGGTTTCTTTTTCTATTTTGCGTGTGGTTTTTGGTGGGGGGGTGAATTTACCATTTGACTATGCATTTATGATAATGGTAACACTTGGAACGTATTGTGTTTTTCTCATGTTTCTTAATGTCATCTGCAGCTTGCCACTGAACTAAGGATACCTATCAGAAACACTCATGTCTATGGATTTGTAGAGCATGGAAACGATCTTGGTAGTTCAAAGGATGTCAAGGGGAACCCAACAGAAGTCTACAGGCGAATGGGCCATGGCTCATCCTATGGTGTTGGCGTCAAGTTGGGCCTTGTTCGAGCTGAGTATGCCGTTGATCATAATTCTGGGACTGGTTCACTGTTCTTCCGGTTTGGAGAGAGGTTTTAGGAGTTTTGATTTAAATATTGCTCAATTTTTGTCTTTGACCCGGCTGCATGGGGACTTCTTGAGCTGCTCCAGATCTTGCAGTGCTAATAGAGTACACTTTTCAGTGTAATGAGCCTGCTGGCTTTCATGATCTATTTATTCTTTGTATTCATTTCAAGTGCTGTTCCAAGATTGCAATTTACATTATGCTGCTTCATGCTAAATTGTCTATTTTGGATCACGAGCAATGTGGTTTAAGAAGGCTGCAGACAGCCAATCTGTAGTAACCGGTCCGGTCCTCTGAATCACAACTACAAGGAGCCAAATGGCTGCGCTGGCTGGCCAGCTCACTTTACGCATGGTTTGGAGCTAGGTCTCTCTCTTCTAGACAGTCCTCCGACCTTCTCCTGGACCTACTGGCTATCAACTATAGGGCTTTTGCTGCACCAGGTTGTGTTAGTTCTATTGTTATGTTGCTTTAGGGCTGTCTCCCTTTCGAACGATTTTTTAGTAAGAGGCTGTGTTCATTTGTCAGTGAATCTAGACCCTGTGCGTGGTAAGTTTGGTTATTGCCTTGTGTATGGTTTGGTACTTAACGGTTCGATGCATAATTATTAAACCCAACCCTCGTATTTATTCGGTTTTGAAATTTATGATTCAACCGGTTGAACCGTTAATTTTTTTTTATTTTAAAATATAAAATATATATAATTACATTTTTAAATGTAAAATATATATAATTATATTTTTTGTTATTTTAAAATGTAAAAATCCGTGGGTCACACATATCCAAAGTTAACCTGCTATTTACTCGTGAATTTGTATAAATAGTCTAATTCATGAACCAATCTATAATAGAATGTATGCGTTGAAAATCAACCTCTTCTGACTATTAGATCGTTCTGGATTTAATGACTATGGTTCCATAACATGTAGAATGGAAAATCGGACTCTTTGACTAAAGGATTACTACATTGGATAGGGTGGGAACACTTTTTGATTGTTGTTATTACCACAAATGAAATTTTAGGAATTCATGGAGTTCGATCTTTTTCATCATTAGAAGTGGATAAATACTAAAAATTGTAAACCCTAAATTTCACATATTCAGAAGCATTCCATCTGGCCACAAAAGATAGCCACCAAAACTAAAGCAAAAACAACATCAAGAACAAAAGAAAATGTCAGAATTCTTTTCTCTAAATTATTATGTTGAAACATTTTAATACAGTTTTGGCTACTAAGAGAACATATAATAATCAACAAATAGCTGAGCAATAAAAAGAAATGTACAACATTTTTATCAATGAACTATATCCTATATTTCTTTTCCTGATTGGTCCTGAGGCTATTTTGTAGCTTCTAATTTAAAAACAGCAAACAAGATAACACAGTTGAGGGAGAACTTCCGAAAAAAATTAACAAATGGCAAGAAATTTCAGCCACTGACCCGATTTATACATGAAAAAATAGTCTGACCATTACAACGAGAGTCTTAAAAGGCAGTGGGATGTTTTCTACTACAGACCCAGCTCCCTTTTTAACTTAGCAAGAGTTGTTTCAATCTCTTCGATGCTTTCTTCAATACTGCTATCCCTGCCAGGTTTACTTTGAGGTTCATTTTCTGCTGAAGGATTACCTTTCTGAAACTCTTCATAGCATTGGTCTCCTTCGGTCCCAGAATCTGTGATATTGAGCTCTTTCTCTAAAAACTCTACAAATTCTTCTCCAATGTCCTGTGAAATAATGCAATAGTATAAGCAAAACTACTTGCAATTTGGGTTTTTTTTTTCCTCCTGCAAAAATAGCAGATGATAACAGAGAAGGAAGTTTCCTTTACTCACAGCTAGTTCCTCCCACAAACTCTTTGGTTGTCCTTGTGAAGTAGCATTTGCTTCCCAATTTTGAAATTCTTCTTGCAGATCTCTAAAGAAGTCCCCTGTACAAATATAATTCGAATCATAAATAACACGAAGGTAGGTTTCTTGAAATATAGACACAACATTATGCAGTATAAGAAAGGATGCAAGATAGCTTGGTGGCCTCATGTGGTGCCTTATAGAGTGTATTTCTACCTATTGTTATTTGAACATCCCTCAAAAATTCACCTGCAGCATGAAGGTTAAGCATGAGAACATGAAAAATGAGAAGGTTGACCAAACAAAGGGTTGATAGAAAATAAGCCAAGAAAATTTTAACACTCAACCAGAAATATGAACATACCACAAAGTACTAATACCAAGATTGCAGGAATAATCAATATAAACAAAATGTAAAACTCAAAGGTGGTGGAAATGTTAAGGATTGCACTGAAAGATGTGCGATGGGAATTGATTCGCCAAGGTTGTAATTTATTTTTTTTAATTGTAAATGTAGCAAGGTTTTCTTTTGGAGAATAAATAATGGTTAATTTCTGAAGTAGTAACTATTCTTTGATAAACAAAACAAATATGTTAAAATTGTCTTTAACTTAATAGTAGTCATATCAACTAGGTAGTCATGTATACCTTTATCCTAATTTTTGCAACCTTACTAATTCTAATTCTTTTCCTTCCTAGGCAATCAGACTCATTAATCATTATGCCACAATACCACTTATGGGGTTGTTAGATCGCTTTGTGAATAGGACCAAATACCAATTCAAAATTCGAGTAGACGAACTACTAGGCTTCTGTGCAAGAAAAGCATCTCAGCTACACAAAATTCAAAGTCAGCAAGGTATTCATTTTGGCCCAAGGAGATGCAGATGATGGAGAAATTGCATGGGCGTCATATTATAGCCACCAACTGATATAACCAGAATTACAAATCGAATGTAGGAATTACCAAAGCCGTAGAAATCTTCTTCAACTTGGGTATTCCATTTTTGATTTCTTCCAGCACTAGAGTAGGAATAATCAGAACTCTGGCTTCCAGAACCATTTCTCTGTCGAGATCTAGAGTTCATCAAAGTGTTATATGCATGCTTTATCCTCAAAAATTTCTCCTGAGCATTTGCCTGCAAGTTAAAAAGAATAAAGTATTTATGGTAAAATAAAATCCTAGCACCACAAATAAAATGATCAAAAACTTAATATTCGTTCACCATTTTTTGGAGCACAGCATGAACTGAATACATGGAGTCCCACAACTTTACAGTGGAAATAGTCTGCCTAGAGCTTCAGTGACTGTACGGACAAGCAAAATAATCTTCTAAAACTATTAAGTGGTGGAGGATCCTACATCAAGCCTAGAAAACAAGGACAAGGAAGCAACATTTTTCATACGTACAGTTGAATATTGCACAATCTTAACATTGGAGTGAATGAGGCATGATAGAGGACAGAGGATAAAAATTATCCCTAAATACTAGAGAGGCTGTAAACAATCGGTTCAAAACATAGGAAGATTGACATTAAACTACGTGGTAGTTCACAGCATAGTTCTCATACTTGTAGCAACAGTAAAGATTCAAGATGGAATATGAGAACACAATTATTACATCTAATTATTTCTCCTTAATTTGATTTCTTATATGCTAGTAGCAATCATCATAGGGAAAGGAGCTTAACCCTGTTATCATCCAATTCCTTGGGTAACCCAAATCCATTTTTAACGGGCACAGGATCGAGAAAATTTAGAAAAGAAAAGGGAGGATTCATTTAATCAGCTATCGCAGACATAAAAAAAACACATAAACACAAAAGTGATAATGGATGATGTCTAAGTTTAGGCAGCGAGTCTCACATAGCACAGGAAAGTCCAATGCTCAACCCAACATAGGTGAATCAGAAAAATTCGTCCGATGTATGAAATTCAAAACGAGCTGTATATACTATAGCAGTAATTCATCACACCGAACTTTTCTCTTAAGAAAGAAGTAAACATAGATCAAGATTAGACTTCAAATTTTATGTAGTGCTAGGATAGAGAAAAGTACCCATTTACACACACCCACAAAATTATGTCCAAAACCAACATAGATTTATATAGAATTGAAGCAAGCGATTGGAAAAACACCTCTTTGTTGACATCTGGATGAAATTTCAAAGCAAGTTTTCGATAAGCCCTCTTGATTTCCTCAGGAGAAGCAGAAGGAGAAACGCCTAAAACTTCATAAGGAGACTCTCTGCGACTTATTCTCAAATGGGTATTGATCCTTTTCTTCGTCTTGCTAAAGTTAATACGGCTATTCGGTTTAAAAATGCCGAAATGAACATTGGGATTGTTTCTGAAGCCATATGTGCAGATGGGTATGACGAACCCTGAGTTCTTTTGGGAGCATAGAAGAGGAAAGCAAGTGGGTGCGGAACTCGAGTGAGAGCAAGAGAAGAATTTGCTTGGAATTACAGAAAGAGAAAATCCATGCATCTTTTATTTTCTCATCCCACCGAAGAATATGGGTTTGGGGCCCTAAGGTTTTTTAGTGTTTTTATCGGAGATAAAAGTTCTCTTGCTGAATTTGGGCGTGGCCAACCACGTATGAGGTTGCGAATTTGTCTCTCGATTACAACATTAAATATGTATATATAAAATACATGTGTTAATTTTTGTTGGTCATATAATTTAATTACAGAATTTATGGCCATAAGGACTTTCGTGCTGCTGCAACACAAGCAATATTTTAATCTATCAATTACTCATAAGCTAAATTGACACCGTTCCTTCTTTTTAGTCTTCATTTTAGAAATATGGAATTCAAACTACAGAATTTATGACCAATTTTGACCCGTAAAAAATATTTAATTTTTAGAAAATGATCTCATAAATTCAGCTACTGCCATTATCAATGCTCACAATGTGATAAAAAATTCTTAGTCAATTCATTATTTAAACTTACGATATAAATTCTTATTTTTGTTATCTATTTATTTATTTTAACAAAATGGGAGTCGGGTAGATCAAAATCTATTATTCCAAGGAAGTGTTGCTATCAAGGCCTCTCTGGCATGAGAATTTTCAATTTTAGAATGAATGTTTTTGCCAAAATGTCGAGAAGTCTATAGTTTTAATAACTTATGCATAGATATTGGAATAAACATCCCGTCAATCCTATCATCAACCAATAAAATTCATTAAACATTTGGTCCTAACTGTTGACTTTTTTTTTTTTTTTTTCAATCACTTCAGGTGGCAACTAAGTAACCTTCCGATCCCCTTAAATTGCCAAGTACACTGCACGTTCCTAGCCATGGCTCTGGGCTCAGACTTAGGTTTGTGAATTCACTTTCCCATCCTCTCTCTTACTCTGTCAAAGAATCCATCTCCCACAATTGACCATCCCATTGCTTTCTGCAGACACAGCTTTCCAATTGCACTCAAGAATGCAGAAGAAGAACCCAACAGGTATAAATGGAGTTGTCAAAGTTGAAAAATGCATCTCTCCTTGACAAGATTCCCGAAAACAGTCTTTTTCACGGATCGTTTTGCTGAGAATATTGAATTTCCTGAACAGGGTATGAGAGATACAGGCGATCTTACAATTATTGATCCTCTGGGCAATGTGTTGTTGTTACCAGCAGGCAGCATGTGATTGGTGCTCTGCTCATCTGTGGAGGTGTAGACAGTCATGAGCTTGGAAGAATTTGCATGCTTTGATTATTAAGACTGGACTTGCTAGTAACCAGTTTGTAGTTGCTACCGTTGTTAGCGTCTATGCCAAATGTGACAAAATGGATGATGCTTTAAATGGTCTTGGATAAGATGTCTTGTGCAGATGTTGTTTCATGTAATAGTCTACTTTCCTGCTATTCAAGGAATGGATTGTTACATCAAGCTCTGAGATTCTTTCTCAGAATGGAGTGCCTGCTTATTGAACTGAATCACTAAACATACTCTATCTTGCTTGGTCTATGCGGGAAATGCTCAGCAATTAAAGGACACCAGCTTCATGCGTGGATTCTAAAGAGGGGGTATTTGCCTCATAAAGCAGTCGGTAATGCACTTATGACCATGCATTGTAAGTGTGGTATGATGGAGAAAGCTAAGGTTTTGCTTGAGTCTCTTGCACAGAGGAATCTAATCTCTTGGGCGGCATTTATCAATGGGTTATACAGAAACGGGATTTAGAAGAGGCTCTAAGGCAGTTCCACTTAATGGGAGAGAGCGGATTTGAACCGAGTACACTTGTACAGTTGCTCTTCCATCCTGTGCTAGTATGCAAACATTTTGAAGGAGTTCGCAAACTTCATGCTCCGGTGATTAAGAAAAGAATGGATTTGGATGGTCCTGTGGGTACTGCTATTATAAGTATGTATTCCGCACTTGGAGAGATGGATGATGCGCAGAAACAGTTTAGGGGTATGGGAATGACAGCATCTGTTGTCGCATGGAATACACTACTAGCGGGGTTTGTACACAATGACCTAAATGACGAAGCAATAAAAGCATTTCATAAAATGGTTGAGGATGACATGGCACGTGATGAGTTTACCTATTCAATTATGGTCGAGGCTTCTTCCTCTTTGCCATCCTTGTCATCCTGTGAATAGATCCATTCTCAGGTGATAAAAGCCAATCTTGATGCAAACGCCCATGTTGGAAGTTCCTTGATAGAAATTTATGCCCAGTGCGGAAACTTAGAAGATGCTGACTGCATTTTCAAACAGATTACAGAACCGGACCGTGTGTTATGGAACTCAATTATCAAGGCTTACACAAAGACTTGATACCCAGCAAAAGCTATGAAATTCTTTGACGCAATGATCAAAGCGGGAAATGAGCCAAGTAGTTCTACATTTCTTGCTATCCTGTCTGCTTGTAGCCACAGTGGTTTAGTTCAAGAAGGCCAAGAGTTCTTCAAGTCCATGGTTAAAGATTAGAGTATCCCTCCTGAAGAGACACACTACAGCTGCATGGTTGACTGACTGGGAAGAACTGGTAAACTAGAAAATGCCTTGGATTTCATAGGCCATCTTCCAATCAAACCAGCTGCGCCTATATGGAGACCATTACTCGCAGCTTGTAGATGCAACGACAACATCCCAATGGCAGAATTTGTTACTCAGAAAATTTTGGAGTTGGACCCTCAAGACCCTACGGTTTATGTCACACACTCAAACATGTGTGCAGAGTTGGAATCAAAGTCGATTTTAAAAGAACCAGGATGTAGCTGGAGCTGGATTGAAGGAATAAGATACACCAGCATTTTTGCGGGATAAAAGACATCCCCAGATGCTAAAAGTGTACGCGAAGTTGAGACAGTTAATGAGACAGTTAAAAGACATTGACTTGCATTCAGCAGCCTTTTACCACAGTGAAAAACTGGCTCTTTGTTTTGGCTTGCTAAACCTGCCGGTAACAAAACCTATTAGTATTCAAAAACCTCCGAGTCTGTAAAGACTGTCATCCAACTATGAAACATGTATCCAGAATAACGGAGAGAAAAATAGTTCTGAGACAACTTTCGGTTTCATCACTTTAAGGAAGGTTTGTGTTCATGTGGAGATTACTGGTGATTTCTCTTAGAAGCTTTGTCTCAATCTACCAAATGGATCTCCTTTAATTGTTCTCTGTTTGGTCGAATTAGCCCTGGCCCATCCTTATCTTGGAAATTCAAATGCATTCGCTAATTAGAAAATCAAAAGTCTTGATTGCCCAACAGAGAGAAGCCTATGCTGCGTTGATAGAGACTTATGCTCAAAATCGAGAGTTACATTCTGGAAAACTATTACACGCACGTCTCATTATCAAGGGCCTGGCTTGTTTAACCTATTTTGGCTGTAAGCTTGTGGCGTTTTACACCGAGTGTGGACAAATATCTGATGCGCGTAAACTGTTTGACAGAATTCCTAGGACAAACGAGAGGCGCTGGATCGTGCTGATTGGGGCATTAGCTCAACGTGGGTTTCATCAGGTAGCCTTGGGAGTCTTTGGCGAAATGCAGAGAGAAGGAATAAGACCCAGCAAGTTTGTTCTCCCCAGTGTTGCTAAAGCTTGTGGGACTCTTCGTGATCGACATACTGGTGAGCAGATTCATGCTGTGGTACTAAGGCATTCATTTGAATCTGATGCTTATGTTGCTAGTGCATTGATTTTTATGTATTCGAAATGGGGGCTAGTGGGGAAGGCGGTTAATGTTTTCAATGCTATGGTTGAGAAAGATTTGGTTGCATTGAATGCTATGGTTTCGGGCTATGCTCAACAGGGCTTTGTCAGAGAAGCATTGGAATTGGTCGAGAGAATGAAAGCTGAGGGGTTAAAGCCAAATGTGGTGACATGGAACACATTGGTTGCTGGCTTTTCACAATTGGGTGATGAGTCTATGGTCTCTGAGCTTTTCCAAGCTATGCAGATAAATGGGGTGGAACCTGATGTTGTGTCTTGGACTTCAGTTATTTCTGGGCTTGTTCAGAATTTTCGCAACAAAGCTGCTTTTGATACATTTAAACAGATGATGAATGACGGACACTACCCAACCTCAGCCACATTAAGCAGTCTCTTGCCTGCTTGTGCAAATGTCGCAGATTTGAGGAGGGGGAAGGAGATTCATGGGTATGCATTAGCTTTGGGTGTTGAGAAAGATATATTCGTTAGAAGTGCTCTGGTTGACATGTATGCAAAGTGTGGTTTTATAACTGAAGCAAAGACATTGTTCCATGGTATGATGGAAAAAAACACAGTTACCTGGAATTCTATGATTTTCGGTTATGCAAATCATGGTTACTGCACTGAAGCAATTGAGCTTTTTAATAAGATGGAAGAAGGGAAGATGACTCCCGATCATCTGACTTTCACAGCAGTTCTCACTTCTTGTGGCTATGCTGGAATGGTTGAACGTGGGCAATATTTGTTCCAGGTAATGCAAGACATATATGGGATCAAGCCAAGGTTGGAGCATTATGCCTGCATGGTGGATCTTCTTGGGCGAGCAGGAAAGCTTGTTGAGGCCTATGACTTGATAAAGCGCATGCCAATGGAGCCTGACTTATTTGTATGGGGAGCTTTACTAGGGGCGTGCAGGAACCATGGCAATATAGATCTTGCCAAAATTGCTTCCAAGCATCTAGCTGAGCTTGAACCTGACAGCTTGGGAGGCAGCGTTTTGTTGTCGAATCTGTATGCAGATGCAGGTCGCTGGGAGAGTGTTGTTCGGCTGAAGAAAATGATCAAGAAAAGAAAACTGCAAAAAATTCCAGGGTCTAGTTGGATTGACATAAAGGCTGCCTGATACAGAGGAACATTCTTGGAAAGCTTTGATGTGATCCACCTCGTTTCTTCAGGTCTCACTTCATTGGAAGCAATGTTGGTGTCGCAGAATCGGAAGCTATCAAGAACTTAATTATTAAAAGCTTAGAGGAAAGTTTAGGGGCAAAGGGAGGCCGAACAAGCAGTCAAAGCAAGAATGGCAAGAAGCTGTAGCGCATGTCATGGTCCGTCATTTCTACACCAACTTTTGGAAGGTGCCACACCTTAATCGCAAAGAATTTCATCCTAAAATTCAGGAGTTAAATCTATTAGGAGTAAATCTTTGTAATGGTAGGTTTATTTTGTAACAAATTTAAGTATTCGGATACTTTTTATTTTTAGAATTATTTTATTTTAGATCATTTTAAAAGGTTGAGGAGAGGTTGTAAAAACCCAAGAAAAATGATTCAAGACAGCTAATTGTAATGGTATGCAAAGTTTAATAATGAAAGAAAATGCTCAACTTTGAAAAAGACTACTATAGTTCCTCAAACATTTTAATATTTCTTCCTGTTTGGCCTATAAGTGTTTAAAGGCTCCTTGGCATGGATGGATATTTACAACTTTGGGAAAGAGACTCTTGGACTCTTAGATTAGTTTAATTGAGATGAAAAGTGAAA
Source organism: Dillenia turbinata (assembly GCA_037126225.1). Classification (NCBI taxonomy): domain Eukaryota; kingdom Viridiplantae; phylum Streptophyta; class Magnoliopsida; order Dilleniales; family Dilleniaceae; genus Dillenia; species Dillenia turbinata. Next base: position 1,785,452 of record JBAMMX010000007.1, read on the forward strand.
AAAAAATATAAAAAAAAATAAAAATGAAAGGAAATGATATTTTTCAGTTGTTTGGTAAACAATGGAATGTGGATGGGAAGTAAAACTCGAATGTAATCCCTTCCTCTCCTTTTTAAGAAATCATTTATATCCAAAAATGGATAGAAATAGAAAGAAATGAAATTTTTAGATAAATTTATCATTATTCTTCATTAATATTTACAAAATTATCTATTTTTTTATATTTCTATTTTATTTATTATAAAATAATAAAATTTAAATTTCTTCATCAATTTTATTGGATCAATCATTTTTCCTAATTTTACTTTTTTTTAGATTAATATTCTAATTTTATTTAATATAAAATAATAATAAAAATAATTTATAAAAAAGAAAAATATATTAAATAACTATTTTTAGAAAAATATTTTAAATTAAAAAAATTATATAGTGAAAAATATTTAAAATATTATTTTACAAGAGTATAATAATAAATAAAATAGTATTTTTTTTTCACTTTTCATTCAATCAAACAAAAAAAAGTGTTACCAATTTTCTTTCTTTCCATCCCTATCAAACAGAAATGAATAAAATATATTTACTTCTATCAGTAAAACTTTCCCTTCCCTTCCCTTACCCATCCCTGTCCCTGTCCGCCTCCGCTTCCATGAACCAAACTTATCCTTAGTGTAACTTAGTAATGAAACTCTAATTAATAAAGTTTATTGTTGTTTTCCATCATACATTTTTTTTTCTCCTTTCGTTTGTTACTTCTTCCTTCGCTGGTTGTTTGGGGATTTCTAAAACTCTAATACAAGTTGTGTTAGAATTTTATTATTTATTTCTTATTTTAAAAAATTTCTTCAGGCTTACTTGATCTCTACTCTTATCAAAGTCTAAAACTTTTTAGTAGAATTTTAGGGTTAATATTCGTTGGAGTCGGTTTTTGTTTCACAGAAACCGACTCTACCAACTTGAATGAAGAACTTGATGGTGATATGCTCACCGGGTTTTCGTTAAAGGAAAACCTATAAAAGATCCCATTGGAGCTGACTCGATGGGGGGATTCCAACGTTCAAATCAAACAGAGTGATAATGAAATAAGGAAAAGACTGAGAGAGCCGAGAGGATAGAACTTTGTGTTGTTCATGTGTGTATATGTACATATTAATCAGTGTCGGTGAGTCAGCTAGATCGTCGTCGATAGAGAAACCTACAGAAGACCCCATTAGAGGTTACTCGGTGGGGGCACTCCGACACTCAAGTCAATAAGAATGATAATAAAATGACCGAAGGGTCTCGGATATGATCCCGTATAGTCTCGATGTGATATGTATGTAGAGATAGAGAATAAACATATCACGTGTATGATTGAGTATGAAGTTATACTTATATGTATAGAATTGAATGGAGCCATACCTTTATGAAGATATAGACTTGGCTATGAAGCTGTACCTCTGACGATATGTAGAATTTTGTATGAAACCCCCTCTGAATGGTGTATACAATTGGGTATGAAATCTCCTCTGAATGGCATATAGAATTGGACATGAAATTCTCTTTGAATGATATACAGAATTGTCTCTCTCTCTCTCTCGTACGTCAAAACTGAGTTCTCTCTAAAAGTTGCCTCTACTCTGTATTTATAGTCTTTCTAGAGGTATAGAAAACTCTAATTTCCTTTTTGTTCGAGATTTTCCGAAATGATAGGTGTTGTGATGAAAAATTTCTAAAAAATTTAGATTTCCTTGAGATTAAGAAAATTTTAGTATCTTGGAAAGATTTCTCTCCTTATTGAGAGTCCAAAAGAATTAAAATTCTATGAGAATAAGGAAAGTTTCCAGTATCATAGAGATCTCCTTCCTTAAAAAAAAAGGAAGGTCCCTTGTAATCAAATAGCATGAAGTTGATCATTGAACAATGGATGATTATAAGAAAATTGGAAGTTGTTTAATCCAAGTACCATCATTTTTCGAAAGGCCAAAAGACTGAGAGGTCAAGAGACCATGAGGTTTGTTGGTCCCGGTGACAACTAAGAAGGGGGTTGAATTAGTTGTCAAAAATTTGGCTTTTCAAAAATTTATCTAACTCCACTTAGATCTAATTTAATCCTAAAGTCAATCTATGCATGTGTAACGGAAAATAAAAATAGGGATAAAGATACAAATCCTTTTTATAGTGGTTCGGTCTTGTGCCTACGTCCACTCTTCCAGCCAAGTAAGCCAGGATCTAACAATCTGCTAGTTTCTACTATAATCCAAGATTACAGTATATAACCACATGCCAACTTCTAATCTTCATACCATGAAGATAATTTCGTCCAATAATGGAAGACTAAACTCAAACTCACAACCCAATACACAACCCAACACTCAACATAACTCAACACTCAACAAAATATAAGTATATGAGAATTTATTTTTCAACCCAGAAGAAAGCACATATGTGAAGACTTGAAATGCAGAAATTTTCTTTTTCTTTGTTGTAAGATTGCTCTCAAAATGATGCTGAATATTCCTCTCAAAAGTATGCTTCACGTCCTCCAATTTTCAGCATTTGTTAGACTTAAAAGATTGTTATAAAACATAAATTTATTGCTCAAAGAATGCAGTAAGTTTCCTGTGAATATGTCCTCAAAAGTAGTCCAAAATTGCTCTCAAGTAAGTTCTTTTTCGTCCAGCAAGTTTCTGCTATAGTTAGGCATTAAAAACTGAAGTAAAAGATGAGTTTTACCCCTGGTAAAGTGTTGCTGTAAGATCACAAAAAACTACTGTAAATCTAAACAAAAGAAGCAGTAAAACTTTTGAAAATTCTTGAATTTTTGGTGCTGAAACTTCTCCTTATTTTTCTGAAATTTACCAACTATAAAATTTAAATTTGAAGTCTAACCAACCCTCTTGATATCTACATAAGTGAATTTGAATTTGCCTAGATGATAGCCTTTGCAGAAATTTCGAAAACTCTCTAAAAAAATTAGTTCCTGGATGATGCTTCTTGTTCTAAACAATCACATGAGCTACCAACTTTACCCATATATTTCTCCACCAAAATCTCGAAATATTTGTGCCATGAATTATCATATCTATCGTCCAACTATAGTACTATAATGTAGAATAATTAAATTCACAAGTTTTTAACTAATGGTGAAAATATCGAATGCCAAATACCCCTTGAGAACCATTTTCTGATAAATAATTCTGCTAAGAAAAATAAGTAATCAACCAACTTCTAGTTGACTTTTCTCCAACATATCCGCAAGATATACGTACAATGAAAGCTTGAAATTGTAGTCTCATATACCTTATTTGAAACATAATTTTCGGTTTTAAAAATACTTCAATATATAAGAAAATATGGCTATCCAAATATGGTCAAATGATCACAGTTTCACACCTAGAAAAATTTCTAAGTATGGAAGAATTTGGAATGTAAAGTCCCCTCTCATTGTGAAGTATTTTATGCATATCTAGACTCAATTTTGGGTTAAGTATAGTACCCAAGTTACACTTACCTTGTTGGCTGGGTTTTTAACAAATATCAAAAAATCTTGCTTCTATGGTCCAAATAAGTCTTGCTTCCATAACTAGTACTATGATTTTTCTTTAATAAAACTTATCTATTAAATTTGACATTTGTACACTAAATAAAATTGTTAGAATACCATGAGAGATTTTGTTATTATCAAAATTAAGGAGACAACAATTTTTAACATTCTCCCTCTTTTTAATGATAACAAAACCTTAAAAAAATAAATGCCCAAAAAATATTACATAGTGTACATTAAAATAGCATGTATAAATATACAACTTTAAATCACATTTACACATTTTCAAATAACACAAGCAAATACATATTTGTTGCCCATTCAGTAAGTTTCACATGTAAAGCTCCCACTCAATATGTGCATTTTTTATTTTCTTCCCCTTAACGTATGCATTTTTTATTTTTTCTATTATTCTCTCCCTTTTTGTTTCATCGAAAAGAAAATATAACAAATATCACCAAAAAAAAAATTGAGAATCACCGTACAAGTCTCAATTTTTTTATTTTAGCCATAAGATTTGAGAACAACAATTTTAAATTGTGATGTATTTTGACTTAATTATTAACAAAGTAACTTAATTTTGCCTTTTAAACATCTAACTTTCAATCCAATTTTCTAAATAACTCAAATGTATCATTTTATTTTTTTTAAAACAAAATTATTTATTTTTAGGTACCCAAACAAGTTTTGGTTCTCCAAAAAATAATCTTGTGTCATAATTAAATTTTTCTTGAGATGTACTTAACTTATTCATGAAATAACTTCTAACAAAATGACCATTTTTATTATATATATAGCAAAACAAATTATTTTTATTTCTCAAATAATTAGGTCTATATCCAAAATTATTTTGAACATACCCAAACTTATTATATCTAAATCCATGATTAAATTGTTTGTGAAATTTCTATTTTTTAGTAGTGCTTTTATGGGTGCTTCTTTGTGACATTTTGTAAAATTTTTGTGCAGTCCATGAAATATTTCTATGCTTTTTTTGTGCTGATTGTGAAAGATTTTTGTGCAGTCTTTGTGCATTTTGTGAGACAAAATTTTGATTATTTTCAACAATTTTTTGGACACTTTTGTAAATATTTTCTATTGGTCCCAAAGTGCACATATTCTTTGATTCTACAGTTTTAACAAAATTACATTTGTTAGAGTTTGAAGCTACTTTATAATTATTAACATAACCTAAGTCTCTTTTAAAAAAATCACTTATGGATTGAAAGTAACTTTGTTAATTTTTCACCACTTTCATGAAATTTTTGAAATGTGTTATCTATAAATTTTGACAATACATCTACCCTATTTTTCAAAATATTTATATCATTTTTCAGCTTTTCATTTTCTGTTTTTAAGCCTTCATTTTCCACTCTATTACTTTCCAATTCAGAATTCAACAATACATTTGTTTGCCTTAACATATCTTTTTTATTTTCTAAAATAATATTTTTACTCCTAAGTTTTGAAACAATGTTCAGCAGTCTGCTAATTTCAGAAATATTCTGGGAAGAGAAATTTGAATGTATTTCAGAATTTACGTGAGTATTGGTCATCAAGCAAAGGTTGACTTCCTTAGAGGCTTTAGAATTTTCTGAATCTGAACTTTCCTCTTCTGAATATGAACTTTTCTATTCTGAATCACTCCAAGTGGCCATAATTGTCTTCCATTTACTTCTAAAATTTTTCAGTTTCTACAGCAAGACTGGACATTCATATTTGATATGTCCCGACTTCTTACATTCATAGCAAATTATTTCTTCTTTCTTTTTGTTGATTTTTCCTGTACCAAAATCAGAAACTTGTGAGTTATTTTTCTTCTGAAATTTGGTTGATTTCTTACTCTGTTTTTTGAGGACTTTTCTCAGTTTTCTAATGAGCAAATTCAGATCTTCTGAGTCCTCATTTTTCTGCTCTTCTTCTTTTGAATTCTCAGCATTCTGAACAGCAAATGCAATAGACTTCTTTCTACTGTCATTTTCTGCAAAGTGTAGGATATCAGCTTCATATACCATAAGCTTCCCTCTAAGCTCATTCAATGACAACTGTGATATATCATAAACTTCTTTAATTGCTGTCTTCTTTGGATCCCATGCTATTGGTAAGACTCGAAGGAATTTCCTTACTAGATCAACATCTGAGAATCTTTTTCCTAAGGAATTTATCTCATTTGTGATAACAGTTAGTCGATTGAAAACATCTTTTATACTTTTTCATGGCTGAAACTTGAAGAGTTCATATTCCTGCATCAGAATGTTAATCATTGTTTCTTTGATTGAATTTGTTCCTTCATGAGTGACGTATAATCTTTCCCATTTATCTTTAGCTGAAACACATGAAGAAACAAGATTAAACTCAGTTGAAGATTTGGCACATAACAGTAAATGTTTAGCACGTGAATTAATCATTATTTTTCTTTTGTCATCCTCAGTGATTATTGGTGTTTTTATTTCTAAATTTTCAAAAATTATAACTTCCCAAACTTCATAATCAGTGGTTTTAACAAATGTCTCCATCCTACATTTATAATGGGAAAAATTTTCTCCATCAAAATATGGAGTTCTATTTATAGATTGACCTAATGTATAAGCAGAAGCCGTGGATCTTTTACTCTAAAGAGATCTCTCTAGTGGAGTAGAGTACTGTGATCTGATACCAATTGTTGGTCCCGGTGATAACCAAAAATGGGGGTTAATTGGTTGTAAAAAATTCAATTTTTCAAAAATTTATCTAACTTCACTTAGATCTAATTTAATCCTATACTCAATCTATACATGTACAACGAAAAATAAAAATAAGGATAGAGACACAAATTCTTTTTATAGTGGTTCGACCTTATACCTACGTCCACTCGTCCAGTCAAGCAAGCCGGGATCTAACAATCTACTAGTTTCCACTATGATCCAAGATTACAGTGTACAACCACTTGTCGACTTCTGATTTTCACACCATGAAGATAAATTCGTCCAAAAATGAAAAACTAGACTCAAACTCACAACTCAATACATAATTCAACACTCAACATAACTCAACACTCAACATAACTCTACACTCAACAAAATATAAGTGTATAAGAATTTATTTTTCAACCCAGAAAATAACACATATATGAAAACTTGAAGTGCAGAAATTTGCTTTTTCTTTGTTGTAAGATTGCTCTCAAAATGATACTGAATATTCATCTCAAAAGTATGCTTCATGTCCTCCAATTTTCAACATTTGTTAGACTTAAAAGACTGTTGTAAAACATGAATTTACTGCTCAAAGAATGCAGTAAGTTTCCCATGAATATGTCTTCAAAAGTAACCCAAAATTGCTCTCAAGTTCTTTGTCGTCCAGCAAGTTTCTGCTATAGTTAGACATTAAAAACTGAAGTAAAAGATGAGCTTTACCCCTGCTAAAATGCTGCTGTAAGTTCACACAAAATTACTGTAAATCTCAGCAAAAGAAGCAATAAAACTTTTGAAAATTCCTGAATTTTTTGTGCTGAAATTTCTCCTTATTTTTCTTAATTTTACCAGTTGTAAAAATTTAAATTTGAAGTCTAACCAACCGTCTTGATATCTGCATAAGTGAATTTGAATTTGCCCAGATGATAGCCTTTGCAGAAATTTTGAAAACTCTCCAAAAAATCAGTTCCTAGATGATGCTTCTTGTTCTGAACAATCACATGAGCTGCCAACTTTACCCATATATTTCTCCATCAAAATCTCAAAATATTTATGCCATGAATCATCATATCTATCGTTCAACTATAGTACTATAATGTAGAATAATTAAATTCACAAGTCCTTAACCAATGGTGAAGATATCAAAGGCCAAATACCTTTTGAGAACCATTTTCTGACAAATAATTCTGCTAAGTAAAATAAGTAATCAACCAACTTCCACTGACTTTTCTCTAACAAATCCGTAAGATATACGTACTGTGAAAGTTTGAAATTGTAGTCCCATATACCTTCTTTGAAATACAATTTTCGATTTTAAAAATACTTTAATATATAAAAAAATATGACTGTCCAAACATGGTCAAATGACCACGGTTTCACACTTAGAAAAATTTCAAAGTTTGAAAAAATTTAGACTGTAAAGTCCACTCTCATTGTGAAATCTTTTACGCATATCTAGACTCAATTTTGGGTTAAGTGTAGTACCCAAGTTACACTTACCTTGTTGGCTGGGTTTTCAATAAATATAAAAAAGATCTTACTTTTATGGCCCAAATAAACATTGCTTCTATAACTGGTTCTATGACTTTTCTTTAATAAAACTTATCGATTAAATTTGTCATCTGTACACTAAATAAAATTGTTAGAATATCATGAGAGATTTTGTTATCATCAAAACTAAGGAAACAACAATTTTTAACAAAGTTAAATGATCAAGAGATTGGGAGACTGACAGGTCAAACGATGGAGAGATCAACAGGTCAAGAGACTGATAAGAGATTGAGAGATCGACAGGTCAAACGATTCGAATGATCTGAGGACCGAGAGACTTAAGCAAAAGTGTCTGACTAAGCAGTGGTAAGAGTGTAGAGTGCTCATGTTATGAAAAGTAGTAGTAGAAGATCTAAGAACTGACCTGAAGTCATAGCTTTTGGTGAGCGTGAGATGCTAAGGATCGATACGAGAGAGAATAGGGCTAGGCTTTGCATTCGTGAGCATTGGGTTGTCATCAAAAGCACTGTAGCCGAGAAAGCATTAGGTATCAGAGCAGAGAGAATATACTAGAACAATATTTGCAATTGGTGTGATGCGATGCTGAAAGAGAGGGAGCTGGTTCCCGTCTGGTGCAGTAGTAGCCATTTTAAATAGATAACCAGGAGATAGGGAGTTGAATCCAATCGGGGGCGCATATATAAATAGAAACCCGAGAAAGGGAGTTAGATCTCATGTAATACAGAAGACCGTGAAAGGGAGCTGAATCCTATCCAAGGTGTGAGGCCTATAGAAAACCGAGAGAAGGTGGGTACGGAACCCACATAAGGCAAAGTCATATGTATTTGTCTGGGAGTTATATCTGAGATAATGGGTTGTGTCGATCCATCAGAGAAATACATCCCTTATTGATAACAAACTACGTTCAATAGAATTCAATTGAGAGATTTCGTTCGAGAGAATGAACTATGTTTGCCCGTTCTGGGAGATAGATCCTTAACAATGGGCTCCATTTTGAAGGACTCATTCATTCGATAGAGTAGGTGATGTTTGCCTGTTCGGGGAGATAAATCCCGAACGATAGATTTCATTTGGAAGGACTTGTTCGTTCGAGAGACTGTGCGATATTTGCTCATTTGGAAAGATAAATCCCTAACGATAGACTCTGTTCAGAGGACTCGATCGTTCGAGAAACTGAGCGATGTTTACCCGTTCGGGGAGATAAATCCCTAACAATAGATTTCGTTCAGGAGAACTCGTCTATTTTTAGAGACTAGGTGATGTTTACCCATTCAGGAAGATAAATCCTCAACCATAAACTTCATTCGGGAGGACTTGTTTGTTCAAGAGACTGGGCAATGTTTGCCTATTTAGGGAGATAAATCCCTACCGATAGAGTCCATTCAGAAGGACCCGTTCATTCGAAAGACTGGATGAGATTTGCTCGTTCGGAAAGATAAATCCCTAACGACAGATTTTGTTCGGGAAGAGTCATTCATTCGAGAGACTGAGCAATATTTGCCTATTCAGGAAGATAGATTTATAACGATAGACTCCATTTGAGAGGACTTAATCGTTCGAGAGATTGGGTGATTTTCAAGAAGATAAATATCTAACAATAGACTCCGTTTAGGAAGACTTGTTCCTTCAAGAGACTGACTGATATTTGCCCGCTCTGGGAGACAAATCCCTAACAATAGACTCCATTTGGGAGGATTCGTTCGTTTCAGAGATTGGACGATATTTGCTTTCTCAGGGAGATAAATTCCTAATGATAGATTTCGTTTGAGATGACTCGTTCTTCGAGAGATTGGACGATGTTTGCCAGTTAGGGAAAATAAATCCCTAATGATAGATTTCGATCGGGAGGACTCGTTTGTTCGAGAGAATTCAATCAATAGGATGGGTTATGTCTATCCGTCTAAGAGATATATCCCTTATTGGTGATATGTTTCGATATGCACATTCGAAAAGATAATTCTATCACCAGATATAACAATGAAACAAGGTTGAGGACCATAAAGGTCTTACCTGATTATCGTACCAAGAGGCATCCCGAAGATGGGCAATAGGTAGCTGAGGACTCACTGTGGGGAAGCTCTGCCTGATGTCACACGCATGGATGGCGATAAGATAGATGAAACAAAACAAAGTAAGAAGTTTTTTTGTCTTAACAGATACCGACTTTGCCAACTCGAATGGGAAACCTGATGGTGATATGCTCGTCGGGTCTTCATTGAAAGAAAACTTACAAAAGATCCCACCGAGATTGGCATGACAGGAGGACTCTGACGTTCAAGTCAAACAGAGTGATAATGAAATAAGGAAATGAATAAGAGAACCGAGATGATATAATCCTGTGTTATCTATGTGTGTATATGTATAGTTTGATCGATGCTGGTGAGTCAGCCGGATCATCATCGATAGAGAAACCTACAGAAGACCCCACCGAAGGTTACCTAATGGGGATACTCTGATATTCAAGTCAGTAAGAATGATGATGAACAATCGAAGGGTCTCGAATATGCCCCGTATAGTCTCAATGTGGTATTATGTATGTAAAGAGAGAGAATAAACGTACCGCGTGTATATGATTGAGTATGAAGTCATACTCATATATATAGAATCGAATGGAGCCATACCTCTGTGGAGATATAAACTTGACTATGAAGCCGTACTCTGACAATATGTAGAATCTGTATGAAAACCTCTCTGAATGACACATAAAATTAAGTATGAAACCCTCTTTGAATGACATATAAAATTGTCTCTCTCTCTCTCGTATGTCAAAATTGAGTCCTCTTTGAAAGTTGTCAATACTCTATATTTATAGCATTCTGTTATGGCTTTTGAGTGCTAATGGTGGAACCGTGGGGATGAGGCAATGGAACTGTGAGGTGTGCAATACCTTTGTTATGACTTTATGCATGTCAACGGTAGAACCGTGGAAAAGATAGTGGAATCGCAGGGTTCATAATACAACCAAAGGAAGAAAGAGAGAGTTATAGAGAGAGAGAGAGAGAGAGATAGTCGACTGAGAAGAAGACTTATTCATCCTATTCCCTCCCTACTAACCAGCTTACAAGTATTTATACATCCCAAAATTAGTTCCTAACTAACTGCAACCATCTATCAACTACTTAATTTCCCATTACAACTACTTATCTTGATCAGTTGGAAATGAGTCTCCTAATGGTTGAAGCTATTGAGACTTGTTAGGAAATAGTCGTTGCATTTGAATCCTACTGCCTACTGCTATAATTTTCCCCTCCCATTGAAAAAGAACCTTGCCCTCAATGTTGAAAATTTGAAAATTATGTTTTGATGAAGCTCATTTCCTCCCATGTAGATTCTTCTGGACTTAGGTTTATCCATCTGACCAACCATTGATTCACAGGCTTGTTGTCCCGCATGATGACTCTTCTTCTTAAGATTGCTTTAGGTTCCACCATAATCTATTTTTCAGCTCCCACCAAGGGTAGAGTAGGTATAGTAGTTTGAGTAGGACCTATCTTCTTTTTGAGAAGGGAAACATGGAACACATGATGTATCTTTTATCCTGGAGGCAACTACAGTCGATAGGCTACTTTGCCTACTCTAGCTATTACATAAAAGGGCCCATAATACTTTGAGGATAGCTTTAGTTGCTTCCTCACTTTTATAGAATGCTACCCGTAAGGTTACAATTTGAGGTAAACTAGATCTCCCACCTCAAACTCCCACTCTGATCTGTTATGATTAGCTTGAATTTTCATCATGTTATGAGCTTTAGTCAAATGCTCACACAAAATCTGAATCATGGCTTGCCTGTTCTAAATAAAATTGGTTGCTGCTGGTGTATTAGAATCCAAATAAGACCCTGATGGAATAGACCTAGGCTTGTAACCATAAAGTGCTTCAAAAGGAGACGTCTTGATACTTGAGTGGAAGCCAGCGTTGTACCACTATTCTGCCAAACTGAGCCACTTATACCACAGTCCTAGCCTACTTAAGGTCATATACCTAAGATAACACTTCAAGCACTGGTTAAACCTCTCACTCTGCTAATCGGTTTGAGGATGATATGCACTACTCATCTTGAGTTGAGTCCCACTAGCTTGAATAATTCCTGAAATAGACTTGTGAATATTCTGTCTCTTTCTGTCATTATGGAGTCTGGGAGTCCATGTAATTTATAGACAGAATCCACAAACAATTGGGTCACCTCTAATGTAGAGTAAGGATGTTTAAGAGCCAAAAAACGACCAATTTGGTCAATCTATCAATAACCACCATCATTGTGTCATACCCTTATGATTCAGACAGTCCTTCCACAAAATCCATACTAATTTGAGACTAGGCCTATGTAGGAATGAGTAAAGGTTGCAATAAACCAGGGTAAGGAAGGTTTTCATGCTTGTTTTTCTGGGCACACCTCACATTCCTTTACAAATCTAATCACAGCTTCTTTCATATTTGGCCAATAAAAGAGAGTTTTTATTCTCTACAATGTTCCTTTCTGGCCTAAATGACCTCCTATTGCAGAGCTTTGCATCTGTTAGATCACCTTTGTTCTGAGCTGAGCCCTAGTGCCTATGTAGATCTTTTTCTTATATCTAAGAATCTCATCATGTAATTGATACTTCTTATCTTCCCCAGGTTACAAAACCAACTGTGTCATGATTATTTGACAATTTTCATCTCCATTATAACTTTGAATGACTTCATTCATCTATTGAGGTTGAACCATAGTGATTGCCGTCAACACTCCTTCCTGTTGCTCATTTGCAAGAAACTCTCTCATAGATAATGCATCTGCTACTTTATTTTCCACTCCATTTTGTACTAAATTTTATAATCTGACCCAAGCAACTTAGTTAACCATTTATGTTGCAGAGTATTGGTTAATTTCTGCTCCAAGAGGTACTTCAAGCTGTGATTGTCTATCCTAATTATAAAATAATAGCCTACCAGGTAATGTTTCCATTTCTTCACAGCTATCACTACTGCCAACAATTCCTTCTCATAAATAGATAGTCCTCGGCCTCTAAGACCTAGAGCTTTGCTTAGAAATGTAATAGGTTGACCCTCTTGCATCAGAACAGCTCCCCACCCTTTGGCATAAGTATCTGTTTCCAATATAAATGGTTTTGAGAAGTCTGGTAGTTGCATGACAGGTGCCAAACTGATTACTACTTGAAGATGTTTGAAAACTCTATTGGTTTCTTCATTCCAAATAAAACTCTCATTTTACAATGGATCATTGAAAGGCTTATTTATTATACCATAGTTTTTAATAAACCTCATGTAGTATCCTGTATGGCCAAGAAAGCTTCTTAATGCTATAACATTAGTTGGTTCTGGCCAGTTCAGAATACACTCCTTATGAGGGTCCATCATGACTCCTTTTTCTGACACTATATACTCCAAATACTCCACTTGTGACTGTGCAAACACACATTTAGAAAGTTTTGCATACAACTGATGCCTCCTAAAGGTTAAGAGGACACACTTAAGGTTCTGCACATGAGTTTACAGATTTGAGTTATACATTAGAATGTCATCAAAGAAAACAAGTACAAATTTTCTTAGATAGGGCTGAAATATTTGGTTCATCAGTGATTGGAATGTAATTGGTGCATTGGTTAATCCAAAAGGTATAAGTAAGAATTCGAAATACCTATGGTGTGTTTGAAAAGTTGTTTTTGGCACATCCTTTGATCTAACTCTGATTTGGTGATATCCTGATCTTAAGTCAATCTTAGAGAAGAGATTTGATCTATAAAGTTCATCAGGTAACTCATGAATATTGGGACTGGGATATCTATCTTTTATAGTAAGGTTGTTGAGTTGCCTATAGTCAACACAAAACCACCATGAATTGTCCTTCTCCTTGACCAAGAGCACAAGAGAAGCAAATGGGTTGTTGCTATGTTAGACTACACCACTACTCAGCATCTCCTGAACCTATTTTTCAATTTCAGCTTTCTAAGAGTGCGGGTACCTATAAGGATAGAGTTTTAAAGGTTGAACATTTAGCTTGAGGGGTATGGCATGATCATATAACCTTTTGGAAGGTAATGTAATAGGAATTGAGAATACATCCTCAAATTGTTTCAAAAGTTAAAAAATGCCCTACTGTATTGGCTGTTGTTGTCCCCTTTTTGTCATAGTGAATATAGCACTGCATTACAGTTACTGTCTTCTAAATTTCCTTGTAGTTTTGCCTCTGATTAGCTTCATCTGAGAGTTTTCCACCACCCCCATCAATACTACCTCTCCTTCTTCACTAGCCAACTTAACTTGTAACAATTTGAAATTGAAAATAATAGAGTTGTA